>CAOKZL010000934.1:0-467019 GCA_948472985.1 Iguana delicatissima | reverse complement strand
GGCTTTTGCATGCTTTGAGCATATTTCCAGGAAACTTTAGTAAGCCAGGGCACAAGAAACCCTGTGGGATACTTCTTAGAGCAGATCTTGGACATAGATTGATATGAGCTAACATTAGCTCTGCCAAAAAGTTATGGGACACCTTTGGCCCAGTGAAGGCTTTAAAATCACCATGAAATGTTTGTCAAAGTTGTGAGATTGATAGCTTTAGTAAATTTAGATTTCTGTTTATCCATATAACAAGGAAACAGTGAGTAACATTAAAGTAAGCATTCCTGATTAAGATTCAACAGGCACCGACTGCTGAAGAAAAATACCCAAGTTCTCAAATACTGTGGTTTTTTAATACTGTTGTAAATGAAGGAGGGCATTAAAACTGCTTTTCAATCCACTTTCTTCAGTTTAATTCCCTTAAGTGCCGAGGAGACTCTTTACTGAGAAAAGAACCTTCCATTTTTGCTTATATACTGATTTAAGGAATATGAATAAAATAAGGTCAGCTGATAGCTTAATTAGTTTTGAAATCTTATAATGGAAGTAAAAAAGTCCTCCTATTTTTAGTTGGTCTTCAATATTCTGAAGGCTGATTCTTCCTGCATGTCAGCAACAAGTGCTTAATAGCCCCAAAGGAGAAATCTTCCCCTAAGATAGAGCTTTTAGCATTTCTCTTCAATGAGACCCAAGAGACAAAACACATAGATCTGTGCAAGACGTGAATGAACTAAGGGAAGATATGTAGACTTAAGAGACATTTATTTGATGAACTCTTTACCATTGCAAGTACATGTTATGAACGCTGGGAATTTGCTTTAGGAACAAACTGAATCAGTATGGCAAGTTTGGCAAAGTAGTCCTAATACTTAAATGTTAAGGATAACTTAGCATTAAATATAGAACAATAATGTGCACTGATTTCAGTCATGCATCGTTGGTGTTGTTGTGTGCCTTCAAGTTGTTTCCAACTTGTGGTGATACCATGATGAACCTATCGTGGGGTTTTCTGGGGCTGAGAACATGTGATGCATCCAGAGTCATCCAGTGGATTTCCATGGCGGAGTGGGGAATCAAACTCTGGTCTCCAGGGTCATAGTCTGGTGCTCAAATCGCTACACCACCCTGGCTCTCACATGCATTCTACAGGAGAACCCAAATTTAGAAGGGAGACGTTTAAATAAAGATTTCAAATGTACTGTATATTCAGGTTTACTTTCTTAGATCTATCCCATTTTGTCTACATGACAATAAAAGCTTTATGTAAAACTGATGTCCCTCTGAGGAAGGAGTACATAGACTCAGGCGTGAAATTATTAAACTACTTTCTTTAGCATGTAGAGTTTTCACCACTTCTCTTCCTGTTTGTTGTGTTGTCCTATTTTGTAGGGGATTTCTGATCACCAAATCCACCAAAAATTGACCTCCGAAGTCTCATGGTATAGTGTTATATGGGGGCCTAAATACCCCAAAGGTATCAGGTCTTGTCTGATCTTGGAAGCGAAGCAGGATCAGCCCTGGTTAGTACTTGTATAGGAGACTGCCAGTGAATACCAGGTGCTGCAGGCCATATTTCAGAGAAAGAAACTTGCTAAACACAGTATTATTTGTGTGTGCTGAGGGACAGAGGGATTCCCTATTGCTTATTTCTACCGTGGATTTTCTTCAGATACCAATTTGTACTTCCTGAAACTATTAACAATGTTAATCACAATTGTACATATTCAGTGAGGATCTACTAACTGAACTGCAGCCAGTTCAACATCTCTGAATGCAAACACAACCCAGGCTTTCCCACACTTTCCACATGACTAGGGCTTTCTTTTGAGAGGGTTTTCTTTTTTCAGTTTGTAAGGAAAGGTTATTCTTAGCTGTCTGCTGCTACTTAACTGATGGTTGAAATGAGAGCTGATTCAAGTGGAGACCTACTTTCATTGAACAGAAAAGCTCCAGCCTAGATGCATTCCTCACATTTTTCACATTCCTCATCCATTCCTTTAGTCACTGTTCCACACTACATAGCAGGTAATATCTGACTCTATTATTCAGCTGGTCTCCATAACTATTTTGGAATTCTCTTTCTGAAAACTAAACAAAATGACAGAACTCTTCCAGAACTGAACAGAGGGCAGAGGGTGGATATTATTGCTACCACTGAAGCAATACTAGGCCAATTTTCAAGTAGAATATTCTGTCTTGTGTCACAATGCACAAGGGAGAAATAGCCTTAATATAGACAACTGTTGTGCTGTGAGGAATCTGCTGACTTTTTATCTTAATCTTTCAGAAGGTAAGTTGTGCAGTCCAGCACTAACGACAGCAAGTAAATAGCCTGGCTAGAACTCTCTCCTTAAAAGAAGCAATGCAAACACAGGCCCTTTTCGCATGTGAGGGGCCAAAAGGGGGCGGCACACGCAGAGGCGGAGCTTACCTGCTTGCGTTTTGCTCCGTCCCTGCGGGGAGTGCGGTTCCACTGCTTCACAAGCCACCAAATTTTGGCGGCGCTCGGCAGCACCCAAAATGGCAGCCGGCGACTTCCGGCGGCACTCCGCCAATCAGGGCAGCACGCCAGCTGGAAGCCCGCTCCCAGGCAGATCTGCAGAGACACGCTACTGCGTCTCTGCAGATTCTCACCAGGAGCTGCCACGGATTAGTGCAGGCGAGTTCATAAAAACCACCTGGGAAGGTGGTTTTTAAAAAACTTGCAGCGCCACCCCTGCGGCTGCGCTAGAGCAGTTGGAGGTGTGGCGCCTCACCTTTTCCAACCGCGCTAGCACACCTCTGTCTCCAGTCGTCGCACCGCGGGGTTTTACCTCCGTGTGAAAATGGCCACATACATTGTGGGCAATGCTACAGGGAAGGGTAACTTCCCCCCTCGCCTCCTGATATAAAGTCAGTTTGTACATTTACAATGTATTGATGTAAAAGAAAACGCGCAGCTTTGATAACAGAATAATAAAGGAAAAATTAAATAGAAAGTGACAAATATCATGCTACTGCTACTGCAAAAATCTGAAATCCTTGGGATGTCTTTGCAGATAATGTCTTTAGAACATGTCCATGTTACCCTGATTTCTGGGGGTCCTGTGAGGGACACCTAAATGCTCTCCAAATTATACAAGTTGGGGAAATGAGTCAACGAGCACAAGCTAGCAATACGAGAGGCAGGGCAACGGAGCGAGATCTTTTACCCAGCGTCTACGGAGTCAGGCCAAGTCAAGGAGCAAACAGATGTGAAATAGTAACTGTTGTTTTATTAAAATACAATCAAACAAGTGTATGCAGCACACTCACACAGATAACTATAGAAATAAAGGTTGGAGTGGGATAGAAGGATTTTAAGAAGAGGTTGGTTCGGAAGATACTGCACCTATCCTGAAGCCCAGGTAGTCTGAAGATAGAGTTCGTGGATATGAAAGTTCTCAGTACGTGGGACTGAGGGGAAGGCTCGCCAAGCAAAGGGGCAGCAAGGCGGTATGGAAGTCAGGAGCGATCCGAGGAAACTCTCAAAGTCAGGGGTTCTTATAGGGGAAAATGTGGCCGTAGGCTAGTCCGCACTTGAGGGGAAACAATGAGTTTCTGGCTGGAGACAAAGCCTCCGAAAGGTCAGAATTTAGCATGATTGAGTTAAGTCCGAATTGTCAATAGGGTAGCCAGTATGCAAATGCAGAGTGCTTGACGACTGAGTATTCAAGCTGCCTGCTTGGGGCAGGGAGTTCTTTGTAAGTGGCGTGCATACTTAATAGGGTACTTGCCTGGAGGTCTCCTGAAGTGGCAGTTTGGCTATTTCTGGTCTGCCTGTATTTGTTTTGAATATTACAGCGATTAGCAACCAAGCCTGTTTTCATGCTTGTCCGGGGGCCTTGCAAGCACGTGGGAAGGAATAGATGAGGAAGGTCAAATTATTGATATCAAAATGTAATGTAATGTACTTTATTTGCTTTTGGCCAATGGCCGTTGCAAAAACAACAATAAAACAATTGAACAATACAGTAAAACAAAAAAAACCCCAACAATATCATTTAAAAAATACAAAAATAAAAGTTAACAAACTATAGAATTTTACAATTAAAAACCCTGACATAGGTGATACACTTTGGGCAAAATCACGATATCAAAATGATATCTGGTATTCCACAAGTCTGGGCTAGAAACTGCAGTAACATCCATCTGCAGAAAAACAGCTGAACGCATATCTGCAGATCCCTCTGCTGTCTAACAAGATGGAAATGGCATGGGAGTGAGTTGTGCTGCCTACAAGGTAGATTTGGGGGATATTTTTTGCTTGTTGAATGGTTGGAACAGAATTTGGACCTCCACAACAACCAAAAAAGTAAGTTTCAATAGTGTAAGTCTCACTTACACTGTCATAATTCACCAACAGGACCCCAGCCATTGTTTTTTAAAAAATCATCATTGCCTAGATATAGTGAGAAGTTGTTTCTCAGCCACGAATGCATGGACATTAGCTAATAGATGTCAGAGATGTTTATGCATTCCTAGAATCTGAATTAAAATAGTATTCTTTTGGGATGGTGGTGATTTATACCTGATGATTGCAAAATCATGTCCTTGAATATAAATATTAAGAAGTAATAGTAAAGGGTGTGTCAGCGAGAGAGAGAGAGGAAGGGAGAGAGTGTTACCCTGATTTCTCCAAATTATACAAGTTGGGGAAATTAGTCAAAGAGCACAAGTTGGCACTGCGAGAGGCTAGGCAACGGAGCGAGATTTTTTACCCAGTGTCTACGGAGTCAGGCCAAGTCAAGGAGCAAAAAGAACTGAAATAATAATTGTTGTTTTTATTAAAATACAATCAAACAAATGTATGCAGCACACTCACACAAATAACTAGAGAAATAAAGGTTGGAGTTGGATAGAGGGATTTTGAGAGGAGGTTTTTGGAATGGGAAATACTGCACCTGCCTTGAAGCCCGGGTAGTCTGAAGATAGAGTTCATGGATATGAAGGTTCTCAGTACGTGGGACTGAGGGGAAGGCTCGCCAGGCAAAGCAGCAGCAAGGTGGTATGGAAGTCGGGAGTGATCCGAGGAAGCTCTCAAAGTCAGGGGTTTTGTAATTGATATTGTAATAGGGTCCTTAGAAGATGGGGGGAGAAATTAGTGATGAGTGGAGGATATTATCTCCTCTTTGGGAAAAATACTGGGGTAAAGACGCCATTAGTTTTTTTTTCTTAGAATTGAAGAATCATATAAATCAATGAGTGTCCAGGAGGTGGGGGGTTTTTTTGTCCAAGTTATTAGGTTGATAGGGAATATAAAGACTGGAAAGAAAGGTGTATTAGATTAAGCTAAATTGACGGTCAATGTTATTAAATATTTAATTAAATTACATTTAAGTGTATACATAATATTATGTATGTTATTACATGTTGTTACAATGATAGATATTTGTAAGGTGTTCGTAAGGTATTATAAGGATATCCATTGAATTGTATTTGATATTTAGAAGGAATATTATAGATAAGAAAGCATGTGTATACGGAGTTTCGGTGGGGGGGTATTAAAGGGGGAGGGAGAGGTGGTGATGTGCCTTATACTATATCTTTTTTTTGATTAATGTTGATTCTTTTGATTAATGCTATAACAACTATTATTATGAGATAGTTACTTATTTAGTTATATATCTAAGTAAGATAAAAATAATGTATAAGTATATATTAGCATATAGATATTTATGGGGAAAACGGTGGATTAAGATTTATTTTTTAAAATATCATCACCTCAAATATGGAGGTACTATATGTTAGGTGTTAGGTGTTAGGTTTGGGATAGACGATTTATTGTAGGTGGTTTGTTGGGGATTTGGGTTTCTTTCTTTTTTTTGGTGTTGCAGAGTAATTGTATTGTGGCGTGGAGATGTTGTAATGTGTTGTATTGGATTGCACTGTTTTTTGTATTGTTTTGTATTGTTCTGTATGATTGTATTGATTGTATTGTCTATTTAATAAATTAAAAAAAATCAAAAAAATCAAAAAAATCAAAGTCAGGGGTTTTTATAGGGGAAAATGTGACCATAGGCTAGTCCGTACTTGGGGGAAACAATGAGTTTTGGGCTGGAGACAAAGCCTCCGAAAGGTCAGAATTTAGCATGATTGAGTTAAGTCTGAATTGTCAATAGGGTGGCCAGTATGCAAACACGGAGTGCTTGATGACTGAGTATTTGGCTTGTCAAGCTGCCTGCTCGGGGTAGGGAGTTCTTTGTAAGTAGTGTGCATACATAATATGGTACTTGCCTTGAGGTCTCTTGAAACAGCAGTTTGGCTATTTCTGGCCTGCCTGTATTTGTTTTGAATATTACAGCGATTAGCGACCGAGTCTGTTGGCGTGCTTGTGTGGGGGCCTCGCGAGCACGTGGGAAGGAATAGGTGAGGAAGGCCAAATTATTGATATCAAAGTGATATCTGGTATCCCACAAGTCCGGGCTACAAAACTGCGGTAACAAGAGAGAGAGAGGGAGGGAGGGAGGGAAAGAGAGGTGGAAGGAGGGAAGGAGAGACAGACAGACAGACAGAGAGGAAAGAGGGAAAAATGAGGAAGGGAGGGGAGGGAGTAATTTCCAGTACAGAAGCAGCAGGCAGGCAGGAGGTATTAAACTGCATCCAGTTTTTCGCTCTATACATCCTTCTTCTAATCCAGTGGTTCTCAACCTGTGGGTCCCCAGATGTTTGTGGACTTCAGCTCCCAGAAGCCCCAGCCACTATGGTCAATGCTCAGGGCTTCTGGGAGTTGAAGTCGACAAACATCTGGGGACCCACAGGTTGAGAACCACTGCGAAGCATTACTGTTTGGGAGTACACCTTCCAGAATCCCTAAGGCAGTATGGCCAAAGCTATTTGGCAGCAACTTTCTTATTCCAAGACAGAGCTTGGAAACATTGCTTTTTTGCACTTCATCTTTCAGAACTCTTCAGCCACATAGGTACTGATCATATCATCTGGGAGATTCTGGGAGCTATAGTCCAAAAATGTAATATTTCCATGTTCTGACCAGCATTATATATGATTCTGCCCTAAGATGTTTAATACTGGTAAGCCATTTCTTAAATGAAAGTTTGACAGTCCCTCTGGCTCTGTCCTGTTGTTCTTCTACCACCAATTACCCCTTACATTTTTGTGATTGCTCATGAATCATCTGTTCAATATGAGCACTGTTTGCTTCCTACGAGGAAAGCAAAATGTTTCTTCTGAAATCACATCATTTATTTTAACTCTCTTTTTAGGCTTTACGTAGTGTTATCTGTGCCAACACAATTCACTCAATCAATCATGCAACTGTATAGTGTTTACTATAAGGACGTTTGTGAACTGTCAAGTCCTACAACTATTTTTAACATGATCTGAGCTACCACAAGTAGATGGGTGCCATGGTGACTCATTCTGTTAAGACTCTAGCAGGTGTCATCAAATCAATAACTACTGCCTAAAATTGCTGTAAGTTGAATCTGAAGGTGGTAGACCATGATACCTACAAAAGGAACATTCACAAGCCCAACCACTGCACTAAAAAAAGTAAACATGCAATGATTCCAACAATTCTCATATCCACTTAAGTGGCTGCATGAAGCAAACCTGAGTCTCTCACATGCAGTAGTTTTCTTTATTCATGGAGTCTTGCAACTACATTTAATTGCTAGTCCCACCTAGCATAGACTCAGTTAAATCAGTCACTAAATGTTAAATCAACATATGTATATATCGCTTTGATTCAATGAATTTACTCTAGCTGGGACTAACTATTGAATTTAGGTCCCAGAATGTTGAGTGCAATGGAAACCAACATTAAAGTTACTTACTGTTCTAAAATGCCACAGCCTAGTTTAATGAAAAATTAGTCACTGTTTGAAAGGTATCAATAAGGCAGAGGGTCAGTTCAGACAACACAAATAGTTCATGCAGACCTTAGCTAAAAAGGTTAACTACAACTTAGTGTGAGAAGCTTTAGTATAAAAAGATGTGAAGAAATCCTATAGCAGCTTTGAGACAGAAATAATATTTCTGGCATAAACTTTTGTGAGTGAAGTCTCATGAACAGACATATATACCAGTGATGGGTGTGTGTGGACTGTAATAAAAATGCAAAACATGCAGGTATGGTGACAGGGTAACCAGTCTCAACGATGGTTGTAAATAATTGTTAAAGGAAGAAAAGTAGAAGACAGCTTTTACATAGAAACCCATATGAGCAAGTGATTAGTAGAGGAAGTTCTTTTGTGCAGGGACAGACAAACATGGCTGTGTCTTTGAATAGTACTTTGAATACTACTTCTATTGCAGCCTTAGTATATGAAAAAATCAGAATCTAATACTCTTGTTTGAACTGGATTCAGAAACTATGGTTTGTGCTTCATAATGCATAGGCAGCTACACAACAGATGCAGGAGGAAACTTATGATGCTGAGAGGACAAGCACACAAGTCCTTCTGCCATATTCTTGGAAGGTCAAATCATGGTTTAAATTCTAGACTACAGTTAGTTCAAACCACTGAAATGTTTGAATTGAGCTGTCCTGTTGCCAAAGAAGGACTAAATGAAAAAGAGGAGCAATGTTAAAATATAGCTGGAATGAAATGATAGATTTTAGGACAGACTGAGTGCAAATGACTTTTTGTCTAGGCAATTTAAATGTACAGTTGAAATAAAATGTATGTTTGGATTGCATCCGGATATTTTTTTAGTACAGATTTTTTATATTTAATTTTTGATAAAGGTAATTTTTTTAAAGGGTGAGACTGTAGAAACATGGATGGTTCTTGTTAATACATTAATGTGTAACTGCTACTCATTGCTACTCATTGCTATGGCAACTTTAACAATGTGTTTGGTGAACGGATTATTGCTACTCAAGGATATTATGAGTATTTGTTCATTGAGAAATGTAAGGTGGGGCAAAGCAGAAATGAAATGATTATATTGGTCCAGATCCAATTTTTTTCTAAGTGACATGGATCAAGAGAGGAGATTTCACTTGTCTTCCCTTTTCCTGTAAAGCCACATTTTTATCTACATTTTGGAAATAATTGGCCCTTGGTAGGAAAAAAAAATCTTTATGGTCCCACAATATGTATCAATGGGTAATATGCATCAATAGGTAATATGCTAGGTGTCTTATCTTTCATACTGAAACAGCTGATAAAGATTCTGGCTTACCAAAAAAGAAATGCAGTCATAATCCCTATATCTACCCCATAGCATTGGAAAATATCTGCTGCTGTAGACTCAGGCCCTTTCCACATGGCGTGGCTGCCCTGCAGTTGGGACATGATGGCAGTGCTCCAGAGGTCATGCTTCTGCATCACGTCAGGGTCCACTGCCATCTTGTCTCTGCGTATCTCGCAAGAGTTTTACACTTACCATCCTTCTGTGCTGCCACCGTTTCCAGCTGTGTGGAAGGGCAGAAGTGCACTGCGCTGGCAATGCCTCCCTTCTCAGTGCAGCAAATGGCAAGTGCTCGGCTGCGCTGCGGAAGGTAAGAGGTGGGGCCAGAGTGCTCCTCTCCACAGTGACTGGGCAAGGTGCGGAGGGGAGTGTTTCTGGACTCGCTTTCCCTCCCTACCGGAGCTGCAACGAAAGGATGTCACTGAGCCCCATCATGAGGAAAGGGCCTCAGTTCTTATACAAGAATCCTAATATGAATAGACTTGGTTTAGTGGAAGCCTTCATTTTGGAGAACCACACTAACAGTGAAACATAATGGTTGGTATCCATTTATTAGTCCTAACTAGCGCAGACCCATTCAGTTAATTGTTGAAGGGTGAGTCAACACATAGCTGAATCCCCATTGATTCATGGGGTATACTCTAGTCAGGACAAACAACAGGATTTTGGCCAGTGCGTGACCAGTATGGACTTGTTGCTGTATGTCAGCCTTTTCTTGATGATAAAATGGGCTTGCCTCATGCATATTGTCCTGTGGTTACAGGAGGAACAGGAAGATGCATGTGATAAAGACATGAAATAAAGGAAATGGGGATCCCCTTCACAAATTTCCCATGAAAATTGTATATAGCAATTTTTCTCCGATTTCTCTACCTAACCCATTTTCTGTTGTTTCATGTACTGTAGGATAAGCAGTACAAATGAGAGAGGCAAATTATATCTCCAAGGATCTCAGAGCAATAATGTGGGTCATTCAAGAGTAACTCCAAAGTTCAAACTGGAATTTGGGTTTAGTTTTAATAGTTTTTCCAGTCAGTACAATCAGTTCCCTAGACAGCAGTTTGTGGGAATAAGGACGGTAAGAGTGAGAAATCATGCCCAAGTGTGATATTTTGAAACCTAAATGACTCTAATTGAAGACCTTGAAAAATATCTGTGTAGACTGACAGCTAGGACAATTTGAAAAATCAAGGAAAGTTATCAAATTCTACATTCAGGTGTATGCAGCTTTGGCAGACCCAGCAGCTAATTTTCTGCCCCTGAGACCCCCCAGACTCCACATGGATTGCCATAAATTATGGGGGGGGGACTGGGAGTGAAGGAGTGGTCAGAAGTCCACTTCTGAGTTTGGAAACATTGGCTCAGATTCTGCATTGGTAGATGGATTCATATTAACTAGCTATATCTCTGTAGCTACATCTCCTTATGCCACTCCCATAAATCTCACCTTGTAAGCAGCACGGCCCACCCAACACAGCCACTTCCATGTTGTTGGAGAGCAAGAGGAAGAGTGGGGATGTGTCCAGCTATTTTCTTGGACATGCTGCAATAGGCATTGACCTCTGGAGGCCAGTGCAAGGTCTCTGCAGATGACATCCTTGCAGCATGTCTTCCTACAGGGAAATAGCTGAATGTGTCCCCATTCAGCCCCCTGAACTCCGATATCATATCATTATTATTATTATTATGTTTGGGGAGGGGCTATGCTGCTGATAAGAAAAGTTTTGGGGGTAATTTTGGTCATTTCATGGTTGGAACAGAATTTTGACCTACACATTGAACATAAAAGTGAGTTGTGATGACTTACACCATTGTAATTCACTAACAGGATGGCAATAAAGTGATTTTTTAAAAACTGCTAAACAGTGTGTGCTTCTGTGTGTATGTACACATGTAATCTATTTCCAGAAGAGGCTTCCAGGAGAGGCAATTCTCTTCTTTTTTAGAATCAGAAAAAGGGACATGCAGTGGCATCTGTGAGGGCTCAAAAATAGTCTTGAAGAGGCATGTAATTAAACTTCCCCATACTTCATTAATATAAAGCTGAAAGATCTGATGGAGTTTATAAAGATTCCTCATCTCTTTCTGTTATTAAACAATCAGATCTGTTTCCATGGAGACTGAAGAACTGGAAGAGGTGGAAAGACACCATGAGAAATCACCCAATGACCTCAGGAAACATAGCTCTTCACGGGCAATATCACGCCTGGACTTGATCTGTGATGATGAGTCTGAGGGGTCTGACTGCATGGCTGAGAAGGATCTGGAGACACACTACATTCCTATTCGAAGAAATTCGAAATACTACCGCTCCTTCAGACGTCGAAACAGAGGGAAAGTGAAGAGTAGTAAAGAAGTTCAGACTGAGCATGTGGAAGGTAAGTTGCTGGTTAAGTAGTTACTCTTCCCCCCAATGAAATTGAAAGCCATGGGTACAAGCAAAGCAAGTCTGTGGAAGAGGCGTTTTACAGGAATGATAATGACAATACCTAAGACTTTAGAATCGGGATGCTTGCCTCTTCACATCTGCTAGATATCAAGTGCAGCAAGTCTGAAACAGTAAAAACAAAGGCATTAAAACAAGGCCTTGAGAGGGAGAGGTGAGAGCCAAGCCAGGTGAGATCTGATGCCACGTGACAATGAATGACTGTTTAGTTGGTGAGAGTTGCAACAAAGGAAGCAATGAAAGGCAAGAACAAGAACAATATTTTATGAAGGAGTCTGCTGGCGAAAGTGACATGTTAACAGTACAGTCCTGAAGGTAGTTCTCTTTAAATACAGTGGGACTTTATCTGGAACACGTGTGTTTAGGATTCAAGAAGCAAAAAGAAGAAGAATATTGTTATTTAAATCAACTGAATACCAGAAATATAAGTTAGTAAGTATTTCTGTTTTACCACACACCAAGCAGAGAACTTATATACTTAGCACCTATCTGGCACATTTCAACCATTCAGAATGGTTTACATACATTATTTCAGTAATGAAACAGCTCCTGGCAAAAAAAATCCGTATATCTTGTTGCTAGTTAAAATCTGTCACTTCCCCTGTTAGCATTAAAATGTGGCAGTATTTCCCTGCTTCTGAGTATAGGCTTATCTTGCATTGTTACCACATTTTACACCCTTATCACATGGCATAGCATGACTGGCAAGAAATATATAAAAATGTGACATTTATGGCTGGGAAACATGTGACAAGCAGGACTCTGGCCGTACATCTGGGCTAGGTTAGCATGGCTTCAGTATGGCCAGCTCAGGAGGTCAAGAAGAGATAAGTGGGAAAGCCTGGAGTAAATTTCTTGTCAGCGACCCAACATCTGAATACAATAGTCAATGAAACTACCTAGGTGCGGCAGACAAGCATTGTATGCATTTCCTACCAAAAGCTTTCCCATTCATCTTGCCCAACCAAGACATTAGGTGGCTGTCAGGACTCCCATCAATGTTTTGTCACCCAAAGTAAGACAATCAGTCCATTCCAGAACTCTTTTGTTCACTCTGCCAGACAGCAATTACCACTCACCCCTTTAGGATAGGAAAAAGGGTATTTAAACCCTAGCTCCAGCCCCAGCATTTTGCTAGCACTTTGGGCATCACACTGCATCCTGACTTGTGTTCCTCTGGGCTGCCCTCAGACTCTCATGTTTGAGCCACTCTTTTCAATCCTCTGCGCCAATACCGGTAAATATCACCCTATACATCCAAAATCTCTCTATCCAACCTTTCTCTCCTTTCCCTTCACTAGCCTTTTATGGTTAATGAGACTGCTTGATTTCTTGCATGTGTCTGTGAATCTCCCAATAAAACATTCTTTTGACTCTCAACTGGTGTCTTGCAGTTAGTACTGGTATACACAGGTGAAAAGTTCCTATACTTACCCTAGTCTCACAGGCTTTCTTTTGAACTATAATTCCCCACCTTTTTAAGGAGATGCTGGCACTGCTAGTGGACCTCAAGGTCCCCCACCTTTTGGGGTAATAGCATCCCTGACATCCTCTCACATCCTCTCCCAAATGATTGGGCCCATTTTCACTTGCAGTATGTAGTTCCCAATGTAGGTCTCTGTTCTTTCTCCAAGGTTATAAGCAGACAGCAAAAGACTAAAAACTGCTACTTAATATTCAGCTCTAGTCACCAATGTAGTTTGTGGACAAAATGAGCTCTTCTGTATGCCAAGGCAGACATCTTCTCCACCCTGTCGGTGAAGTATGCAGCCAGGCTAACATACGTAAAGCCTTTCTCATTGAATCACCTAAGCCCAAGGGAGCCACTGCACCAAGGCTGGTGCAAATGACTGACCTGCAGCATACAGCACAGAATCACAACAACTGGGAAGGACAACGCTACTGCCTGTTTGGGTCATCAAAGCAGAATCTGTCTGAAAAAAGCTTGTTCCTCTGGAATCTATGAAGTCTGACCACTTCTGTTCTCCTACATTCTTTCTGTTCTTTCATTGCTGAAGCAGCCCTTGCTCATCTGAAGAGCTAGAAGAGGAATCCATGTCTTCTCCAGAACATAACAGGACTTTGTGAAGAGGCAGTGAGCATCTCTTCTGCCTGAACTAATGTTTATTCAAACAACTAGGAAAGGCTAAGCTTCAGCCTTCACATCTCAGTGTATCCTGCATGCCCCACATAGCTTAAATCTTTGGCAAACAGGGGGATTTCTTCTTGCAGTTTTGGCTAAAGTGCATGGACAATAAGGATGGGTGAGCATTTTGTCTTGTTTTTTTATATTGTATTATATGGTTGTGCTGTATTTTGTGTATGTGTGGTTTGGTTGGTTACAAAGCTGAATCAAGCCTGTCTTTGTTTATATAGACCAGGTATCAGACATGTTAGCTTCTTGAATGTCAGCACTGTATTCCACTATGTCCCCTCTCATTTTGACAGTGAGAGAAAGTGTATTGGTTAGTGGAATTGGTTGATTCAGGATCATATAATGATGACAGGGTATTCATCATGCCATCCCACCCTCCAAGAGGCCGTTCTGAGTCAGGAGGCTGAATGACACAGGGTGTAGCGCGGTTAATTAGCCACTGGCAGGTTCGTGTCCTAGCACCAAGGTCAAATATCCCAAGCAACAAGTGACAAATTTGTTCTAGTTTTATACTTCTGTTGGCAGAAGAGAAGTGCAGGTAGAACGTCACCTACTATTGACTAGTAGAACCAAATGTATATGGTAGAGGGAGCAGGGAATACATTGAATCAAACTTGTTTACTGTATTTATAGTTATATATTACAGAAATGTCTGCCAGACACTGGGTTGTTTATAATTAATTCCATCATAAAAAAAATATCCAGTTTGTTGCCATGACTCTCATTCAACCATACCCAGCGCAGCAATCATCATAACAATAAATACAATCTCAGGAATAAACAGTATGTTTTCCAGATACAAAATCTTGCAGTGATTCTTGTTACATTAATGTATCTTTTTGGAAGACAAGAGGGCATGTGCAGCAAACAAGAAAGAAATGTACATTAACTGAAAATTAAACTTATTATGCTGACAATCTAAATGTAAAGTGCCACAGCAAATCATTTTCCAGTTTCCTATATTACCTAATTCTGATACAAACCCATAAATCAGAATAGATCATATTTGATCCCCTTACGTGAGCTTCTTTGGGCCTAATTTACTGGAAGGAAAGAAATGTTATATGGCATTAAGATACTGAGCTAAATCCAAGCATTGATCCTACCTACATTAGACCCACTGAATACAAGGAACTTTGATTAAAGATCACTTTTGCTAGTTCTTTTGATTCAGTAGATCTGCTATTGGTGGGACAAGCTCTTTGTTACTTTTCTTGGAAGAAAAAAAGCAAATTTAGATTTGAGGTTATAGAATAGCATACAAATATCCCAGATATTACTAATTATCTCAGTAACAAAAGGTTTAAATTCCAAGAAACTAAGAGTTAGAATATTCATTGCTTAAGAGCCCCATTTCCCCCTGTATATTGTACGCTCATTAACATTTTGGAATATAAATGGGTGAAGAGCTGCATCAACCTTGTCCACTGAACATAACTCAACTTCTTTGTCTTTTGCTTCTTAATTGCAGTCAATTTGTAAAAGATGTCAGAAGAGAATAGTGACAGTTTAACTATCAACATTTCCTTTTTTATTTCAAAGGCTCACTAAAAAATGGTAATACCAGAAACGAGCTTCTGAACAAAGATGAATTGTTACGCATTTTTCACAAGGGTCTGTCTCTTCATGTAAAACCAGATATGACAGCCACAGAAGAACAATGGCTTCAAAGGTAAGGAAAAAAACAGTATCTAGTTCCCTTAAGATAATGATAAAGAGAAAAAAAAATGAAATAGGGCGTAAATGAGAATAAAATGGATTACTTGGGTCATGTTCACCAAACTTTATCAACTGAATTTCATTTAGGGTGTTCCCTCCAGTTCACCCATTTCTCTATAATTCCATTTCTCAGCTTAGTCCAGTTCAGTTTACTTTTATTTTATTAACTACTATTTTATTAACTATTATTTTATCAACTATTAACTACTTTTATTTTATTAACTATTAACTATTTTATTTTATTAACAATTTGTTGTTTTATTAACAAATTGGCTATAACAATTTGTAGTACAGCACAAATTACTAACCACACATAAGCCAATTAGTTATTCAAATTAATAACAAGATAAATCTTTATAAGCCAGTTTATAACAAGATGAGGAACAAATTTAGCATGAGATTTTAATAAAGTTATGAATAATACAATTACAAATCAAGCAATTGTGCAAGTTATTCCAATATTACTGTTAGGAGTATAATTTTTTTTCTTCTGTTCTTTGATATAACTGGAGACTATCTCCTCTTCCATCATGTGACAGTGGCAACTAAAGAAAGGCTGATAATGATCCTCATCTTACAAAATCTCTTTGTAAACAAAGAAAATGTTGGCTGGAAACTGGATGTTGCAAATTCCATCCTTGAGGATTATTTTATCTGATTTATGTAGGTTTGCTTGTCATGATACCTCTCATATTAGAAAGAGGTGTTTATTTATTTAATATTATGAGATTAATGTTAAACCTCAGACTTGGAAATCTGATTTCTCTTCCACTAAAACAAATGAATACCATGAAACAGCTTATGGTACGGTAGTTTTGGTGTTGTGTGCCTTCAAGTTGTTTTTGACTTACGGATACCCTGAGATCAACCTCTCATGGGGTTTTTGTGGAAAGATTTGTTCAGAGGGAGTTTGTCTTTACCATCCTCTGAGGCTGAGAGAGTATGACTTGCCCAAGGTCACCCAATAGGATTCCATGGCCAAGCACGGATTGAAATCCTAGTCTCCAGAGCTGAAGTTCAATGCTCAAACCACTACATGATGCTGGCTTTCTAATTGTTTTACTGTTTTATTGATGACAGTCATCTTTCTTCTAGCCATCTGCTTGGGAAGGGAAGAGAGGTGGATTCTAGGAATGCTGCTGCAATGGGAGGATTTGAGGATCAAGATGGATTCATTTTTGAATATTTGTTTGAAAGCTAATTATAAATGCTTATTATTGAGCATTGGTTGCAATGCAAAACTTCAAACTATTCATTTGCTGACACACTAGAGCAAATGTTTGAAGTAGCTTAAAGTTCAGTTACTATGAAAACAAAGAAAAAATGGCATAAAATAAATATATTCTGTCAGCTAGTAGGAAAAGTCTTACATTATAAATATATAAAATATAATATAGATATCATACTCTGAAATTCAAGAGACTTTATTGGATCTACAGGGAACTCTTAAGATAAAAAGTTCCTAGCTTTTTTTTTTAAAAAAACTTACTCTTACAAATATTTCTTTCTGAAGTGCAGATACCAAAATGTGATAATGTAAAATGTGCTAGAAGCCACATAGACAATCTCTCTGGTTATACTACTCCATTTTAAAGGAAGCTGCCCCCCAATAACACAGAGATTATTAATTTGATTTCAAGATCAAGGTGAACTTCCCACTTTGCTGGCTTAAAACCAGCAGCACAAAAACCCCTCCCAGCAAACAGTGATCGTTTTCCTGGGCATGGCCCTGACACCTGCCTGACCCCTATTCCCTAGACCAATGTTGTGTGGGGGCGGGGGTGGATGGATGGGGGGGTTGTTTTAAAAGCCTTATAAATAAACATACAAAAATGTGTTCCTTAATGAACTTTTCAGCATAAATATTCAAACTCTTGTCAAAACTTACGGCAAAGAACAACAACAAAACTCCATATACAGTATAATTAGAGTTGATTGAATCCCAAGAGAGAAATAAGCATTCCAGTCCCCAAGGCGCTTTGCAAAGCAATGAGAACTAGGAATGGAAACTGGAAACTAGAAATCAGCATCAGTTTTGTTGCAAGCCTTCAATTGGAGATAATGAAAGTGATGATGGGAACTTGCCTCTAGCCAAGTATATATACTTCTGTATACTTCTGAAAATAGTGAAGCATACATACATGTAGAGCTTTAGTGGCTGACTGCTAAAAATCTGGGCTGGCATGCCATGCAGCTGGTTTCAGTAACCTGCTTCACAGTTCGGAAGGGAAGATACGTGAAGGCAGGAACTAATTGTCTGAATGGTAGCAGACCAAAATGTTTTAAATGTTCTGCAGAGTTGTCTGAAGTGAGCCTCCTGGCTGATAGGCTAGGTCAGGAAAAGTGGTAGATTTCTTCCTGTCCATCCCCAATTTATTGCTCTTGTTGGCTATCTGCAGAGTTGCCTATCACCACTGCACTAACCACCTCCCCCCAATTGCCACATGCTGTCACCATCCATCTTCTGGTCCATCTGCTCTGCCCACACCCATACAAGGAAAACAGAGTTTGGGTATCCCTGAAATATTAGTAGTAGCAGAAGGCTTTGCTTCAGGCTGTAAAATTTCTTGGACTAGCTCTGCTTGTAGCAGATCCACCAAAGCTTGCTTTAGAAGTTGAAAGACAAATTGGTTTTGTCACTGAGAGCCTCCAGACAGGGCGGATTTACTGGCAAGCTATGATGCTTGTTGCTGTAATTCTCAAAATGTATTAAAATAGCCAAAAGATATTTCTGTTCTCCTAGAGAATTTTCTGGCAATTCCCAGCACCAGCTGCAACATTTTATTCCCACCCTCAGGTGAGTTTCTTTTTCTTTCAAGACATTCCCTTTTCCTCCTCCTCCTTTTTTAGAGTAATAATTTTATATCACATAAATGTAATGGCACTTTTGTACTAATTCTATGATTCTTTTTTAAAAAAAAATTCAAACAAGAGAAAATTTGCCCTTCATAGCATAGACCCACCTGAACAAACCATACCTCAGGGGGAAAAACTTGAAGGACCCCCTAATGCAGATCTAAGAAATCACTATAAACAGTCCCTCCACAAAAAAGTAAGGATCAAGTGGAAGCAAAGATTACAACAATTGGAAAAACTTAATGAGCTATTTTATGGGAATGTGTACTTCTTTAGACCAATCTGGAAAAGCCCACTGTGTGTGCAAAGTGTGGTAATTATTTTGGGTTAAAAATTAATCTGTGTAAGCATGACACATCAAGGGATTCACTTCCCTTAAAAACCTTCATTCATGCTTTAATGAGTAATTACTGGAATAAACAGTTCAAAGTTCATACATGATTGGCAGGTTGTAGAAAATCCATGCTCATGTCACAGTTCCTCCAAATATACTTCATTTCCTCTTCTTCTCTGCCTTGAATTAAAGAAAAAAAAACACCCATGGCATCACAGATAACAGCTGATTTCTTTAATTTTTTAATTTTACTGTGTTTGCTGACAAAGTGAATCTTATTTCCCTCTGTTTCTGAAGTTCAGGGCTAATGGTAAGAACTGTAGTTCTTACACAGGTAAAATGGCACCATTAGGACTGCGGAATCTCAGGGTGTGACTCCTCTCTTTTAAGCCTGGGGCAAAAGGAGGCATCCCAGGGTGAGACACTACCTTGAAAAGAAAAGTTAAAAAAAGAGAGAATTTTTTATAGGTACTGCTGGTCTCCACTGCTGCAGGCTGCCTCAAAAAGGCTGCTGTAGACTGGTTGTTTGTTTGTATGAATGTGTGTGTGAATGTTCCACAGCAAACATCACATAAATCACAGCCAGCATCAAGACTCAGCAGTTAGTACAGAGTAATAATGAGCTACTTCAATATTCACTCCCACAGGAATTCCCAAATCTAGTACTATAGGACTAGTGCTTTGTGACTTTTCCTGTCTTACTGTTAATTTTATTAGTTCTGTTCCTGTCTTCCTGTTGTGGTGGTGGTGGTGGTGGTGTGCCTTCAAGTCATTTCTGACTTATGGCAATCCTAAAGTGAATCTGTCACGGGGGGGGGGAGATGGCAGGATTTTTTTAGTGGGTTTGCCTTTGCCGGAAGCCACATTACAATTCTTTTCTTGCTCAGAAATGCATGTAGGTGGCACCATTGTTAGCAAAAAGCCTGGGATTAATGTCTTTCTTCTACAGCTCTGTATTCTCATTCATTTCTCTTTTCACATCTCTCTCTTTCTCATCCTCTCTTCATCCCTGCATTTCCTCTCTAAATGTCTCCTACTTCCTTTCTCTCATCTTCTCACATTCTTCTCCATGCAACTCTCGCCTATAGTCATCATCTCTCTCATTTCCTGGTCCCCCTCTCTTTTTTGCACTTTCACTACCTTTTCCATCTTACAAATCCTAGCTAAACTCTTCTCTTCTCTTCTCTTCTCTTCTCTTCTCTTCTCTTCTCTTCTCTTCTCTTCTCTTCTCTTGTCCTTCTGCCTTTTGCCCTCTGCTACCCACAACTCTTGTTAAATGTCTTGTCTTTCTCTTCTCTCCCTTTCTCTTTCACTCCTCCCTCATCTCTTAGTTATTTTTGTCTCCTCAGTCCTTTCCCAATTCTGGGACATTTTAAAAGCTGCTGGAAAAGTGGGACAACAGAGAATTAATTAGGACTGTCCCTGCCAAATTGGGACAATGGGAAGATATGGCAAGGCTATCTGGAACAGTGAACATTTTGATGTAGGTTCCTTATAACTTATTTCATTAGTTATTATTACCATAACTAGTGCTAATAATAGTATTTCAGGTAGTTGTAGCCACAATGTCTGTCAAATAGCACTGGAAATACACATGGTGATGTATTAACAGAAATACAGCATTTCATTTGAAAATGTTAGATTTAACATTAGTACCCTGCCATTAGAGCACTACAGAAAACTGGTTTGTTAATATGAAACTGTTGAGAACATTTTATTAATATTGTTTTAATTGTTATATAAAAATAGAGATAAATTAAAATTATTTAAAATGATCAGATAATGAGAACCATTAATTACTACTGGAAAGGGGCATTGTTGAAACTTAACAATTAAAATAATTAATATTAACATTTTTGTTAACAATTTTAATGAATTTGCAGTAAATGAATTGATATTTAATGGATTGTTTGCAAACTTCACATTATATTAAATGCCAAATACTGTCCCAAAAATAAAAAATCCAGTGTCAAAAAACAGCACTAAAGAGTTGCAGTGTGCTCATTGGCCACAAGAAAATGCCTTTTAAAACCCCGAAAAATGGATGTTTCCCCACTTACTCAAAAAGGCAGAGAATATTATGCTAAAGGCCACTATTCTTGTAGCGTTTGAAATGAACACAAACCCCCCAAATAAGTGGATATTTCATACAGCAGTCTCTGTGGGTCATACACTCCTATGCATCATACTTTGCCAGAAAAGGAAAGAGCAAAATGAAAGATTGAAACATTTGCAAATACAAGGAGATGCCCCTAGTCTTTGCTATGTTTCAAAATACCCCTAAAATAGGCCACTCTTAATTACAATGGGAAACTAGCTTTCAGAGAAAATGACTTGGTGAAGGCTAGCTGATGAAGCTGTAGTCAATTTGACAGGAGAAACCCAGCCACTGAAATCTAAGGCCATTTCTGACCTACACGGTTATCATGCTATTATTCCACTTTCAACATCCTGTGGAATTCTGGGGTTTGTAGTTTACTGAGGCCAAAGGGCTCTCTGACTGAGAATTCTAAATACTTCTCCCTAAACTGCAAACTCCAGGATTCCATCAGATGTTGGAAGTGGAATAATAGCACTATAACAGTGTGCTGCAAAAATGGACAAAATTTCATTCAGACAGATCTAAGGTATTGATCTGCTGGTGGAATTTTATGCTGTGCTTATCACCTCCTTGCTCAAGATCCAACCTACCTGCCAGTGTTGAAACTTCATGTGCACACCTTAAAAGCTGTTCTGAAGTCCCTGAGAGTATGGGCCTTTTAGCCCTACACTGTTACAGTGCTATTATTCCACACTCAACATCCTGTGGAATTCTGGGGTTTGTACTTTACTGAGGCCAAAGAGCTCTCTGGCTGAGAATTCTGAATGCTCCTCCCTAAACTGCAAACCCCAGGATTCCATAGGATGTTGAAAGTGGAATAATAGCACTATAACACTGTAGTGTGGAAAGGCCATATGTCTTGCCTAAGGTCACCCAGTGCATTTCTATAACTGAGAAGAGATTTAAACTATGGATGGGTGAAATAATCAAAAGACATTTTTACACACATTAAATATATATGGAATAAACATATGCTTTAAGCAACTGCTGACCATAAAATCATAAGGAGGTAGAGATTAGGGAGCAAGGATCATAAGTTTTTGTGATTTTGCATGTACTCTTGCAAGGTGCACATGCAAGGAGGGAGAAGTCTACTGTGGGGGTCTCTCGACCACTGCTGGTGCTTCCTAGGCAGTCAGAGCAATAGAAAAGTGTTACAAAACATTTTGAGTGGCTTATAAAAGGTTCTGGATCCCCCACATATATTCCTGGGCTGGTTGAAAAATGACACCAGTCCTAAAGCTGGCATTCTTGTTTCAGCTGCTATAGGAAGTAATGGGAGCCAGGACAAGAGAAGAATAAAAGGGAAAACCAGCAAAAATGGAAAGAGGGGGGAGAGAGATAAGAAGCCACCTTATGTACCAGCTAGCATAAGCCTGTCTCCCCAACAGACTCTTCTCTGCCACAGTTTCCCACAGTTTCCCACTTCTCCACAGCAATAGGATTCCCTGTTAAGTGACCTTGAACTTCTCTGCTATGTGACTTGCATAGGAAGCCCTGTTTAGGCATTTTAAAGGCAAAACAAATATGGTTATTTTTCCCGCCCCACTTCTACCATCTTCTGAAGACTATCTCCATACGCCCTTGGTGAACTAGTACATTATTGTTACTAACAACAAATATCATACATTGGTTAAATGCCTTTGTGTGTCAGACTTTGTTTAGGCAGACAGATGAGGTCTTGCAGTTTGTCACAGAATGATTTAGAGTGTAGACATTTTAGACTTGGAGTCATAGAAAATCATCCTTTCAAAAGCAGTATTAAATTAAATTAAATTAAATTAAATTAATTTTACAGTGACAACTCTTTCTCACCTGCAATGTTTAGATGTAACAGAACTTAAACAGGGAAAAATAGTTTACCAATCTATGAAAAGCAGTTCAGTAGTATGCAAACCAATTTAACAGCACATAGCTATGTAATGGCCAAATGTACTGAAATGTTATAAATACAAAGGCTAAATGTCAGTTGCATTTTCCATTAAAAGTGACTAAAGATAACACATCACTATGCCTTAAAAATGAATCATTGCATGATAATAGGGGGAAAAGAATCTAAGAATTCCTTATTTTCCAGTCGTAATAAAGGAAATAATATGATTTAAGAAGTAATTCACACTGGGAAAAATAACATAAAACCTTCAAAGATTCTTGAGACTATCAAGTATCTGATTCTAAATCATTTTAAATTAGATATCAAAATTTGGGCATGAACTGCTGTATTTTGCTAAATTATGTTTCAACAGATACCTGAATGGTTTAAATCTTTTATTATCATTACCTATTTTTGTTATTGCCATGCTAATTGACACTGAGTTCTTATTAGCAGATGGTCCAGAGCAAATTACTTCTACCTCTTCTGCTGATTGATCAAAGACTTGCATTCAAATCTCCCTCCTCTACACCACTTACCCCCAATTGTGTTTTTAATTTCTCTTTTACCACCTGCTCTGAGGGAGGAAGGTTAAAACAAAAATCAGCTGTGTAGAGGTGGATTTGAACTTACCTCCTATGCACATTGATCCCAAACTGGACAGGGAGCAGGAATATTTATGTGAAGGTTGCAAAGAAAGACAGCTTAAATTTTAAGCTTCACATTTAATGCAGCAAATACTTTAGCCTGAAAAAACATGTTTATTCTCCCTTTCTTTACTGCTTAGCCTTCTTGGCCATGCAATATTAATCAAAACTTCAATTTAAATAGAGAGTAAAACCACTTTCTACACTTTCTGTCATACTATTCTTTAAACTGATTCCCACAGGCTTTCCCAGACCATATTAATTTATTTGACAGATAATCCTTGACAGATAATCTACAAAGAAGATCCTGCCTAACAATCATAGAGCTTCATTCATTCCTCAAGAAGGAGCAGGTTCAGCATCCCTGTATTCCATATCTAGTGTGATTTAGTTTACCTAGGCAGGGATGCTGAGTGCTACTATAAGGGAAACTTCACATTTTGTGTACAGACATTACATTTATCATGTCTTTCAGACTTTTGTACACCAAATGGTGAAAACATTGCCAGTTTTAGACATAAAACAAAGTAAACCATGTTGGTCCATGGGGGGAAAAACAACTAAAAATGCACAGCTGGCCAATACCCTTGTTGTTGTTGTTGTTGTTTGCTTTCAAATCTTTTCTGACTTATGGCCAGTTCAATCTTGATATCATAGGGTTTTCTTGGTAAGATTTATTCAGAGGAAGTATGCTATTGATATCCTCTAAGGCTGAGATAATGGATTTGCCCAAAGTCACCCAGTGGGTTTCCACAGCTGAGCAGGATTTGAACCCTGGTCTAGTCGAGACCTCATCCACCACTCAGACACTCATACCATGCTGTCTATCCTACCATCTTTATTCAGAGCAATCAAATATGCTGTTCTGTCTCAGTGAAGCATTTAGCAGAGAGCTAGCATTGTGTAGTGGTTTGAGTGCTAGACTACAACCGTGGAAACCAATGTCCATTCCCTACTTGACCATGGAAACCCACTAGGTGACCTTGGAGGCATCACATACTCTCAGACACAGAAACCCACAGCAACCTCCAGAAGTTGTTGATTTACAAGTTCCACCAGCCCTAACTTAGGGGCAGTGAGAAATGCTTGCAGTTGCAGTTCAACAACATCTGGAGACCCATACCGTTTCTACTCCAGTAAAGAAAATGGTAGGGAAGATTAAGGGAATAGTTAATTCGTATACAAGATGTACCGTAGCCTAAATAAGTTGTGGTGTTGAATCTTAGTCACAGTTATTAAACTTTTAATAATAAATGCAAAGGCTTACATAAGATTTTCTTTAAGAACTCCCCCCCTTTTTTCAAATCTTTTTAAATCTCTTTTCCCCAAATTTACTGTTTCCAAAAATGAAAAATTTAAAATGTATTTGGCATCCCTAATGAATTACAAAACTCAGAATCAGCCTCAAACACATCAACCATGCATACTGTGACTTCACTGAAATTTCCTCAGCATACAATGTTTATTTCTATCCACAAAAAGAAACTAACTGGAACATTAACAGAACCAAATATCCAACTCAGTGATGACACTCTCCCCCCCAAAGCCTCTGTGAGCTACCAAATCTTTCCAGCAGCAAAATTGTCTTCTCACAGCACACACACCCTCTCACAAATGGATATATAACATAGGGAAAAACTCTGTTTTCAGGCTTACCAGCAAACATGTTGTTGGCAACATTGATTGATGCCAAATGAAGTGAAAAAGATTTTATCCATAATGTTCCAACATAGTACATTTTGGCTGATTATTAAAACAGAACAAAAAAAAATAATCAAGCTGTCTCCAAACTCAGGAATACAAATATAGGCCATTATGTAATGTTCTTTCCTGTATTTCATACATCTGCATACTTATCCCACACAGATGAGAAATAAAGTCCGAATGCCAAATGCACCTAATTTCTGATTCTTTGTTGAAATCTTGAATCATAGCATTAATAATTATGAAGATATTTTTGCATCAATTTGGTACATAAAGTAGTAGTGATTTGGTATGTTCAAGTGCATGGCTGCTGTTTCAAAAATCTGAGTCTGAATCAAGACAGATATTAGGGAAGTTCACAATTCATTCTCCAACACCTTGAACAAACACAGGAAGCTGAGTCATTCAGTCTAAACCCATCTCTATTGGTGGCTTGCACCACAGCCCACTAACTATGGCAGAAATTCTTCCACGGTTTCCCACCATCCATGCTATTTGGATAGACTGTCCATACATATTGATGGATGCACACATGTGCTCCACATAAGGAGAGACATGGCCCAATTTTAGACCAGACCTCATATTGAGGAGCTCTACATTCATATCAGAACATGTGAACCTCTTTTTCTGATGCCATTTGAACACAGATGGTAGAGAAATATTTTTGCCAGAGGCTGAGGAGGACATAAGCATGGCAAAAATCAGCATGATATTAGCCCACGTCATCCTGTATTCTTTGCATGAGGAGCAGGCAGTGTTAACCTCCCTTTTACCTACATTGGGTTTATGAAGGATTTGGATGGGTTCGTGGTCTAACCTTTATTGTTTTCCTTTTTGTGTGTAGTGGAGCATCTTCAGACACAGTAACTCTAGATTGAAGAGACTGTGTCTAATGGGTGAAGAAAGATTCCTAAAACAGTCTATAGTTTCCAGAACCGATATATTGCTCTGTAGTTTAGATTTGGATATCACTGTATTAATGGAAAAATGGTAAATTCAGTTCATACTTTTCATTCTATAAAAATAAGTGCACATTATGCACAAAAATAGAAAGTAATGGGAGAAAATAACTCTCCTCCTACACTGCAGCTTGCAAGAGAACGCTTGTTGGACATCAGATGAACATCGGAATTGCTTTGTAGGATCAGACCTAGTGCCCATTTAGGAGTAGTCCGGCACTTCTGTCTCCAAGAATAGTTACATACCTGGCAAAAATGGCAAGGAATATAATATAGTACTCTGCAATTACTATCACTATTTTATGCTCAATAACACAAAAGAGGATTAGAAGCCCAGCACATGCATGCATTCAGAACTGTGGGAAACAATCAAGCCATTTCTACTTCACACACTCTGATTGTGACTGATAAGATAATTAAAGTGTTTAAAAGAGTCAAGGCAATCCAAGTCAAGCAGTTTGGAAACAGTGATCTTGTACAAATTGGCTGTGTCCTTGGAAGGCCTCTGGTTCAGTCATTGTGACTGCCATCTGAAATTATCTTAGCAGAGCTGAGACAGAGGCCATTTCCACACTAGACTGTTATAGTGCTATTATTGTACTTTCAACATCCCATGAAATCCTGGGGTTTGCAGTTCAGGGAGGGGCCTCCAAAGCCCCTCCCTAAACTGTAAACTCCGAGACTCCATAGGATGTTGAAAGTGGAACAACAGCACTGTAACAGTGTAGTGCAGAAATGGCCAGAGATCTTGGAGAGTCCACCAGCTGGAGGATAGGGCTGATGTTGTTATACAGATATTTCACCAAAGAAACCTAGGCTGCCGCCTGAGGCAGAGAAGCAAACCCTCTCCTGCACCTTACCCAAATCAAGGGACCTAGTTTGTGATGCCCACCAGGTTATTTGGGTACAAACCCTAACAAGTAGTTTCCCACCTCACTTCCACCCCAGCAGCAAAATACAATAATAACGTATTTTCAAACTAACAATGTGGCAGGGCTGGCACTGACTAATTTCCAAAGGAACAACCCCCGCGACCCCTGTAGGTGTTTTCCAGACAGGACTGGCTGGTGATGTTCTGGTCCCCTCAGCCTGAGGAGGCGGTTCGTTTCCGAGGGGGGCCTGTTCCCCTCTCCAGAGCTTTGGCGGTCTAGGGGCTCTCTTGAAAGCACAGCGCTGTGGCGGCGGCGTTCTCCCTTTCTTCGGGGTGAGGGTTCCGGAGCGGTTGCCACGGGGCGACCCTCGAAGGCCTCCGGTGCCCGGGTCAGGGGCGCGTCTGAGGGGAAACCTGGGTGAGCGGGACGTCTCAGAGGGGGCTTAGCCAAGGTTGCCCAGCGTCCGAGAGCAGGTGGCTACTCCTCGCGACCCTCCCTCTCCTTTGGCGAAGGCGCTGTGAGGGGGAGGAAGGTTTCTTAAAAATCAGCGGAAGAAGTGGGTGCCTCGGGGCTGCAGAAGTGTTAAGACGAGGGCAAGCGCGGAGGGGGTGGCAGAGCTCAAGAGAGGGGCGGCGGCTGCCTCCCGCCCCCTCGCGCGCCATCCAGCTTTCTTTTCTCTCTCTCTCTCCCCCCACCTTTCCCCCCTTCCTGCGCAGGCTGCTCCCTTCCTACCCCGGTTACCGTGGCAACCGCCCGGACTCCCCCAGCCCCGCGCCTGCTGCGGAATCGCTCCGTGGCAGCAGTAGCGGCCGCTCGCTGCCGGAGTCGCTGCTGCTACTGTCGCCGCCGCCGCCTTCGCCGCCGCCGCCGCCGCCGCCTCGCATGGAGCTCCTGGCTGCCGCGCTCAGCGCCGCCTGCGCCCTGGAGCATGAGGGCGCCGCGGAGAGCGTGGCCGGAACCCGCCAGGCTGACAGGTGAGGACGGGAAGGGCTTTTGCTGCAGCAGCAGCAGCAGCAGCACGAACTCGCGCTTTCTCCCCAGAGTCAGGGGGAGCCCCTTTCGACGGGCGCGCGTCAGTGCGGGAACTTCGGCTCTTGTTTGGACCGAGAGACCCCGGCCGCGAACGGCTCCCCATGGCGGGCAGCGTGGGGCAGACGTCCTAGGCTGCTTCGCCGCCAGCCACCTTACTTTACAGGTGCTCTCACCGTTGCTCTCAACCTCCTCCCCCCCCCCGGCTAGCCCTTTCGCTCCCCACCCCACCTCAGACGGCTTGGCAAGAGTTGCTCTGTCATTGCCCTCTCCTGTTTTTCTGTCCCTGCTTTCGAATGACCGCCCCCCCCCCGCTCCATGGCATGAGGGATCACAACCGGCCCACATTCCACGCGGAGTCGGAGAGAAGGGCTTCCAGTGCTGAGGAGAATGTGAGGACCGATTCCCCACCACCACGAGAGCGCTCCTTGTGCCTCCATTTTAAATATTTGAACGTAATGTCCCAAAGAAGGTCTGATTCCTCATTCTCCAGGTGCCCTTTTCTTATGCTCTTGAGAAGCGGTGGTGGATTCCATCATTCTCTTCCCCCATTATCAGCTTCGGTGTAGTGGGGTTTACAGGTCAGGCTCTTAACCCAGAGCTCAGAAGCAGTCAGCCTCCTCAGCCCCATTGAAGAGTAGTAGGGTTTACCTTGGTGCTTTTAGTAGCCCAAATCATTGCTGGTTGTGGGTGGCTGTGATCCTGGGTGGTGGTGGCTTAGAGTGATGGCAGAACAGCAGGGTGCCGACACTTCTGTTTCTTTTCTTCTGTTTCTTTTCTTCCCAAAGTGACTCTCCTTCCATGGCTGGACCAATTGCTCTTCCAGAAGAGAGCCCTATGCATCCTGATGGCCCACCCGTTTTCTCTGAGGCCCTGCAAATGATTCACCCTATGACAGCTGACTCCTGGAAAAACTTCATTGAGCAAATAGGTAAGAGGAACATTAGGGTGGCAGTCCTGTAAAGGACACGTTGCACTGCAGTGTGCATCTTAGATGCTTGTTGCCATATTTTGTTTGAGGAAGGACCTTGAGAATAGAGAAGCTGCAAGGGGAGTGGGGTGCTTAACACTTTCTCCTCTGAATTGCCACTTCTGGTGATTTGGTAAGCTGCCCTGGAAGGGGATGGCCTTTCTGTCTTTGGAAATCTTTATACAGAGGTTGGATGACTGTGTTTTAGGAGTGCTTTAGCTGTGTGTTCCTGTATGGCTGATGGTTGGACTAGATGGCCCTTGTAGTCCCCACCAGCTCTGTGGTTTTATCTTTCTATCATTCTATGATTTCCCTTCTGCAAATGAGGGCCCAACTATTTGTTTTCTCTTGGAATCACACACATTTGAGGCACCAAGTTGTGGGATGTTGGGGGTGAGAGAAAAAATATATATGAGTGAGCTGCTTTGGAAAACAACTGGCACAAACAGATGTAACCCGTCTCCTCCTGCTGCCGCTTCTCTCAGTTTCCCTATTGCTGAAGCTGCTTTTCTGAAACAAAAATGGTCTTGGAAATTTAGGATGCGTTTAACATCTAGTCAGCACCTAACTCCTAATTCACTCAGTGGGATTGCAGAGGGCTTAATATCTTCATGTTTTATAGCAAATGTATAAGGCTGAAGAGACTGACTAATTTATGTCTACCACCTTCAAAACAAATGAGTGTAACAATGTGAATACCATTCTTTAATGGCTAAGATAATAAATACATTATAATATATAAATAAATATGTAAGAAATACAAAGCCAAAACCTTATGACCACATTCTTGTCTTGTAAAAGAAGTATTTATGCAAGTTGACTCCAGAACATCATTTTTAACTATACAAGTGCTAGTAGCAGTACATACTGTCATTATTGCTCCTATTTCATACCTCCAAGTAAAATCATAGTCCTTTAAATATGCTTGTCAGTTTCAGCAGCCACATGGGAAATGAGCCACCCTCCTTTGCTAGCCTCTTATTAGTTTCCAGTTCAGATACTGAAACTCATCTTCCACTCTGTTATTAACCATTGAACTGCAATAGTATTCAGAGGCCTTCATTAGCCTAGAGCTTTACTATGTTTGGTGGTGTAAGACAGGGAAGCTCTTGAGAACTGAGTAATACTTGTGTTCTTCCATGACAACAGTGTGAAAATAATGTTCCGTATAACAATCAGTGCACTAATATCTGGGATATTTCAGAAAATTGTTTAATCTATAGGTAGATGAGATCTTATCTCCAGATTACGATAGGATACATTCTTTCCTGTAGATGTATGGGTTTTTGTTGTTTGTTTTTCTTTCTTTTACTTTTTCAGTTTTTTTTAATCAAGTGATTTGTTTATTAACATTCAAGAACTTTATATTGCGCGTGCATAAAGTAGACAAAGAGTTTAGATATGTGCTTCCTAATCACACAAAAAACCTTGTATTAAGTGTGCATATATGTGTGTGTGTGTGTATCTGTGTAATCACAAGCGTTGAAAAATTGTATCCCCTCTCTCTTACCATATTCAGTGCCCTGTTTAACATTCAGTTTAATGTTAAGGAGATTATTAACAGAAATTTCAACAGTTACTGAAAATATTTAACAAAGTAGCTCAAGTGGCATTATACAAACATCTCTCCACTAGAAGAGCATAACACATTTGAGGGCAATCTCTCCTTTTCAGTGTGAAGTGTGGGAAGCTAAATGGAAAGCTCATGGTTTCCAAGGTACAGTTTCTCCTGTTGCTATTTTAATCCCATTTTGAACAGTGTTCCAAAAAGAAGTGATTACTGAATATACTCAACAGTATGGGGAAAACATTCCATTTGGCTACCTTCCCACTGTCAAATGTATGTACATCTAACCTTATAACTTAAATATAGTCACAATTGTGTATAACATGTTAAACCGAAAGGCATAGTGCCATGACTTTGGGATGGTAAATCCACTCGGGGTTTCAGCCTGAAATTTAAAGGAGCCATCCAGGGTGCTGAAGCCTTCTCCCATAAAGGTTTTGCACCGTGAATAGCTCCCTTAAAATATGGACTAAGTAGAATGGATTGACCAGTTTACAGAAATGGAAATAACCAGCTGCCACTGCGCAGAGGTATGTGCAAACATTTAAGGAATTATGATTTAGTTCTTGTTTCAGATGAACAGTAAAATGTTATTAAAGAAATGTAGTTCTAATATCCAATATCAGTCATTTTGCATACTAAATCTGAAAGGGAATATAATTTTAATTGCACTGAACATTCAAATCAAGAGAGTATCTCACAGCTGGTACTTACAAGTTTTGAAACTGGCATTTTGATTGTTTGAAATAGATTTTGCATTACTGGCTTTAGAACAATGGCTTTGATTCTATGGTTAATCCTAACTGGAGTAGACCCACTGAATCAAGAAGATTTACCAATGTGTTGACTCATCATTCAACAACAGACTAAATGGGTCTACTCTAGTTGGGATACATTAGCAGGATCTCAGCCTGTGAAAGATCTACAAAGTTTCTATATTGTGTGATAAAAGTTTCCATTCTCTTATTGCCCCTGGAAATTCAAAATATTTTCTGCCAAATTTTTTGCTATTTCTGCAGCCCTATGGTAGTTATTATTGATTTAGTTATTATTGTCTAAAAATATTGTGGTCTACTCATTCTGAAAATATTGAATTGTATTAGGTCTTTCACTAGTCTTTGATAAAATTGATTACAAGGTGCTCTTGTTAGTTCAGTGGAGTATGATGAATATTTGCAAGACTGTTCTTGCATTGTTATAGTTTGCGTCTTGAAGGTGACAGTGTCTTTTAGTGGGTGATCTCAGGTATCAGAATGAGGGAAGTGCACTTCATGAAGGTTTGATTTATTAAAGCTGTAATATTTTTGGAATATTGTCTGGAGGATACCAGCAGGAAAAAAGAACATCACCCTGTTCAATTCAGGTAGATACATTTTTGGTGTGGTTTCCCAGTATTTTTATTTAGGTGCTTCAAATGCTGTTTTGTTTAGACCAGAAAGATGCACAACATGTGATCTTAAATTTTTACAAAACTTTCCTCTGGCATCAAAGACTAAAAAAAAGGTAGTGGATGATGTAATGTTTGAAAGACTAAGTGAATGATATTTGTTCATGTGCAAAATCTGACTGATCATTATACTTTGGCCTGGGTAGTATTTCTCCTCCAAATCAAACAAGCTAGGAGTTCTGGAGTGTGGGGCTTGTTCTTTTCGTTTTGCCTAATAATTATGTACTTGGATAATTTGCTTTAGCCAGTACAGCTGTGTGTTCTTTAGTTGTCTTTCTGTGGCTTGGAAGGCAGAGATCAAAAACACAATCCTGGAGAAACTAAACATTTTGGGAGTTGCTATTCTAATATTGTCTTTGTCTCAGATTACAACTTTCAGTATTCCAAGTTGTTCTGGCTGAAGTAGGGAAAGAAAATAGCTACAGTTTGTGCAAATCCATTCACCAATCTGGACTTGGTTTAGGAGTAGATATACCGAAAGATGACATCTGATGTGCTTTGGTACTTTCCAGGCCTCTTGTATCAAGAATATCGGGATAAATCCACACGGCAAGAGATTGAAACTAGGCGGCTGCAAGATTCACAAACAGATACTGAAGAGTGCTCAACTGGTGAAGAGGCACCATCAGAAACTGAACCTACAAATGCCATTGAGAGTAAGGCTGTTCCTCAGATTAGCTTGCTCAGGAATTCCACATCAAGATTTAACTTATGGCAGGATCTTCCAGAAGTCAGAAGCAGTGGTGTTCTGAATATTCTCCAACCAGATGAGATCAGACTTCAAGAGGTAATAGCAGCTGCATTTGTAATGAAACTAACTGTAGCTTGATTCGTTTCAAACAAAATGACATTCTTTAAAGTTAAGCTTTCTATGCAGTCTTGAATTTCTTTCTTTTGCTCTTAAAATGTCAATGAATATTCTGTTTCTTCTCAGGCCCAATCTCAGCTCTTAGAGTAGAGTTGTATCAGAAGGCATAGCTGGGGCTAAAGTTACTAAAGATATTTTAAAAACTGACAATAAAATGTAAATTTAAAACATCAGAAGCAGCAGGGCAGTCGGAATGATGTAACAGCAGTGCTGAAACAAAATAAAATACAAGAGAATTATGAGCTATTTGCATCAGTCCTTAGTGTGGAAGATGATGAAGAAACGCTATTTTAAAGCAGTGCGGATGAAGTTTTTACAAGCCAAATAGAAATTACTGTTTTATGAACTAAACAGACTAAACAGTAGCAAGTCTCTGTAAATTTATGGCAGGCACCCAAGGGTCCTTCAAAACCTTAACTGGTTGATCTTTTAACTAAAATGTGTGACTTATCATTAGAATTCTGCTTTGTTCCTTAATGATAGGAAGATGGATGGTATCGCACACCAATGCTACAAAACAATCTTGGGGGATCCAGCAAATTATTGACTCAATCCCACTTTGGTTTACAGTCAAATAACAGAGTAATAAATAATAAAATACCAAGCATACAATGCTGAGAATACAACAAATTAAACTGAGAACTAAAACTCATCAAAAAACATAGCCAGAGTAAAGGAGAAATAATAAGAGTGTGAAGAATATAGAAGGAAAGGCTTTCTTGAGTCAAGAGGACAAAAATCAAGGAAAAGGAAGTCTTGCCTCATCAACATGTTAGGATTTTATTTTTATTTTTATTTTATTTTTTTGGAACGAGTTCAAAACTCCATAAATCCAGTGAGTACCTTTGAAATACTGTGAGTTATTTTGGCTGCACATTATTATAAACTGAACATTTAGGGGCTGGGGAAGAAAGATTCCAGAGGATTATGGTGTTGTACAAAGAATCCCTAGATTAGACGGATTATTATTTTCTTTCTGTCCTGCATAGAATCAAAAACAGCATATATGCAGCAAAATGATGGAAACCATTTTGGAAATTCAGGCAGTCATCAGACAGAACATTATATTCTGAGCCATGGTTTAGCATTAGAAAAATAAGCCTAGGCTGTTACTCACCTTCAGTTTGCATGCTCTTCCCCTTATCCAGCATGACTGAGGAAAATGGAAGTTTCTCCTGTTTTGAATTAACCACAGTTTAGCGTGCTGTTTGAACCCTTACCAGTAGTTAGTGAAATCAGTGAAGCTGACTTGGTTTCACTGAACACAATTAAGATTAACCACATATTTTTCAGGTTTGGAAAACACAATGAGCTGTGGTTAATTAAGAAAATAGAAGTGAAAGTTAATGAACTCCTCCTTATGGATATCCCAGAGCAGTTGGGAAGCATATGAGTCCAGAGGAGATTAAGCTTAGTCTTGTAATGCTAAACTATGGTTAATATTGTGTCCAAACCAACACATGTGGTTTAGACATAATTTTAACAGTAATGTTAATAAGTCATTTTATATGAGGGAGCCATGTGGTGAGATTGGAGCAGATGTGCTGGATTCCAAGCTTTCATAAATAGAAACTCAAAAATGTGTAACCCTTGTACAACATCTTGTGGTGTGCCTTCAAGTTGTTTCTGACTTAATGGTGACCAAAACTATCATGGAGTGTTCTTGGAAAGGTTTATTCAGAGGGGGTTTCCTTTTGCCTTCCTCTGAGGCTAAGAGAATGTGTCACCCAAGGGGATTCCATGGCCAAGCGGGAATTTGAACCCTGGTCTCCAGAGTCATAGTCCAATGTTCTTGGCTGTCTACATCTTCACAGAGAACAGTTCCAGGACTTTAACGTGGGTGAATTGGTCAGAAGTATATCTATCTAAAAACAAAAGACAGCGACAAAGACAGGAGTCCCATGGTCTTTCTAATTCAGATGTTATTAAATGTCCCCATGTGATACCTCCCATGCCTTAATTTACAAACATTTAAGGGATTACCCTGCCAGGTCAATGCTGATATGCTCCCATGTTATTATATCTGTCTTGCATGGGTAGGGCAATGGTTGAGAGAATGTCAGTTATGCCAGCCCTGCTATGTTGCCCAGCCCTATTGTACTAATTTTGCTCAAGGCAGTAGGGAGTAGTGTAAATTAGTCTTGCCATGTAGACAAATATTGCTCATCACTCTTCAAGTGTGCATGAGCATATCTGTTTATGCGTGTGCACTGAGGAAATGTAGTCACTGGGAAAATTAATTGTAGCAACATTGGAGGAAAGTGTTGCACTTCCACTATGTTTGCCAGTTCATCAGCTTTCCAGTTCTTCAGATTTGTGGGCCAAAACCTGAAACCAGAAGATGGCCCATTGAGACTTAGTCTTTGGGATGCCTCTCTCTATGTCTTTCTTTCTCTCATACAGGCACTCACACACACATGCTCTCACACACACACACGAGATTTTTAACATATGATTAAGAAGGAAAAAACAGAAAAGAAGAGAGAAAAAGAAATCAAGAGAAGGAAGTACATGGGAAGAAGGGTGACGAAGGGCTAGGTATATACATTGATATAAGCTGACTATAGTTCCAAAAATACATTTTCTTGCATTTGTCATGTAAATAAAGCACTAAGATCTTCTGACCGTCAAATGATAGAGGATGAATGTTTATCTTTCCAAATTCTTTTTGCAACAGTGAAAGAACAGAACCCAACAATGTTTGCTGTGAGTTAAATTTCACTGCACAGATAACGTAATTTAAAAGATGTTATACATCTATAAGTGCTAAAGATTTTCCTGACACAGAGATAGCATGTTGTAATTCATCCAACCAAAAAGGAGTAGCCACTGAGCCGTCCAATATCATATGCCAGAAGGAGACATATTCTGCATCACACCAACGTTGAATTGAAGCAGACAGTTTTTTTTCCAAAGAGCAGTAATCATGTCCAGTATACCCAAAACATCAATTTTTGCAGGACCATCTGTAGTTTTAGGTCTAAAGAGATTTTAGATATTGAAACTAGGGCAATTTTCCGTTTGCACAGGATAATCTTATTCTTTTTTCCCCACTCAGCAATAACTTCCTTAATGTTAAATTTAGTGCTTTCCAACAAGCATTTATAAACTAGACATTTTAGTTTTAGAAAGTCTGAGAATATAATTAATGTTTTCAATATAACAAGAGTGGCTGAATCACCCAGACATGCTGGTCTATATACAGATACCAAAAGTTATTGCTATTTTAAATGTGTTTGTGGGCAACAGTGCACTTGTGGGTAATTGATAAGAGCAGTACTGAAAATGGCAAAAATTCTTGATCTGAACCAGTCAGTTAATCCAAGGTATGATCCCATAATCAATCCAGTCTCCAGTATTGCCTTTAAGGGCAAAGTATGGGACTACATAATGGCCTTCCAACTCCAGACATTCCTGGATAAAATGGATTATCTAAATCCCTTTCAGTTGGGCTTCAGGCCTGACTATGAGACAGAGACAGATTTGCTTGCCTGGTAGATGACCTTTGCGGGGGACCGAACAGGGGGAGTGTGTCCCTCTTGGTTCTGCTGGACTGCTCAATGGCTTTCAGTACCTTCAACCATGGCATCCTTCTGGGTCGCCTCTCTGGGATAGGCTTGGGGGGCACTGTTCTACAGTGACTCTGGTCTTTCCTGGAGGGATAGGCTCAAGGGGGATGCCTGTTCAACATCCTGGCCATTATACTCAGGGCTCAGTTCTCTCCTCCATGCTGTTTAAATCTACATGAGACCACTGGGAGAGTCTAGAGTTTTGGGGTTCAGTGTCATTAACGTGCTGATGACACACAACTGTATCTTTCCTTTCCATCCTATCCAAGGAAACTGTTTCTGTGCTAAACCAGTGTCTGTTGTCAGTAATGGACTGGATGAAGGTTAACAAATTAAAACTTAATCCAGACAAGACAGAAGTGCTCCTACTCAGTCAGGGATAGGGATGACACTCCCCCTGAAATCTCAGGCTTGCAGATTGAGTTTTCTCCAGGACTCAACTCTGAGCTTGGATGGCCAGGTTTCTGCTGTGGCCAAGTGTGCATTTGCACAGCTAAAACTTGCACACCAGCTGTGCCTGTTCCTTGAGACGTCAGATCTGGCTATAGTGACACATGCCTTGATTACTTCTCAGTTGGACTATTGCAGTGGTTCTCAACCTGTGGGTCCCCAGATGTTTGTGGACTTCAGCTTCCAGAAGCCCCAGCCACAATGGTCAATGCTCAGGGCTTCTGGGAGCTGAAGTCCAAAAACATCTGGGGACCCACAGGTTAAGAACCACTGGGCTATTGTAATGCACACTATGTGGAGCTGCCTTTGGAAACTGTTCAGAAACTTCAGCAGGTCCAGGGATCATGTGACTCCCATGTTAAAACAGCTACATTGTCTACCGGTCTGTTTCCAGGCAGGATTCAAAGTGCTGTTTTTGACTTTTAAGACTCTAAATGGCTTAGGTCCAGACTATCTGAAAGACTGTATCTCCTTCTATAAATCAACACAAGCATTAAGATCTGCAAGGCAGAGCTTTCTGTCAGTCCCACCATCTTTGCAGGCATGGCTGGTGAGGATTCGGGAAACAGTCTTCTCTGTCGCTGTTGCTAGACTACAGAACTCTCTTCCATGGGAGGTCTGGTTGCCCCCCTCCCTGTTCTCTTTCCACTGGCAGGTGAAGGCATTTTTATTCAGGCAGACTTTTGGATCTTGAATTTTAAATTTTTTGGTGGGGAGGGATCTTGAATTTTCATTTTTTTGGCGGGAGGCATCTTGAATTTTAATTATGGAGCTGCTGCATTTGTGTAAATTGGTGTGCTATTTTTTTAATCCGTATTTTAAAATCTTTTTGATATTATCTTTTAAGTAAGTTTTAAGTGTTTCAGTTGTTTTAAAGCATATTTTAATAACTGGAATCTTTATTTTGTTTTTAACTTTCGTAAATGAAATGTTTTAGCAGTATCTTTTTAGATTGTTGTAAGCTTACTTGGATCCCATTTGGTAGAAACACGAGATATAAATTTAATAGATAAATACATCCATTCCTTCCATTAAAAGGATTGTACAATGTGACTATATAGATCAAATTGTAATTGACAAGATACTCCAAAGCTGCTCTGGCAACAGAGATCTCAGGGGGCATCATCCCTTTTTTCCTTAAATGGTCAGAACCTAAGATAAACCTTCCAAAAAGAGAAACCAAGTAGATTGATTCCAAGATTGCCCAAGGAGGCATATTTGAGTTTGCCAGTTAATTGTGTGTGTCAGGAGACATGTCTCAATATAGAAACTTAGTTCATAAATCCATCTTCTGAAAGTGATAATTGCATCCTTTTGAGTGAAAAATTGGGTAGTAAAGGTCCTCATGTGAATTCCTTAAAAGCAGTATTGATCTTCTGAAAGTAAACCTAAGAGATATACAACAAGTTACCTTGAAGAACCTGGAATATCCATGTTAAAATATTCATCTTAAATATATTAATGTAACACCAATATTTAATCTGAATGATGCCCCCCCACAGACATAGTTCAGCAAGCAATGTAGACAACTCAGTTTAATCATTTGAGTGATGTCCCAAGATACCAATGTACCCAGATACCTAATAGTTTCTGGATGTCAATGGAAGTGCCAACTGGCAAACAACTAAGATATGAGTATTCTCCCCAACAGGTTTCAAATTTAGACCAATTTGTTAGCCCCAAATTGGTCTAAATTTAAAACCTTAGGTTCAGATTTAGACCAATAAACAGAATAGTCAGAAAGAGCCCTAAGTCTCTTAATTAATTTTATCAACTCTGGTAAAGAAAATTCTGGCCTAGAAATAAATAATAAAATATCATCAGCATGCATAATTGCCTTATATTCATATGTTCCATGTATAAACCCACAAATTTCTAGATTTTTCCTAACTGTACACACCAGTGGTTCCAAACTTAGGTCAGATATCAGAGGAGAGAGATGACATCCATATTGTGTACCCTTTAGATGTAAGAAAAGAAAATGGATTCAGATTGTTTAAAACTTTTCTCCTAAATCAAGCAGGATTAGAAGGGATATCAAAGAGTCAAGGCAAGCAGAGGTTGGAAAATGGGCTGGAACTGCTACTTGGCCAGCTGATGATGGAACTGGGCACAAGGAGAATCAGAGTAAATGGGATCAAAGTCTGGTAAAACACAGGTAGCCAGACACTTTGGCAATTCACTGGAGGAAAAGCCCCTGTAGTTGCTTCCATTTGTGCTAGGAATTGCATTCCACATAGCATTATCCACAGCACATATGAGAGTTGGAAAGTTTTTCCAGGCTCTGAACTGCTGCTGCTGCTGGGGCTTATGGAGGGCTCAGTGCCAGCCCATGGGAAGGTTTTTCTGTGTCATACATTACTGGTGTCAGAGTTTGTGCAACAAAAAGTCCTACAAATTGTGGTGCTAGCCTACTAAACAGCACAATGAGTCCAAGTGCACCTCTTTCCACAGTCTTATCCCTTTCCCCCTGCCTTTTTGGTGCACATATCTATGTATAATTACAAAACAACATTATGGTGTGTTAGTGAACCCTGGTACCAACTGTGAATGGGTGGAAATTGATACCCAGACTTTAAAGCCACCTCACACAAACACATCACTTCCTCTAGCATCACTTACTCTGAGATTTCTCTCCCCATCTTGGAGACCTAGGGAATAGCTGGCAATCCAAATTCCCACATACAGATGAGAAATGAGGGTGTCTCTTATGAGTTGGAGACACTACCTGAAAAAAATAGTTTGGAGAAAAATGTTCAGTCCCTCAGTGTCACAATTGCAATCCACTATGAATAGAGGCAATAACAGAGCATTATGAAGAATGTTTTTAAGTTATTATTATAAACAGTTTGTTTCATGTGTTCAGGTTTTCAGATCAGCATATTTCAACATATGTATTTTGCTACCACCTGTAAAAATTCTTGTGATGCCCATGATTCTACAAGACATAAAATCAGTGAAATCTAGGTGTCCCTGTGGTTGATGTGTTACCTGACTAGCAGTATGAAAAGGAGGAACAAAGAAGGAGAAAAAAGGGGAATGTGGCAGCACCTTTAAGACTAACTGGTTTTTAGTTTAGCATGAGCTTCTGTGGACATAAACCCCCTTTTTCAGATGCAGTACAGAGTGATATTCATAGAATCATAGAGTCATAGAAATGTAGAGTTGGAAGAGACCACACGAGCCATCCAGTCCAACCCCCTGCTATGCAGGAACACCCTCAAAGCACTCCCGACAGCCTTAGGTTCTTTGTCATGGTTTCTATGTCTCCCACAAATGGGTCTTGTGCTGTCCATGGAATATTTCAGAGCAGATTAGCTTTTGGTAGCCCCCTTCAGATGATAACATAAATAGCAGCCCTTCTCAGTTATTTTTCATCCGTTGCAGTGTTCACCTTCTAGATATCTTCCATCATTAAGTAGTTTTCCTTTTGTTTATTCTTCTTCCCTTTGCTATTTTTCTATAGCTAAAAAAATAAATAAATCAAAAAGTAGTAGTAGTTAGTCTGTGCCCCTCCCCCCCAACTCTGACTGGTGGCCTCATGGGCACTTTTTTAAGAACTGTATCTCCTGTGGTGGGACGATCGCTAGTTTGGATAACCATTATCAGTGCTTGTTTTGCCTGGATGTAGGCCATTTGGTCCTTTCTTGCCCAATTTGTAAAGGGTTTTCAATCCAGGGACTATGAAACAGACTTTTCCAGCTCTGCCTCTGTCTTGGCGAACAATCTCTAAAGGTTGTGGGCATCCCCACTCAGCATCAATCCCCCATTCTACTTCAGTGGCAATCTGTAAGAAATGTGCGCTCTCAGAGGTTCCCTTGGACCGAACATGCATGGCCTCATTGTTGACTTTGGACACTAGATCCAGTGCTTCTCCACTGCTTGAAGAGGCTCAAGGAGTCCACGATGCAGCTCAACTTCCCTCAACCCCAGGCAGATCCATCTCTGTATGTCCAAAGCCTGGTGAATCTCAAAAGGGGTGTCCATCGTTGATTCAACAGCCTCCCACAACAAAAAGAAAGGGGATAATGAAAAAGGAATTCTGGACCAATGACTGCTACTCTGGTACCAACCCCCCATCAACTGCTGCTCTTGTACATTTCCTGGCTTTGTCCCATCCCTCTTCATCAACCACCGACCTGTCCAGCATCAACAATTTCATTCACATCAAGGAACAATTGGTATAGGAGATACCTTGAGTTGCACGGTGACTAACACTCAATGGAACAATTGATCCATGTCATGGCCACTCAGCCTGCAGAAAGTCCCCCAATCCTGAGTTCTCAGGACAACCACTTACCAGCCCATCAGCTGCCTTGATATTTGCCTTGACCACCGACCTCTGTACCTCACCGTTGTTCCCATTCCCCGGGTCAAACACCTCAAGAATCATGGAACATACCCAGTCCAATGCTATTCCCCTTCTCTGGACCATGCAAGCCACAGATCATGCTCATCTGAAACAGTTCTTCTTCTCTGGATCACATGAGTGCTTTCACAGCTGGCTCTGCAAGACATCAGGATTATAGTTCAGGCTCAGACTGTCCACATCCCTCTCGATACCACTGAGAGCCTTCTTACCTGTACTGCCAGAAGACTGCCACTACTATTACTCCAAGCATTGATAACCACTTCCTCTGGCATTACCCACCACCTGCACCTCCTCTTGTTCTACCCCTCTGAAGATGAAGAGGATGGTGTCACTGGTATGATATCACAATCACCATCACCATTCATTTCATCTTCTACAGAGGATGTTGCTGATACTACACCCTCGTCATCAACAGAGGATCTTCACCTCTATACAGAACTGCTTCTCAAGATCGCAAATTCACTTTGTCTTGAAATCAAGAACCAACCCATTCCCTATTTGGACACAGTATTTCAGTATGTTAACCTCTAACACTCCACACTGATCATGCTTCCTCTTTTGTCAACTCTTCTCAGACCTGATCAAACAATTCTGGTCTTCTATTCCTCCAACAACAAGGCACCTGGAAAACCTTTATAAAGTCCAGCAGGAAGGGACCTCCTTCCTCTTCACCCACACAATGCCAAAATATATTGTCATAGAGGCCTCCCAGTCCAAGCCCACCCAGAAATCTCGTTCCATCTCACCAGACAAGGTGGAATGCCTTGGCCTATTTGGTAGAAGGTTCTACTTTTGGCAGCATTTATTATTCAGGAGCTGACTGCATTACAAAACCCATGGCAATGTTGGTTGGCTTGTGATGCTACGCATGGTTACGGTTGGCTGGTCTGAGGACATGAGAAGGAAAATAGAGATCCTTTCCTTTAATGAGGAAGGCCTCTTTGATACTAAGACAGATGAGGCAGTGGATGACCTTTTCAAGGCCCGTACCTCAGCCAAGATGATAGGTTTCAGACTTTGTCCTTTCCACCAACACAGGCCCTACTTCCTATGCCAGGTCAATGTCTCCTCCTCACCAGGCCTGTCGGTCATCCCAGTCAACAGGATTCCACCACCATCCATCGTGGCAGTCTAGGTATCAGTTCCCTTTGGCCTTTAAGAAACCCTTGCTAGGAATGAAGCATTACCTTAGATTGCTCCCTCCTATCCTTCCTGCTCATGTCTTTGCACCAGTGTCTCTGCAATCAAAGGCTTCCTTTTCTGCTTGACCATCTCACTGAGTGGAATCAAATCTACCAGGGCTTATGGGTACTTACCATTATTTGTTTAGGCTACGTGATCAAACTTGCCTGCTCACATCTATCTAGCATCTTCAGGTAACCCCTCCTTCACAAGTCTGATAGGAGGTCAAAACACTGCTTCAGAAAAGATGCCATCAAACAAATCTGCCCCTATGCATGCCTGACAAGTTTCCTTTCCAGGTATGTTACCATACTGAAAAGGGACAGCTCACTGAGGTCTGTCATGAATCTAGGATGTATAAACTGGCACATCCCACCCAAGGCATTTCAGAGGGTCATGCTGACTATCTCAACTCTCTGGAGGATGCCTTTTTCTGGCACTGGACAGAATTCCTTCTATACCTCTTTTTACCTTTCCTCCTGGTCACCAGAATACTGGTGAAGATTCAAGAGGATATGACCAACTGCATCTTCATAGCTCCATGGTGGCCCAGACAGCCATGGTTTGTGACACTCTTATAAATGGCTCATCAAGAATACCTTTGACTCCTGTACTCACAGAACTATTTATACATTCACATGGCAAGGCAAGGTGAAGCATCCAGACATCAGGTTTCTTCACTTGTTAACTTGGAAACCATAGATGCTTGCATATGTTCTTCTCTTACAGGCCTCTCAAAAGCCCTCAATTCAGTGTTCTTATACACTTAAACGGCATCAGTTCCAATTTGCTGAGGTTTCAGTTCTTCGAACAACCACCACCAATGAAAGGATAGTAACAATCTTTCACTTTTTTCCTTGTGGGTTTATCTTGCAGCTACAGTGGCGTACCAACCAACTGACCATCCTGCCTCTATGCTATTCAGGAGTGCAGCTGTCAAGAAATTCCTACATGGATTGTCCCACCTGTACTACCTGTCAAGGACTCTGTTTCACCCTGGTCTCTTTTACTCGTCCTATCCCAACTGATGAGGAAGTCCTTTGAACCAATGGTTATCACAGATCACAGATCTCCAGCTCCTCACATTCAAGATAGTCTTTCTTGTCGCAATTATCTCTGCTAAGTGGGCCAGTGAACTTTGACCTCTCTGGTCAGACCAGCTCTGTATGATTTTCCACAAGGACAAAGGTGGTGCTACACTTTGACCCAGCATTCCTCTTTAAGGACATCTTCTGTGTTCCACCATAACCAGGATATTGTGTTGCCAGCCTTTCATCAAGACCCCTCTTCCCAGCTGGAAAAGGCCTTGCACTGTCTGGACTTTTGGCAGGCTCCTATGAGGAAATCCCCTAAAGTATTTCTCTGTTACAGCAGCCAGAAGGCAGGTTTCCAATTTCTTCACAGAGGTGATCCAAATGGGAGGCTGAATTAATCAACTTGGCATATCAACTTGCCACGAAACCTGAACCTTTGGGCCTCAGAGCCCACTCAACCCGTGTGATGTCTGTATCTCAGGCATAGCTAAGAGGCATCTCTTTGTCAGAGACCTGCAAAGAGGCTACTTGGGCCCAGCCATCAACCTTTAACCGACACAACCAAGAAGAATGTAGGGCTCAGGTTGATGCGTCATTTGGAAGGAGAATACTGTCATCCAGCCTCAGCTGACCTGCCTTACTTCCTATGGTAAACTAGCCAATCACCCATTGGCTGCTTACCTGTAACTGTAGTTCTTAAGTGGTCACAACACAATCTTCTCCCCCCCCCTTTCTGCAGGCCTGGTTTAAAATTGATCGATGGCAGAACTGAGAGGGAGTAGCTTTTGGTGCTATTTATGTTTATGCCCAAAGTGGGCAAGATTCTTGCCAAAAGCTACTCAGCTGTAGAACATTCCATGGAGGGATCTGCACAGGCTAAAGAGCCATTTGTGTGAGAGCAAACCTGTCCTTGTAAAGCATGTGTATTCAGTTGTGGGAGTGGGATAGAGTATAATAGGATCCAAAAAGATCATATCCCTTAACCTAAATTTTCAAAGGGCTCGGTGAGATGATACTAGTAATGTAATTCTATGCGTGTCTAATCAGAAAGAAGGAAGGAAAGAAAGAAAGAATTCCTATTATGTTCGTAGGGACTTATTCCCAGGAAAGTCTGCATGGGACTTTAGCCTTAAAGTGCAAATCAATTCCGTGTTTTCCCAAGGACCTAATAATTTGGACTGAATTTTGTAAAATATAAAAAAAACCTGGTGAGTTGTAGGAGTAATGTAAGCTTCCCAGGTCCAGTACTGACTCTCAGGAAAGATCAGATGTTCCTTATTTAAACTTTGTTCTGTCTTTCAGCGCATCTGAGTAATTTTTTATTCAGCATTGCTTAGTCTACAGATGTTTTAAGTTCAAAAAATTGAGAGCTTTGAAAAGCAGATATTAAGGAATTAAGTATGGTGGGTATTTTTTGCTCTGATTGAAGATTGTAACTAGGCAGATTGAGATGAATTAAGCCTTAATTTAAACAGTATTGTGCTTTATGCTTGTTTATAGTTTATGTGCTGCTAAAATAGCAATTTTATTCTTTTTTAAAAATAGTGCTTTAAAAAAAGTATAGCAATTCAGATATAATTGACAGTGAATAGATAAAAAGCCGAACCCACCTACAATAAATAGCAGCAATAATTTTAAAAGAAATACGTATAAATATTTAAAACTAAGTCTTTTATTTAGAAAATACAAATAGTTCAAAGGCAATTTCAAAAGAGGGAGAAACCTCAACTCGTGCATGCCATTTCAGTTGGTATCTTCATGTTGTGCAGTGTATTTTCCATCTACAGCCGTTTCTTAGTTATATCAGTTATCGTTATAATTCATCAGTCTCTGAATCATCCCTAATTTAAGAGATTGTGGCAGTCCACAAATAAAGCAGAATGGTGGTTCACAGTTTAAGAATCAGTAATCTAGAGGCTATGTGGGAGTTTCCTACAGAGAATGAATAATGTGTTTAGAAAGGAAGGGCACCTTTGAAGATATACACTTCTGACAGAGTTGGATAACTAGTGGTACCATTTTAGTAAGGAATTAAAAAATGGATAGTGAAAGGAGATGAGGTTCACAGCAAAGTTCAAAAGTTTACATTTAGGATTAAAGTAGGGGAAAATACAGCATTTGTGCTACTTACTTTGCTGTGTTTCAGCATAACCAAATGTGTTCCCACATGTTGTCATCTAGGTTACCATATATAGTGGTGAGCAACTGTGGAAGTCTAGGAGGCTGCATTAGTCTTCCAGAAAACTGTGCCTGCTCCCATCGAAAAAACAAACAAAACACCCGCTCCCAAAAAGGGAGCTTGGGTGAATGTTTTGGAGCCTTTCTTGTTCCCTGGAGGGCATTTTGAGACCAAAAAAGGGAGAGATGTCAAAATTTCATTTTGATTTCTTGGGGGCTCAGGGGGGCTCAAACATGATAGAAATGTCATTCACATCCACTAGAGCAGTGGTTCTCAACCTGTGGGTCCCCAGATGTTCGTGGACTTCAGCTCCCAGAAGCCCCAGCCACTATTGTCAATGCTCAGGGCTTCTGGGAGCTGAAGTCCACGAACATCTGGGGACCCACAGGTTGAGAACCACTGCACTAAAGATTATTTTTGGGCTTTATGGATAAAAGAATGTGGGTTTTTTGAAAAAAAATATTTTTGCAGTTTTGCAATGCACCTGGGAGACCCTGGAAGGGGCAAAAAAGAGCCAGGGAGGCATATCTGGCCTGAAGGCCACACTGTTCAAATCCCTGATCCAAAAAATAGCTAGAGTGCCCTTATCTACCTTCCTTAAATGCTGTTTGCAATGGTAACAAGATAATAATGCATATTCTGTAACAGTTCAGTAAAAACCTGTGTGGTAAAAGCGTAATAGGATTGTGGCCAGGGCTCACACCACTGATGTAAAGAGAATGTGGTACTACTGCAGTAGTGACTGGAATGCTGTAGAGACAGCTTTATGCCATGTATGTATGCAGCTAGAATATGTCTGCCAATAGCTACTGAGAAAGCTGCAGTAAGGACATCTCCACTTGTTTACTGAGGTGATGGACCATAATGACAAGTTATTGAAAGTGTTTGTTTGCACCACAACAAACACAGCTGTAGGAGAGGACAAAATTAGACTGTCTAACAAGATTTGTACAGTGATAATACAGACAAATATTGAAGGACCAAGAAAAAGGAAGCATGTTCTTGTTTGTAAGCACAGTACTACAAGAACAAAAGAAAGATAACTGGAATGGATATTTTGTCCTCAATTGATAACACAAGTAAACTGTTTAGAAAAATTACTGGTACATTAGAAAATGCTGAGAGAGATGTGTCTTCCTGTGGACCACAAAATGGGATGCTGGTAGTGGTGAGGCTGAGGGTAAATCCCCCTGAAAGAAAGTAGCAGAATTGGACCACCAAGATAAACCTTCTCAGGCATTATCAATCAGAGGCGTACTAAGAAATGTTAAAACAATGGCTGTCATTGAGCCCTCCCAGAAATACTAAACGCTGCCAGCATTCTATCCTGGGTGCACTTACTTGGTAATGTGCTATACTCTAGGTGTAGAGAGCACTTCTGAATGCACATTCTACTTGTAAGGGTCTTCATATTTAAGGATGCTTGAATAATAATGGATGGAAAGAGTAATTTGCCCTCCCCCTACCAAGTATCTGCAAGGTGGCAAAATACTGCTGCCTGCCAGTTTTGAGTTCCTCCTTATAACTGGTGCCGGGGCTTTGCATCTGCCAGTTGCTATATTGGAATCAATTATGCACAAATAAAACATGAGATTAAAAGAATAAGCACATATATGTTTGAAAAAACCCTTTGAAATCATACTCTAAAAACTAGATTTAGGTCTTTTTAAGTCTGATGAGAATCAGTTTACATCCAAAGCAAAGAGACAATAATGAGTTATGATTTTTTTATGTTTTTACTATGCTTTTTTATGTCTTTACTTAAAAAAATGCTTTGAAACTGTGGTAATTAAAAATTATAGTAACTGCATAATATTGTGGGATGAAGTATTTTTGACCAGCAGGTGATACAAGAAAGGAAAAAAAAAACAATAATGGAATGGTGACATGGAGGAAATGACCAAGAGTGTGACTGTAACGTGGGAGGCTTGAAACAATTACATGGAAATTACATGAGTTCATAAATTTATTACTCCAGCTTAAACATGCAGTTTGAAATTATACTGGGCATTGAAATTTTCACAGCATTAAATAGACTTGAAGACAAGACTGGCAGTGTAGTATTTAGGCTTCTGATAGATAGATATGCTTTGTTATTGTTGTTGTTGTTGTTGTTGTTGTTCTGTGCCTTCAGGTCATTATGGTGACCCTAAGGTGAACCCAGCACGAGGTTTTCTTGGCAAGATTTGTTCAGAAGGGGTTCACCTTTGCTCTCCTCTGAGACTGAGAGAGCGTGACTTACCCAAGGTCACCCAGTGGGTTTCCATGGCTGAGCAGGGAATCAAAACCTGGTCTCCGCAGTCATAGTCCAATGCTCAAACCACTGCACATCCCTGGCTCAGATACACAACTGCACATATGTTTTCTTTTTGTTTCCTCTTCATGTTTTATTCAGGTTTATTCCAATTCACAGTTATCTCACTTGACCTTTGATGTACCTTAAAACTGTACCTTAAATTCAACTTTTTTCCCCCTCAGGACAATATCCCTTGGAGTAATGCACACACAAACTGGAAGAGGAAAATTTGTGAGAAGGAGGCTAGGAAAACAGATTTTCCTTCAAAGGCTATTCATTTTGCACAGATATTCCACTACAGAAGGTGTTGAGTCAGAAATGGTCCTTAGATGTCAGATTGGAAGCTAAACTACCTATGCTTCTGATTTTATGGCGAATACAGTCATGGACAAAACTAGTTAGAATAGCATTTAGCAAGAAACTACTGAACACTGAAAGAAAACAAAATCAAGGGGAAATGATACATTGCAGTTCAAAATTTATTTGATGTGTCACTCCTAGGGTTGTACCAATTTTCGACACAAAGAGTTTTGAGGCAAAAGATATGGCTATTTCCGCCCTACACTGTTATAGGGCTCTCATTCCACTTTCAACATCTTGTGGAATTTTGGGGGTTGTAGTTTACTGAAGCCAAAGAGCTCTCTGGCTGAGAATCCTAAATGCCCCTTCCTAAACTGTAAACCCCAGGATTCCATAGGATGCTGAAAGTGGAATAATAGCACTCTAATAGCGTAGTGCAGAAATGGCCTATCTTTCAAAAGGTGGTAAAAGGCCCTTGAGAACAGGCCTATCTTAGGGGCTGTTCACATTTTGGTACCGTTTTAGGGAGCTTTCCTTCACTACATATTTAGCTCAGGCAGTGAGCACGATGATGATCCAGCACCATATAGTCAGTCATATCTAATTGTATGACAGTGTCACTGGGGGATGCCTCTTTGTTTTGTTTCTTGTGATACCATACTGTACTGGTGCCCCATAACATCATTGCCCCAATCTAACTCCAGTCACAAAGTCCAAATGTGAGTATACATCAAGGTGTCTGTCCTATAGAAAGTGAAGCTGTGTAAAAGGACACTTTCCACATTTGGATATGTGTCAAAAAACACATTTACTATTTTTAACTTGTCTTTTATCCTTGTGGATAGTAGGGTGGTATACGATGGTTGTGACTAAAATAAGTTATAATAAAGTAAAATAAAACAATGTAACAAAATCATAATAAAACATCTGAGAGGCAGTTAACACAACCAAACAGACCGATATAACTCCATTTAAAATGTGGGGGGAAATTTAAAAAGTTTTGATCTGGGCCTGGCGAGACTGCAAAGTCTGTACCTCTGTGAGGAAGATATTCATCCCATCATCAGAGTGCCAGCCTGTCACCACCACTATCACCACCACTGCCACAGGGAAAGCACTTCCTAATTGTCCCATAATTATATCTCCTAACAACAGCACTTGGAGAAGATGAACTTCCCCTGAAGGCTGGTACAGGAAGAGGTGGTCCTTGGTATTATGATATATGCTGTCAATTATGCTTAACTGGATGGTGTTAAGGAAGTGGTGGCCCAGTGGGCCTAAGAAAAGGAACATATCCCTGCTTCCAACCAACATTTACCTTCTTCTCAAAACATTAAAAAAAATAAGTGTATGTGTGTGTTGGAGGGATGCTACGATATTTCACCTCAGCACTGACTGCTCATAACAGTTGGATTGGATTGAAATTGAGGTCTACAGAATTTTTGCTACCCTTCACAAAATTCTTAACAATATAATTTGAAATTCTAAAGAAAAGCAGCCAGGTATAAGGACCTTAATTTGTACTTTAGTTTTGATGAGAAATGCCTTCTTGGAAAAGACGCTAGTATCGGGGGGGAAATGTTCAGATGTGAGAAAACTTGTTTCTTTGTGGACTGAATTGGTATTTTCCCCTTGAGGATCTTTACTGCCATGTTGAGTTTAGGGCCATGTTCTGCCTGTTCTGTAAAGATCATGTACTATTCTGTCACACTAGGGATTTAAGGAACAATTTGCTTTATGTGGATCACTGATAATTAAAAACTGGCAGTAACACTGAAGCTTGGATGTTTATCCTGTCTCCTTTTTGCACTCCTTTTCCCACAGAGACTTCTCTTTCACTTCTAGAACATTGTTTTCACTCTCTTTCCCTTTTGCAAATGAAGTCATCAACAGTTAAACTGTTGTGTAGTTCACATCTGTGTATGCAGTGGCATGCAAGGTTGTGAGAGTCAGATACTAGGAATATAATATTGTTTGTAGACTCAGAAAAATAATGACTTTGGAGAACATTTTTAGGGATCAACAGTTAAACAAAATGCTTTGGGAATTTCTTCTTTTAAGTGTTTGACTTTGATTAATTGTAACTGAGCTTTGTCGACAGCTACAGTTGAGATACTCAGTCATATCAACTGAGGTTATATAGACAGATGACATTGGCATTAAGTGCAAGAAATGATACCCTTTTCTGGAACATGATGACAGCTTCTAAAAACTGCATTTTGCACCTAGTGTCCATAAATCATTCTATCAGTCTTTCTTTTTTCCAGCTATTGTTACACAGTGTGGCCTGTTGTATGTATGTCATTTCTTTTGATCCATGTAGAGTAGGCTTGTTTGGTCTAGGAATTCTACAGTAGATTATTTTGCAAGAATTCCACAGAGTTTTGTAAATGTTTACACTGTCATGGCTCTGAGTAGCAGTCAGTGAGGCTTCATTATCATAGCTTATGCATCATTCATGTACAGTTTTGGAATTCTCCTGCAGGCCATGTTTGAACTGGTCACTTCAGAAGCATCATACTACAAGAGCCTGAATTTGCTGGTGTATCATTTCATGGAAAATGAGCGATTGAAAAAGATTCTGCATCCATCAGAAGCTCACATCCTTTTCTCCAATGTACTGGATGTCATGACAGTCAGTGAACGGTAAATCTCTTAATTGCTGTTATATGTAGGAAAGAAACATGCAATTCAGGAATTCCTCATCCTTTCTCCCCCCTCTCCCCATCTGTCAGGATGTATAGATGGGATGTGTGCTTGTTTTCAACCTCCCTAAAGGACTGAGCTTTATTTCATTGATGCTTCTCCTTAGATATCATAAAGATACATATTTCTGGCCATAATTAACTATACTCAGGCAGCAATACTGCTGAATCATATATGGCTTATTCACAGAATTTCCTCTTTTGCGAGCGAAGCAACCATATATTAAATATACACATATACACATGCATAATAAAAATTTCAAAAATCCTCCTACAAAGTAGAAGCTGTTGTGAGAATGTGGCCCTGCTAGGTAGAAGAGTAGGGAAGTGCATCTTTGGCCAGTAGAGTTGCCAGGTAAAATATAATTAGGATAGTATATCCTGACAGGATAGGGTTGCCAGGTGACATAAGGGACAGAGCTCTTCTCCTTGTAATAGCTGTATAAATTGGGGAATTTCAGGAAATGTTTCTCCCTCTTCTACACAATTATTATAAGTACGGGAACCCTGGCCTGTATTATATGTGGCAACCCCAATGGCCACTATTTTCTACCTAATTTTACCATCATGGAGGCGTGTCCATTTCTACCTAATACTACAGGTTTGCTTGAGGGGTGAGACAGAGCTTAAAGACAGACCAGAAAGAGGATTTACTCCTCTAGAGTGCTCAACAGGATGTAAAAAGATAGATACTATGGCCTTGCCATCAGTTGTGATTAGAGCTAGGAAAAGTTGCTTTTTTGAAATGCAACTGTCAGAATCCCCTAGCCAACATGGACCTGGGCCCAACTTGTTGGCTTGTGCTGAGAACCGTAGTCCAAAAAAGAAAGGTTTCCAAGCTCTTCTTATGATGTTATCCCTCCTCTTCACTTCTTGTGGAAAATAATGTCTAGCTTTGATTTTTTTTTTTTTTTTTTTGCCACAGTTAGTAGATGGAGGCCCAAGGAAAGAAGGAGAAAGCAGAATGGTAGAACATGCCATTCTTCATATAACCATTGTAGTGTCCATAGGAATTTTTCCAGAGTTGCCTAGTGAAAGGGGCACCCAGTACTTTAATTGTTGTGTAGAGGAGGAAAATTCATCCGGTGTTACTTGCATAATATACAACGCCTGTTGAAGTTCTCTCTTCTAAATAGCCAACTAAAGGAACAGGAGACCTGTCTGCCAACCCTTGAATTTTTTCAGAGTTCTTTTGCCATTTTGCATGACAAATTTTGTACTAAACTTACCCTTTTTCAAGGTGTCACCAAGAAAGCCTTATGCTCGCCTTCTGATCATGCATTCATTAATAACAGGTTTCAGTTTACAGTATATTCTGTTGATGAGCAGAAATTCAGAACAGACAAAAAAAAGTACTCCTTCATACAGGGTACAGTTTTTACAGGGCATCACAAAATATGGTGATGGCAACCAGCTTCAGTGTTTTTAGAAGCAGATTGCTGGTTAACACCAGGATGTGTGTTGCATTCACGTCCTGCCTGCAGGTTTCTCAAAAGCATCTATCTGACCACTGTATGAACAGGATGCTGGACGAAGTAGGCTGTTACTATAATCTAACAAGGGTCTTTTTATACTCTTATGGCAAAATTAATTTTAGATCAGTAGTGATCTAAAGTAAACTTGAATTAGAAATAAGCCACAAGGTGGTGTGGGGTTTTTCCCACTTTCATTTACTTTTTTTTTATTATTGGTGCTATGACATAGACAGCACAGTTGCTTACATATGTAGATCTGCATGCATATTTTGTTTCTCATCTGTACCACGTATGATACCATCCTTTCCACACCTACACAGTTATCTTCATTCTTGGAAATCAGACACTTTTAGCCACATATCAAAGTAGAAAACAGAAGTTTCTAGTCACATTCCTCCACGAGGAGGAAGCAGAAAAGACATTAAAAGATTTATTATTATCTGTCTGTACAAGAAAAATAACAATGCTGGCTTTTTTTCAGCAATCTGTCAACCCCAAGAAATTTTTCACTGTCCCCCTAGATGCTAGTATGTCTCATTCTAAACAGCCAGTACAAGGCCAGGTATCTCTTGCTGATATTGTACAACCTGCCAGCTAAGACTCTTCTATTCAGGCAGAGTGAAAATAAGTAAGTTTATCTCAAAACCCATGGATTTTTTTTACATTCCCTGAAATGTATTTCCAGAGCTTTTAAAACTGCAACTGAATTTTGTATAAAGTAATTATTTCTGGATTTCTTATTTAGATTCCTCTTGGATCTTGAGAGGCGGGTAGAAGAGAACATTATAATCTCAGATGTCTGCGACATTGTTTATCATCATACTATTAACCATTTCTCAGTCTATGTAACCTATGTCTCCAACCAGACCTACCAGGAGAGAACTTACAAGCAACTTCTGTAAGTACAATTCTAAAAGGATTCCATTGCAGCAGACCAGGCAAATAACTAGAAGGGCCAAATGGTTAAGAACACGTTATCTACACAATTGTTTACTAAGAACTCAGTTTTTCTCCAAAGCATATTTAGGTGCTCAAATTTCACACTAGAGAAGAGATAGACAACTAGGCAGAAATTGGTATTGAATCAGTTGAGTATTATTTCTGTCCCCTATCCTGTCCTGCTAGGGGGTTCATTTCCCAGAGGGGAGAACAGAGGGAGAGCTGGGTCTGTGAAGACATCCTAGACCAGGTGTGTTTACAGGCTTGAGGGGCTGTGCTTGCTTGTCTGTTTGTTGCTTGTGTTTGTTTAGTCTTGCTTGTGTTTGTTTAGTCTTGCTTGTGTTTGATTAGTCTCTTTGTGCTGGCCGTGTGCTCTCCTTGAGCACATGGTCTGACTAACGAGGGGGAGGAGCCAGCTGGGGGGAGGAGCTTTATTAGGAGCTTCCTTTGGCACGCGCACTTAAAGTACTCTACTTCAGTCCTCCAATTTAACCCTTGGCATTCAATAGAGCAGATGTAGCTTATATAGCTGAATTTCAGAAAGAAAGCCTAGTTATTCTTTCTAGAATTACGTACTATACTGCTCTCTGTAGTTTCAAGGATGGAATGTGAGGGAGCTGCTGCAGTCACCTGTAACACTTGTGGCATGTTCCTTTTCTTGCCACAAGATGTTCTCGGGTACACCTGCACCAAGTGCAAGCTGGTCACCTTCTTGGAGGAGAACGTGCGCCAGCTGGAGGCATGAGTTTCTGATCTTCATCTTATTAGGGAAGGGGAGGAGTTTTTGGATAGGGCAGAGAAGTCCTATCGGAAGACCGAACGCACAGAGGAGCTGCCAGATTGGCAAGTCAGCACACTGTGCCAGGAAACGGGGGCTTGGGCGAATGTCACACAGAGGAGTAGAAGGACCAGGAAGGCAACAGAGACTCTTCACCTACACAATCGCTTCAAAGTTCTTGGCCTTACGAACAATGAGGAGCACCATGCGGAGGGAACAGAATGTCAACAAGAAGAAATCCAACTTCGGCAACAGGAACTAGGTCAATGCTCCCAGCCTCAACAGAATGCCCAGGTAGTCCTAGTAGAACATGCTCGTCGAGGAGACCAAGACAAGCCTCAGAGGAGGCGAGTTCTGGTTGTTGGGGACTCTTTGCTCAGAGGAACCGAAAGGGCAATTTGCAAACCAGACAAGCTCAATCGAGAGGTCTGCTGCCTTCCTGGGGATCAGCCACATAACGGAGAGGCTAACCAGGCTGATCAAACCCACTGACCATAAGCCCCTCATTTTGGTTCATGTCGGAACCAATGACACTGAGAGGAGCAGCTTTTACCACAGCGCAAAGGACTATGAGCTTATGGGAATGAAGCTTAAGGACCTTGATACGCAGGTGGTCATTTCGTCTCTCCTCCCTGTTCAAGGATATGGCGCACGTAGGGAAAGGACAATAGCAGAGGTCAACAACTGGCTCTGCACATGGTGCCGCCAGCAACGGTTTGGGTTTTTGGAACATGGCCTGAATTTCCATGAATGTGGGCTTCTGGCAAGGGATGGACTGCGCCTCACAAAAGTTGGCAGGAGTGTTTTTGCAAACAGTCTCGCAAGGAGGATTAAGAGGTCTTTAAACTAAGTTCCGCTGGGGAAGGAGACAATATTATTCAGGGCAGGGACTTGGCGAGCGCAGGGGGAAAAGGCCCAAATGATACTGGACAAGTAGTACAAGTGGCCAATGGTGGGAGAAGTAGAAAAAATAGTACAGGACTTGCAGAAAGGGCCTGGGGACTTAAGTGTCTCTACACTAACGCACGGAGTATGGGAAACAAGCAGGATGAACTTGAACTCCTAGTACAACAAAATAAATACAATTTGATAGGCATCACTGAGACCTGGTGGGATGAGTCTCATGGTTGGAATATAGGAATAGAGGGGTATAGCCTATTTTGTAAAAATAGACCAAACAAGAACGGAGGAGGAGTAGCCTTGTATGTCAAGGATATTTTCACCTGTGAAGAGATCCATGACTTAAACCCAGTAAGCCAGGTCGAAAGCATTTGGGTAAGAATTAAGGGAGCGAGAAACAATAGGGATATTCTGGTGGGGGTTTACTACAGACCTCCAACCCAGGCTGAGGACTTTGATGACGCCTTCCTCAACCAAATGACTGCACATTCAAGGAGGAGAGATACAGTAATAATAGGAGATTTCAATTACCTGGATATATGTTGGCAGTCAAACTCTGCCAAGACAGCAAGGTCCAGCAAGTTTCTTGCTTGTCTTGCAGACAACTTCATGGTCCATAAGGTGGAAGAGGCCACAAGGGGATCAAATATTCTAGATCTGATCCTGACCAACAGGGATAACCTTGTTAATGAGGTAGAAGTGGTTGGATCTTTAGGGGGGAGTGACCATACCCTATTGGAATTTGGCATTCAGTGGGAAGGAGAAGATAAGGGTAGCCAAACACTCATCTTGGATTTTAAAAAAGCGGACTTCTGTAAACTTAGGGAGCTGCTGGCTGGAATTCCGTGGTCAAGAATAGTGAAAGGGAAAGGAGTTCAGGAGGCATGGGAGTTCCTTAAAAAGGAGATATTGAAGGCACAGTCTAAAACTGTGCCAATAAGGAGGAAAAATGGGAGGCATCTGAAGGAACCAGAATGGTTGACTAAAGAACTCTCAGCTGAGGTAAGTGTTAAGAGAAACATGTATAGGAAATGGAAGAAGGGGGAAACCACCAAAGAAGAATTTAAGCAAGTAGGCCAGAGATGTCGGGAGGAGGTCAGAAAGGCTAAAGCACAGAACGAACTTAGGCTGGCCAGAGACATTAAAAACAATAAAAAGGGCTTTTTTAAATACGTCCGCAGCAAAAGGAAAAAGAAGGAGACGATAGGTCGCTGCGCAGAGAAGATGGTAAATTACTCACAGGGGGAAAAGAAAAGGCAGAATTACTTAACACCTTCTTTGCCTCAGTTTTTTCCCAAAAGGATACAAGCACTCAACCTGGCGGTTGGGAAGCAAGTGAGGAAGCAGGGGAAATGAGGCACGTAATAGGTAGAGAGGTGGTACAAGAATACCTGGCCACACTGGATTAATTCAAGTCTCCAGGGCCAGATGAATTGCATCCTAGGATATTAAAAGAGCTGGCAGAGGTCATTTCGGAACCGCTTGCTATAATTTTTGAGAAATCTTGGAGGACAAGAGAAGCTCCAGCAGACTGGAAGAGAGCAAATGTTGTCCCCATCTTCAAGAAGGGAAAAAAAGAGGACCCAAATAATTATCGCCCAGTCAGCCTGACATCAATACCCGGAAAGATCCTGGAGCAGATCATTAAGCAGTCAGTTGCTAATCACTTAGAAAGCAAGGCGGTAATCATGAGAAGTCAACATGGATTTCTCAAAAATAAGTCATGCCAAACTAATCTTATCTCTTTTTATGATAGAGTTACTAGCTTGATAGACGAAGGGAATGCTGTGGATGTAGCATATCTCGATTTCAGTGAGGCCTTTGACAAAGTACCCCATGACATTCTTGCAAAGAAACTAGTAAAATGCGGGCTGGACAGGGCTACTGTTAGTTGGATTTGTAATTGATTGACCGACCGAACCCAAAGAGTGATCACGAATGGCTGCTTTTCATCCTGGAGAGAAGTGACTAGTGGGGTCCCACAGGGTTCTGTCCTGGGCCCAGTGCTGTTCAATATTTTTATCAACGACTTGGATGAAGGAATAGAGGGCATGCTCATCAAATTTGCAGATGACACCAAATTGGGAGGGGTTGCTAATACGCCAGAGGACAGGATCAAAATTCAAAATGACCTGGATAGATTGGAGAGCTGGGCCAAGGCTAACAAAATGAAATGCAACAGAGAGAAGTGTAAGGTCCTACACTTAGGTAGAAAAAATGGAATACAGAAATATAGGATGGGGGACACGTGGCTGGATAGCAGTACATGTGAAAGGGATCTAGGAGTCTTCATAGACCACAAGCTGAACATGAGTCAGCAGTGTGATGCGGCAGCCAAGAAAGCCAATGCAATTCTCGGCTGCATCAACAGAAGTATGGTGTCTAGATCGAGGTAGGTACTAGTACCACTCTACTCTGCTTTGGTTAGACCTCATCTTGAATACTGTGTCCAGTTCTGGGCACTCCAATTCAAGAAGGACATGGTCAAGCTGGAGCAGGTCCAGAGGAGGGCGACCAAATTGATGAGAGGCCTGGAAGCCATGCCCTATGAGGATAGACTTAGAGAGCTGGGTATGTTTAGTCTGCAGAAGAGAAGGTTAAGAGGGGACATGATAGCTATGTTTAAATACTTGAAGGGATGCCATGTAGAGGAAGGAGAGGGCTTGTTTTCTGCTGCTCCAGAGACCAGGACAAGGAGCAATGGATTCAAGCTGCAGCAAAGGAGATTCCACCTGAACCTCAGGAAGAACTTCCTGACGGTCAGGGCTGTCCGGCAGTGGAACATGCTGCCTCGAAGTGTAGTGGAATCTCCTTCCTTGGAAGTTTTTAAGCAGAGGCTAGATGGCCATCTGTTGGGAGTGCTTTGAGGGTGTTCCTGCATAGCAGGGTGGTCTCTTCCAACTCTACATTCCTATGATTCTATGATTCTATGAATGTGCTGTAGTGGTTTGAGTGTTGAACTTGGAATCTAGGAGACCAGGTTTCAAATCTTGCTCAGCCGTGGAAATTCTTCAAGTCACACACTCCTAGTATTAGAAGAAGGCAGTAGCTAACCTTCCCTGAATAAATTTTGCCAACAAGACCCTATGATAAAGTTGTCATAAGTCAGAGTTGACTTGAAGGTGCAAAACAAGAACAGCAAGTTTATTTTCTGCACCACTTTTACAATATGTTGCTACAAATGTGTACTTGAAGACTACATCGAACTTTTGTCTACGATGTATGTACTCTGATGGAAGAAGAGCTATGGATAAATCCATCAACATAAGAAGACCCATGGCATAGCATTATCTATAGCTTCTCATGTGTGTTCTAGTGGGTTTCTGTAGATCAGTGACATTTCCAGTATATTTCAGTGGATAAATGAGATATATGACTGTGAATGATCTCTACAACATTTTCATATTTGTCAAAGAGCTATTTCATCAATTTTCAGAACACCAAAAATGCATTAAAAGACAAGCCCATTGGTACATACTGCCTAAATTTAACTATAGTTGTATGCTGGTTGTGAGCAACATTGATTTATGGACTTTATAGTGAGATTTCCAAATGTTGTGTGGATTTGTTGAAGGTATTTTGATGGAGATGGAATCTGTCATTGTGCAAAAAGTGTTCAGGTAAAAATATTTAGAAAAGAATAAGAAAGTTGGTAAACATTTAGCTCTGGTACAAATCTCTAATCATGTCAGAAATTTTCCATGAATCTCAATACTACCTCTATTTTTCATGTTTATTTTGGATATTGTATCTCTTCTCAAAGACTGAGTACAGTTTTAAGCTATTCGATTAAGGAAGTTTTGGTAAACTGGCAAAAAAATAATTGTGAAATGTAGCAATTCCTACCTTTCACATCATAGCCTACATTATGCACAGGAGGAAAGAAAAAAATCCCTTAACAAATTTACTGTATCTAGAAATGGGCTTTGCAAAATGATCCTAAACGATTAGCAGTAATTTCCTCGTGTTCTTTATTATTCTTCTAGTTGAAGTTCTGTCTCTAATTGAAGTTATCCCAATAACAGAGGGCAAAACAACAGAACAGGAATATGTAGCCAATTTGAGTTCCTTCGGAAAATGCAAACAGATCTTGTAGCAACTTTGAGACTAACTAGGAAAAAGAAGTTGGTAACATAAGCTTTTACAGACCTAAGTCTACTTCATCAGAGGTATGGAGTGAAGTGCCTAGGAACAGACCTTTATAGCTAGGAATGGGCAAATTGGATGCACGAATAGCAATGGAAGTGCAAAACTTGTGGATCTGGTGATGAGTTGACAAGTTCAGTTTTAATAATGGTTGTTGGGGGACAAAGGTAGGAGGAATGATGCTGCCTAAAGCCAAGATGAGTACATAATCATGTGAATGGTGGAGGGAGCTATTGGAATGTAGTGTGGTGCTGGCTAGAAACTTGAAAGGAAGTATAATAAACTGAACAAGGGAGCCATCATGTGGCTGGGCTGTTAGCTAGTGTTATAATACGTACAGCGTGCCAGGAAATTATTGTCTCCTTCAACCCACTGTTGGTGGACTGGAGTTTGTGGGTATATTCCAGTTCTGCTGTTTCTCTTTTCAAACTCCTTTGTAGTCTTTTTGTTCAAGGATTGCTGTTCTGAGCCAGGAATGACCTGGAAGTTTGAAATGTTCTGCAGGTGTATTCCTGTTCCTAATAACTGGTTTATGTTGGTTTATCCTCTTGTGCAGAAACTGGCCTGTTTGCTTAATTTAGAGTGCTAGAGGGCATTGTTGACAGAGGGTGGTATATATCACATTAGAGGATGGGCAAGTGAAATTACCTCTAATATTGTGGATGATGTGATTAAGTCCTATCATGACATTTTGTGAGTAGATGTGTGGCTGAGTCAGCATCTCGGTTTGTGGCAAGGTCTTGTACCTGTCTCCCCATCCATGTTATGTGTCCTCCTTTAGGTAAGTACTTGTTTGAGATTGGAAGGCTGTCTGTTGACAAGAAAAGGCTTGCAACCAAGCACCCATGCACGGGCAACTTTATTGTCCAGAATAGATTATAACTTATTGATGATATGCCTGAGTGGTCTCAGTTAGGAGCTGTATGTGACCATACTGGGGTTCTGCCATTCAGAAAATGTTAGGGCAGAAGTGCAGTTCACTTCTTTCTCAGGACCAAACTAGATTATATATTTTAGCACGTATTTAAAAACAATGCTTCCTCAGTGGTGAAAGTTTGTTGTAGCATGTGCTTTTTTTTACCTCCATAACTTGCATTTGGCTGCTTTGTTTTGTGGCTGGTCATTTGAAAGTAAACAAGAGCTGACTTTGTGAGTCTAATTGTTGAGTAGAGATTGTAGGTGCAGGAGGGGAAATGCATTAAATACAGGAAATATGCATTTCTTCTTTTTGTTTGACCTGTAGTCAGTTATGTAGTGCATGATTATGCCCTCTTGCTAGTGATATTACCTCCATCCTCTGCCTCAGAAAAATCCTTTCTGTGGCTTAGATGGGCTTTGTTTGGAACAACATCCACAATAGTTATTACTGTCTATGCTAGTTCTTGAGCTAATACCAGGTTATCTTCTCAAGCCAAGGCATGAGAATAATTTAATATTCTCCATAATTTATTAATAGTTTTGTTTCCAAGTTTTTCACGTATTTTACCTCAGTTGTGAACAGAAAATTTTCTCACACTTGTGCCCATTTTGTCTGTGAGGAACCTAAAAAAACATAAACAAAAGATTGTGTGCTGCTTTTGTGTAGTACTGAATTCGTGCAAGCAGTAGCAGACCTCCAGCAGTACTGGAAGATCTCCAGTGCTTTGAGCTGCTTCTGCCTATGCCAGATGAGATTTTCATCCTGTCATTTCCAGCTAGGTCTATCTTGGTTAAATCACTTCACGGAAGGCATTGTTCCTATGACTATATGAATTTCACCTTACCACAATAATCCAACTGTGTAAGGAGGTATAATTATGCCTCTGACTCATCAACTTGGACACACACCCCATTCACACACACCCACACACACATACAGCATATGCTGGTATGCTGCTAATTTTGTATGTGGTACACATGTGAAACCATTACTCTGGTTTGCACATCAAAAACCTATTTTTCTTTTCCTTGATACTATGAATAGACCCAGCCTGAAACTAAGATCCATTTGGTGCTATTGTTTTTTCACAATTCTCAAGCATTTAACAAAGCCAAATACCAGTTCTGAGGGAAGTAGTGTCATGGAACAAAAGGAACATAAGTTGTAGAGAGTATCAGTTATTTTCACACAGGTTTAAAATACATGGAAATAACCAGCACCATTTTCCTTCTGTCTCTGTTGTCAGCCAGGACAAGCCAGCTTTCCGGGAGGTGATCTCACAGCTGGAACTGGATCCAAAATGCAAAGGCCTGCCTTTCTCATCATTCTTGATTCTGCCTTTTCAGAGGATTACAAGGCTAAAACTGCTAGTACAGGTACAACATGCTCATAATTTTCTGGCAAGCCTTTACTGTGTCCACGGCTGAGTTAACCAAAACCAAAGGAGAAATGTGGGAGAAATGGGTCACTAAACAGCCTGTAATGCAGTGACAAAAGAAAGAATACAGAATTCCTCTTCTCTTTCTTACACTTATTCACTATCTACTTGAACTGGAATTTGAGCCAGTTTTTAAAAGATGATTAGCAGCCATGCCTATTAAAAATGTCCCTACTTGTTCTTAACTATTACACAGAACTGTGATAGCTGGAAAACTTTACTTAATATGAAGTAAGTGTGGCTGTTAATAATATCTGTCCTGGTTCTTGTGTAGAATATCCTGAAGAAAGTGGAAGAAAAGTCTGAACGTGAAATCACTGCCCTTGATGCTCACAAGGAACTGGAAACGGTAAGTATCAGCTGCCTAACATTTCTCAGAGTATTTAGGATTTTTGTGTGCTTTCCTAGAGCAGTACCATTAATCTTAATGAGATAAATGTTAGGAAAGTAGCTGAAATAATATTAATGTAAAATATTTCTCTCTTTAATTAAAGCTAACTATTCCACTGAGTGTCTAACAGGAGTTGCTAAGTTAGAATCTAATGTTTAACTGGGCATGTCCATACTGCATAATTATAGCACTTGGATACCACTTTAACTGCCATGGCTCTGTCTTGTGGAATGCTGGGAATTATAGTTTGGTGGGGGATTCAAATTTTTCTGACAGGAAGTTCTAGTGTTATGGTTCAGTGGAGTGCAGTAGAGAATTCTGTGTACCTCACCAAATTACAGATTCCAGGATTCCATAGGAAGGCAGTTACAATGGGATCAAACAACTACGGTTGTGCATTGTAGATACATACTATATGTGTATTTTCAGTGTCTGTTACAAGGGCATTTGGACAAAAGCATTTGGAGAAAAAGTTGCTGAAGACTTCAGAGAACAAAAGCTTCTCTCAAATACTTGAAGGTGACAAAATCCATAGAGAGCAGTTGTTTAATTAGTGCCACCAGAAGCAAACCATTAGTAGGTCAAGTTTCATCCAGGAGTACAGATTTATTTTTCTGACCCAAAACTACATGTGCCATGAGAGACTTTTTTATGGGTGATTCAGCTCGAATTTTTTGAGCTTCCTTTCTAGGAGACTTTAGAGTATGTTTGCTGCCTGCCAGTTGTGTACTTTTGGCAGTTGGGCCAAAGTGCAATATAATTTTTATATTAGCCTGAAGCAGCTTATTGCATGAAGAATATATACATGGACAGAGAATGTGCAAAGTGCAGAAGTCCTGCATCCACTCTCCCTCCATATCAACACAGAGGTAAAGGTCTGCATATGGCCTGTGCATGTAGCGAAAATGACACAATTCTATGGGGAGGAAGAATCTGGTAAACAACTATGCTACATGAGGTAATCTTGTAGCACCTTTGAGAACAACTGAGAGAAAGAAGTTTGTAGCCTAAGCTTTCATTGATCGGAGCTACTTCATCAGATGCACTATCAATAACTACGGCCATTTCTGCGCTACACTGTTATAGTGCTGTTATTCCACTTTCAACATCCCATGGAATCCTGGGGTTTGCAGTATAGGGAGGGGCATTTAGAATTCTCAGCCGGAGAGCTTTTTGGCCTCAGTAAACTACAAACTCCAGAATTCCACAGGATGTTGAAAGTGGAATAATAGCACTAAAACATTGTAGTGCAGAAATGGTCTGAGTCTGTGAAAGCTACAGGCTTCTTTCTCTCAGTCTCAAAGATGCTACAAAATCCTTTCATTTACTGGTGCATACTAATACAGGTATGACTTTGAATATAACTGTGTTATGTAATTTTTGTCCTACACATGAATAGTCTCCAAGCAGACATTCTGTTCATGTGTGAATATACAGCACTGAAGATAGAACAGGCATGCTGGGTGGGTAAGGAGAGGAGAGACACTTGCTTTCCCATTCAGCTATAGGCTGGATCATGGTAAAGATGGTTTAATCAAACCCGGTATATAAAATATATTGTATTTTGGCTACTTCAAAATACAGCTGGATAGATGGTGGGACACAGTTGATGAACATATGCTACTTTTCTTGCCATGGGCCAGATGAACTGATAAGAATTATCGTTTCTCTGGAACTATCATTTGACTAGCTTGTTTTCCCTGCCTGGTTTTCTACTCCAAACAAAACTCCAGTGGGACATTGCAGTGACTGTGAAAGATTTTGCTGACATCCTGCCATCATGAAATCCTATTTTTCCTCTTAGCTGCTCATCTAGAAGCAGAGAGAGGCTCAAAAGAGGACATCAGCAATTATAGTGGATTCATGGAAGCTACCTCTCTTCATACTTAGCTGTTTCTCCTTACCCTGATCAGGCAAGAGTAGACAGAGTGCCAAGTAGATGTGTTCCTTACTTCTAGAAGAACAGTGCGGGCATGGATCATTACAAACAGAGCAGAGCAACTTCTTGCCTCTCACTCTACAGCAGTGGTTCTCAACCTGTGGGTCCCCAGATGTTTGTGGACTTCAGCTCCCAGAAGCCCCAGCCACTATGGTCAATGCTCAGGGCTTCTGGGAGCTGAAGTCTAGAAACATCTGGGGACCCACAGGTTGAGAGCCACTGCTCTACAGGCATTTTAAATTTCATTCAGTAGTGATTCTGTAGATGAGCCTTCAGTATCAGTAGGACTGGCATCTCAGTGACAGAAACATGTTCTCTTTGAGGATGTATTTCAGTGGGCCATATTACTTAGTAAAGCATGTTTTAACTTGTATCCTAAAAAGGGTTGTGCCCCAGATATTTGGATTGAAATGAGTCATACTGTCCATTGCATTCCTGCAGTATGTTATCCCAAAGAAAATACAGTTTTCTCTCATTTTATACACAAGTAAAATAGTATCAGCTGTCCAGTGAAAGAGTATGCAAGCATCAGTGACATTTTGTAGCTGATGTAGTCAAGCAAACTCTTTCATCTCTCCATGCCAAACTGGGTTGGGTTTATATTACTGGGATAATAAAACAGCTGAGGGAGGGTTGGATTCTTGAGGGCTTTAAACACCCAGTCGTCTCCTGTGGTGAGGAAAGGCTACCTGCTATATGCTGAGAAAGTGACTAAGAGCTGCAGTCATGGACTTATGACATCTTCTGTCTAAGACCACTTTCTAACCAGTAGGCAAACAAGGCATTAACAGTTCCCAAGCCCTGTGATGTTTATTTGCTGTTAAGAGTTGGAGCCTTCTTCCCCTCATCTTTGCATGTATGTCTCCTTCTCTCACTAGTGTGTACATGCTTTTCTTCATGCAATTGTGGTTATACCTCAAAGTTAAAACTGGGGGACAAGGAAACTTATGTCTGAAACACTGTCATTTCTCCTTCTCTTTTAGGTGGTGAAGGCCTGTAATGAAGGTGTTAGAAAAATGAGCCGTACAGAACAAATGATCAGTATCCAGAAGAAATTAGAATTTAAGATTAAGGTATTAGTATAACCTGATAAAACCTGAACAGATGGAGTAGGCATTTATTATCATTTATCATCATGGAATAAATCTATCACAACACTATACTTATCTTAGTCAGCAATTACTTCATTGGAATGCCCATTTGTCAGGCCACTTTGTTGTTTACTGTCAAGGGCCAGATAGTCTCTCGTCTGGCATAATTTATTTTTGCAGTAGCTGAGGAGGTTTGCAGATGAGGCTTTCAGTGTGCAATCAAGCATTGAATATCGCATCCTCAAACATGGAATTTGGCAAGGGTTCCAGACAACAGTATTGTATAACCCTCCCAAGTTTTCCTCCTATCTGGCTGGAAGCATCTTGAACCATAAAGGTTGAATGTAGTGGAGCAGTAGATTATAGCAGGAATGTTAGGATATGCACACCTGTAAATTTTCTTTACATGTGTGGATGTCATTTTTCAGGCACTCAACACCCAAAGCCCCAACCCAACTTACTGAAAAGCCCCTGAAGCCCAGTTTGCATGTTTACTCCATGCTTCACAGTAAGAAGACAGGCTCAGAGAAGTGTGGCCATATCTCCATAGTCAAACACAAAGTGATGACATCAATACTGAGATCTGTCAGGATTCTCCAGGACTCTCAGCACTGCTATAATCATTGTACATCTAGCAATGGAGATATAGTCAGATGCTTATCCAAGCCTGCCTGCCTGCTGTGAAGTATGGAATGGCCATGCCTGGCAAATTCAAGGACTGTTGAGTAAGTCAGGGGGAGGGTATATGACTCAGTGTAGTGTAGTTCTGCATACGAATAATTTACACTAAGCTGAAGGATATAATTCTGAGGTCTATAAATATTGAGTTCATTGTGTAGTTTGGATCTCTTAATGCTAATATCCCATGATGAAATTCTTCTCTAGCAACATATTTAGTATTTATCTGCAGAAGCTCAAATCCTGTTGTGGCTTCATGCTGTGTAAATATCATCCCACAAGTGATTACATTTGCTCAAAGGTTCACCAATGGTGGTACCCTGTTTGGAACTCTTAACGCTGGCATTAACTATTGCATAACTAGTTGTGCTGTCTGGGAGTTTTTGTAAGTACAGTCCCTAGCAGACAGTGGAGTTTGATCCACTGCACAGTGAGACAGTGCACAGCCATAGTGCCTGTTGCAGGATCAGTGCAACCCAGTAACTCCAGCATAGCTATGCTGGCATAATTTTACGCTATCAACCAGTGATCAGGATCTCTGCCATAATTTCCTCATCAGTAGTAGAAATCACTTGTGTGTTGAAAAGATTCTGTAGGTGAGACCCAACATAACATGGATGTGCTACTTCATACTTCTCTTTGTCCTCTTCCCCATGCGCCCGTCTATCCTCCCCTAGTCTGGGGATGGTTGCTGTTTCATTGATCTACAAATACAACTGAATACAGTTTTTAATCACGATCAGTTTTATATCTTGTTTGGTTAGACTCTTGGGGAATTGTGTCATGCAGTTATTGTTGTAAATCTCTCTCATCTTTATTGTTATTTTGTTTAGAAAGATGCTTTGAACTTACCAGTTGATGACCATTTTTTCTTTCCATACTTGAAATAACTTTTTTTTATTCTCATATAACATCCTTAGACTTTCTAATTGCCCTATCATGTTATGGCATAACTTTTAATGTTAATTTTATTGTTATATTTCCTGGAATTGATATAAGAACAGGCGGAAGGACTCTATTATGTTAGACCACAGAAAAAAAGAAGAACAAGGGAAAGCAATTACCTTTAGAAAATATAAAAGAATGTACAGCTGGCTTTTGTTATTCTTTCAATTTCTCTTTGGCATCTCTCTCTAAACCTAATATAATTTGTCAATTTTATCCATCTCATCTATTTGGATATCTTTCCCAATTAGCTTTTAAAGCTCTGAATGGCAACCATTCTGCAATTCTCTGCCAAATTTATTTGCATTGATCATAGAGGATTATAATAAATCCAGAGTCACATCTCTGTACTTCCCTGCTAGAAACAGCTAAGGTCTACTGTTAGTTCATTGCTAATTTTGAATTATTGCCTTCCAGTATATTTGTACTATTTGCCGTCAAAGCTTAATATAAACAGTCATTTGAAAAAAGACTCCATTTCTAAAACATATGTTTAATGTAATATAATAAAATGTGTAAATACCGCTGATCAGCATTCTGTAGCAAGCACCTCTTCCCAAGTTTACACAATTTAATCGTGAAGGACCATCAACTCATATCCGTTTGCACACTCTTTGTGGAGCTACTGTGCTCACATTTTTCTCCCTTCATATTGCTGAATTTCTTCTTCATTCAGCTTCAACAACATATTATAAATATTTAAAATAAAAGTTTTAATCCAATCCAATTTAATCCAATCTTGTATTCTTAGGTTTTCAAAGATCTCTCTCCTTCTCAAGAACTTCTGCATCAATCATTTACAAGCATTTTTCATGACCTGACTTTGAATACTTATTGTAGGACTGTTTGCATTTAGGGCCTTTCCACACTATACTGTTATAGTGCTATTATTCCACTGTACAGTGTTTCTCTGATAAACTAGTCTTCATTAGTTCATAAATTCTTTCCATTCATGTTGCCACTGTTTGTAACTATTTCATTTCAATTTCCATTTTAACCTGTATCTGTTGATGATTTTTTGGGGGGGGAGTGGGAGTGGCTTCTTCTAATCATCTGCTTGTTTTCTGGATGTGATTCCTCTGTTTGGAACAGTTGTTTGACTATTTACTTTAAATTATCCACTTGTAAGGATGATCACATTACACAGATTCATAGAGTTGGAAGAGATGACAGGGGCCATCCAGTCCAACTCCTTGCCATGCAGAAACCCACATCAAAGCACTCCCAACAGATGGCCATCCAGCCTCTGCTTAAAAACCTCCAAAGAAGGAGACTCCACCACACTCCGAGGCAGCATATTCCACTGCAGAGCAGTTCTGACCGTCAGGAAGTTCTTCCTGAGGTTCAGGTGGAATCTCTTTTCTTGCAGTTTGAATCCATTGCTCCTTGTACTAGTGTCTGGAGCAGCGGAAAACAAGCCCTCTCCCTCCTCAACATGACATCCCTTCAAATATTTAAACATGGCTATCATGTCCCCTCCTAACCTTCTCTTCTGCAGATTAAACATCCCCAGCTCCCTAAACTATTCCCCATATGGCATGGTTTCTAGACTTTTCACCATTTTGGTTGCCTTCTTCTGGACACACTCCAGCATGTCGATATCCTTCTTGAAATGAGGTACCCAGAACTGGATACAGTATTCCAGATGAGGTCTAACCAAAGCAGAATAGAGTGGTACCATTACCTCCCTTGATTTAGACACCATACTCCTATTGATGCAACCAAGAATTGTGTTGGCTTTCTTGGCTGCCACATCACACTGCTGACTTATGTTCAGCTTGTGGTCCACCAAGACTCCTAGATCTCTTTCACATGTACTGTTATCCATCCACGTGTTCTCCATCCTGTATTTGTGCATTCCATTTTTTCTGCCTAAGTATAGGACCTTACATTTCTCTCTGTTGAAACTCATTTTGTTAGCTTTGGCCCAGCTCTCTAATCTGTCAAGGTCCTTTTGCATTTTGATCCCGTCATCTGGCATATTAGCAACCCCTCCCAATTTGATATCATCATGCTCTCTATTCTTTCATCTATTGTTATTGTCCTTTTTTCCTTACCATTTCATCTTTGTACCCAATTTGTTATTAACCTTTAAGTATATTAATTATCTCATCATCAGGTTTTCAAGGCAAAAGCCATCTGGAGTGGTTTATCATTGTCTTCATCTGTGCCGTACTAAGAAGGATCAACTGTGGTACCACTGCCATTGTCTCTGAGATCCTCCACCAGTGTCACCACTCACTACTGCTGCTGGCCAGTAGCTGTTTAGCACAATTAATTTGGCTCCTCAGCAAAAGCCTGTCTGACATGGGAGACCCTAACAGCAGCACTGCTGCCATCAGCATAGCCTGTTGCCTCACAGGAGCATGCAATCCCAACACCATGGGCAGGCAGTGCCATGGTGGGAGAGTTGTGCAGATAGCATAGACTGCCAAAAAGACAAATGAATGAGTCTGGGGCAAATCAGGTTTGAACTCTCTCTAGAAACCAAGATGACTTAGCTGAGACTGACATATCATGAAAAGACATAACTCACTAGGAAGATAACAATGCTGAGCAAGGTAGAGGGCAGTAAGAAAAGAGGAAGATCATATTACAGGTAGGTAGACTCAAGTAAAGAAGGTATAGACCTGGATTTGTAGGACCTTAGCAGGGCTGCTGATGACAGAGTGATTTGGAATTCTCTCATTTGTGCCATAAGCCAAAGTTGACTTGGCAATAGTTAACAGCAGCAGCAACAGCAGCATATTAATTATCTAATCATGATAATCATGTAATATACCTTTCTGATTGTTTGCATTCTTTTCTTTCTTTACGTTTTAGGTATCAATTTCTGTGAACCCTCTAGCACCACTCTAGGACCACTCTAGGACATATTAGTCCCCAGCCTCACATTTTGTTGCAGAGTCCATATAGAATTAGCTCAAAAATGCAAGCATTCTGCAGCATTGTCACTTGAACAGTTGTAAATAATTATCCCAGAGATCAGCTACTTTCTGTGTCCAGTTCTCTCTCTCTCTCTCTCTCTCTCTCTCTCTGTCTCCCGCCCTCCCCCTCATAATCCACAAAGTTTCCATGGCTGAACAATGCTTCAACCAAACAAAAAAGCAGCTGAGATTTAAAAAAAAAAGATCTTAAACAAATGTGTTGTTTTCTGCCACTAGATATCTTCTTTACTGAGCTAATGTAACGTGTTGTTCTTGGTCTATGGCTTCAAGTCAACTCTGATTTGTGATGAACCTATCCTAGAGTTTTTCTTGCAGGATTTCTTATGAGGTTTGCCATTGCCTTCCTCTTAACCTGAGAGAGTGTGACTTGTCTACAGTTATACATGAAGTTTCCATGGCTGAGCATGGTTTCAAACCCTAGCCTAGCATTCAAACCAGTACTCCACATTGGCTTTCCAATGTAGCATATGGGAAGAAAAAAATGTCATATCTGCTAAGATGGCACCATAAGTTACCAGAAACTTAGGCTGTCCAATTGCTTGGAAAGATTCTGGACAGATCCTCCTAGTGACTTATGCTGGTGACCTTGATGGCTTTTTTAGACATTATGTGAGGAGATATCAAGCATGGCCTTGTGCAATAGCTTTTCCCCAACTGCACAGTGGCTGCTACATAGTCCCGAGTGCAAGTTCACCCTTCCCAACCAAATGACCACTGACTGATTAGGGAGTGCATTTCCTTCCTCTGTCAGTTAGCTGGACCTCCTTCATAGCTACACTGGTAGAACTTTACATTCTGGCAGCATCAAATAGGATTGTAGCGGCAAAGCCCTACTGCCAAGGACCTTCTCCTTTCGTCTAAGCCAAAAAAGATTGAGAGGGGAGAGGGAAGGAAGGCAGGAGTGAAAAAAAGAAAGAGATTTTGGGTTTACTTTCCTAAAGCCCAGAGAACATCAAGTCCTATAGAACCTTGCGAGCTTGGCGTACAATGAAGTAGCTAGCCAACAAGGCAGTCTTAGCATGGAGAGGAAAAACAGTCATGGAAAATTCCATTTCCAAAATAATATATTTTAAAAAAAAATAAATGTGGCAGCACCATTAAGACTAACTCATTTATTTTTGCATGAGCTTTTGTGGATATAAACTCACTTTTTCAGATGCAGTACTTCAGGTACACTCAGTACTGCATCCAAAGAAATGGGTTTATAGCAACAAAAGCTTATGCAAAAAGAAAACCCAGTTACTCTTAAAGGTACTGCCACAGTTCTTTTTTTCTCCCCTTCCTTCCTCCTTTTTAAAATATGCAAGAGTTGCTTTAAATGTCCTTAATGCCTTTTGACTTATACTACAGAAGAAATGACTGGTTTCACCAGTTTCAGATGATTAGCAAGTGATTAACTGAGTAAGAGAAGTCAGAATATCTGTGTTCCTGAGTTCCACTGGAGTGTTCTGACTATAGGCACTCTGGGGGGCACTGTTGCTTTCTGTAGACTATTGTGTTGGTCAGGTATTTGCTGTGCTTGGGAAGCAGAACAGTACTTGCTGATACCTGGCCATTAGACCTCTTCTGGCTTTTAAGAAATCTACTTGTTTCAGGGTTCTCCTATTTCATTGACCCCCAATGTATCTTTCTGCCTGTCTACTCTCTCTCTATTTTTCATGTATTATTTAACCACAACAATACAACAGTTATACTGACCTGATTATAATCTTACAAAAAGACTCTCTTTTCTGTTTTTCACAGCACTTTATTCATTTGAGAGTATTTAATAAATATTTTTGGCATTTTCTCCTGGGGCACAGTTTAAAAATGAAAACTACATTTCTTCTTCTGGAACTGTGCAAAATTGTCATATGGTCTCCATGTACTTTAGGAAGGCTATGACACAAGAATTAGTATTGAATTCAGATTGATTGACGCAAGGTTGCAGCATTGCTGATTGTTGTTTCATTTCCTTCATTAGTCTGTGCCCATCATCTCCCATTCCCGTTGGCTATTGAAGCAGGGAGAACTCCAGCAGATGAACGGTCCCAAAACATCACGTACCCTTCGCACAAAGAAACTCTTCAGAGAAATCTATTTGTTCCTCTTCAATGATTTGCTGGTACTCTGCAGACAAATTCCTGGGTGAGTCAGAAACAGATAGAAACAGAAGTCTGGTTGCAAAATCCTGGATATAATATTCAAGTATTAGATATTAGATATGTCTCAATAATCTGTCAGGAGCAGTTTCCTTTCTCAGCTCTTGCTGTGCTACACCACAGTAAGCAAACTTACATCTCTGTTCCCTGTCATTCTGAATTTTCAAAGCTGGGAATTCCCTACCTACTTTCTTAAATTGGCATAAAGTGATGATTTGCCTCAGAGAAGGATTGAAAGGAAAGTAAGTGCTAAAACTTCCTCTACAGAGCATTTTCTGTTTACATCCCATCAAACAGTGGCTTCAAGGGAACAAAAATCCCAGAATAGCAGCAAAGGATAAAAACAACTGATTAGGGAAAGGTTTGAGAAGAGAACAAGCACAAGAACAGTTAAGGACATACATTTAGTCTGTCCATTTTCAGATGTAAACCATCTCTTCCTCTGAGTACTGTGTTGTGAAAAAGGGATTGTCAGGGTTTTTTGCTTTTGTTTTACATCCAGGTACATATTAAAATTTCGTTTAGTTCTTGGACAGCAAGAGTGTATCCACACTACACAATTATACTAGTTTAATACCACTGTAACTGTCATGGATCCATTCTGTGCAATCCTGAGTTTTGTAGTTTGCTGAAGAGGTGCTTAGAAATCTCTGCTAGACAGCTATAGTACTGCAGTTCACATAAAATGTGGACCCTCTAGCAGAAAATTTGAAGTACATAACTCACCAAACTACAAATCCTATGGCAGCTGAAGAGATACCAACAGGTATAATTAAGCAGTGTGGCGACACCTCAAGTCACATGTTCTTCTATGTAGATTATTTCTCTGTTAGAGCTATGTGAAGCGTGGTCTGGCTGCTTCTCTGTCCCATTTTTGAGATCATATTTTACATCGCAGCCTATTACTAATGATTCTGATGGCCATGTTATTTTTCCTCTTAGTGACAAGTACCAGGTATTTGACTCTGCTTCCCGAGGACTTCTCCGGGTGGAAGAGTTGGAGGACCAAGGACAGAGCTTGGCCAATGTCTTTATCTTGAGGCTGCTGGAAAATGCAGATGATCGAGAAGTCAGCTACATGCTGAAGGCATCATCTCAGTAAGTACAGTTAGATACACAAATGTGTAGAGTGTGGATGGTCCCACTGAATTTGCCTGATCACAAAGGATTTGGCCCTATTATGGTTCATACAATAATCTGTGACTGAATGGCTACATGTCTTCAAGTGTATGTCTGCAGGCAGAGGAATAACTTTAGGAATCGGTTAATCACTGCATAATATTAGAGGAGAACTTGCTTCTAATTAATGTGGTTCCTTCACAAATCACTTCTCCATCATCAAGACACCTTACTATCCTTGTCTAGTGCAGCCTTCATGGGTAAAATGCTTCCTGTGACACTCTGGGCTTTTTGTTTGTTTCAGTGATTGCTTGTGAATAGAAAATACAGGCTGAGGATCTGCACGGGATGATGGAGCATGAAGTTCCACCCAGACAGAATTCCACTCTGCCTCCTTTCCCACAGGAATCACACGGATCTGCTCTCTCCATTAAGTGGCTTGTGGAGAGAGGAGGCAGCAGTGAAGCGCCCAGCTATGTCCCTGTGATACACAATTACAAAGGCATCTTCTGGGAGTTCTTCAGAGATTCCAGAGAATGATGTTGCCATTGTGCAGGCAGCTATAGTAGGATTGCCAGAGTGAAAACTGGAGATGTCACCTGTACTTTTAATAGTTGTATAGAAGAGGGAGTTTCAACACGTGTAGCTTGTTACTTGGTTGTGTGATATACTCTTACACACAACCATTAAATGTACAAGAAGTGTCTCTAATCTGGCAACCCTAAGTTATAGGGACATTTCCTACCCTTCACTGTTTACTAAATGGCTGGGGAAGAGGCATGGAAATGAGGAGAATTTTGAGGAAGTTGAGGGTTGTTGAGTGCAGGAAGTGGTGAATTTCTCCCTCTGCAGCAAAAACAAAGAAAAACGTAAATGTCACATTCACATATATCACTGATAGGATGCTAGCCAGTCTCTCCATCCTCACAACTGGAATGATTTTGCCCTCCCTACCACAGAAAATGAATGAAAGATAAGTAGTGTCAAAGGAGGTTTTCTCCTTGTTCTATGAATTCTTACCATCAGTAGTGTGTTCAGGCCACTGACAACAAGACAACTAAAGAGCTATAGGCTGTGGTGGTGGGTGATGGTGGTGAAGATACCCAAGGGAAGTAATACATAATAGAGCAGAAATCTGAACTTCTGATGTAATTATCATTGGACTGGGAAGGGCATGCCCTGGATTAACAGCCAGTGGGGACTACCTTCCAATATCTATCACATCGCCAATCCCTGACTTACTTTCCCACACCGTCTACACATGATTACAGGCTAGTGTCTCCTTTCAACATGCCTGGAGAGGGGGGAAACCAGCTCTTTTCTCTTCCCTGATGAAATGGCATTAGCTCCCATGCCCACAACAAATCCTGGGTCTTTCTGTGGCTTTTGGATCCAGATGGATCAGATGTTTGTGATCTTTAGATAAAAAGAATAACACCTTAGAAGGAAGCAAAGTAAAAAGGGGAAAGGTTTCTGTTTGGTCTAAAGAAAGCCACTTATCTCTTCCAATTTTGTTTGCCTTAGTTGGCTTCCTTCCTTCTGTTATCAGTCATCTGTAAACTGTATAGTAGTACTGAAAGAAGGAAAAATCCTTCCTATCTTCTGCTTGATCTTAGCAGAAGCTGAAAAGCATGGCTATATCTGATCCAAACAAGATCCCTTGTCTACCCCACTGTAGAGTCCCCTTGTTTTTCTTGCACCTAATGATGAAATTGTCTTTTTGTGGTGTCTCTTTGAGCTTATTGCAGTCTTCTCCAACCTGCCTTCCAGGTTTGTAGCATTTCCCAAGGAACATAAAAAATCAAGGGGAGACTGTGTTGATCTAGAAGTAGGGATCCATATCCACATACATAAAAAGGGAGAAACCCATAGCCATGATACATATGCCTACCTGCTTCCCACAGACATTATGTTTAGAAAGATGGATATACTACAGAGCAGTCATTTGTTCCTGTAGATGTTAAGAACTTCAGCTCACAGAAGCCCCAGCCAGCCTGGTTAGAGTGCAAAATATCTGGAGGACCAGTGGTTGAGAACCTTTGCTATGTAAAGTTTGCTCACTCTCAGAGTCTCCTCTATCTCAGTTCCCTTAGAGGAAATTGGGGAAGAGAGTGAAGGAGATTAAATCAGTATTGGTTGTTCAGCCTGCAGTTACCTCTAGGCTCACGTACTCTTACTTCAAGGGGCAGGTATCCAGCTACAAAAATACAGTTAGTTACTTATATGTTCTCTCTGTGAACTGGGTTTAAAATACTGTAATAATGTTCTATAAACAGACAACCAAATGGAATCTGCTTTTTTGTCCTTTGTTCAGTTTTTTATCCTTATTGTTGGAAGCCACCTTGGATACCATTTTGGGAGAAAGGCAGCATACAAATACAATACAATACAATACAATACAATACAATACAATACATACATAAATAAATACTCTTTATCAAGCCTTTTTCAGTCTACCTCATGATGGCATTTAAGATTGTAAATGCAGGGATGCCACCAAGTTCTGTGGAAGTTTTTCAACTACTCCTAAAATGAATATAGATAGCCTAAGAGCAAATAAATATTACATAGATAAAAAGCATAACTTTGCAAGACACAGGACTTTAAAACCACATGGTTATAATTAAATGCCCATGACATGTGGGCTGCAGAGTGTTGCCCCAGCCCTCATTTATTACACAACTTTTTAGCTGACTTTCCTCTAGCATTGCTTCCAGTATTTCCGTTTCTGGACTACATTGTATACTGAAGCACAGCAAGAAGCTGTCTTTCTCTTCATGCAGGCAACAACTTTTTTTTATTCTGCAGAGTTTTGAAAACTGAAGGTTTTTAAAGAAAGAGCTTTTAGAAGGGTGCTGTATTGTTTTTATTCTTTTAACTGCAGTGTTCTTTTCAACTGCATTTTGTCATATTAAACTGTATGTCTAAAATTGTTTTTAAATGTTATTAAATGAAAATTCCACTCCAATGTTGGTCCTCTGTATGTTTTAACTGCATTGTATCTTACTTAGTAAGCTACCCTGAGTCCTAGTTTTAGGGGAAAGTGAGGTATAAAACTAACCATCATCATCATCACCACCACCACACCCTAAATTAGATACACTGCTAATGACATCCTGTTAAGAAAGATTTGTCAAGAAAGTTTTATAGTCTAGCATCTATTTGAAGATATGAGTTCTCAGTTCCTTATCACAAGAATGTTTTGTGGAGCAGGAGTAATGATATGGCAAAAATGATGAAACGTTTCCATGTTTTCTCCTTTTATCATATCACTTTTTTGTTTCTCCTTCCCCTATTCTGTTGAATAAGCCTCAGAGACAAGGTGTTCGGCTCTGAAGCTGTTGCAACGTTTGTTTTTAACTTGTGGGATAGAAGGCAAAGCTGCCATCATACCTTTCACTCAAGATATTCAGTGTTCATGACAGCACCAGAGTCAAGAGGAAGATGACAGAAATCATGTTCCTTCTCCCTTTTGGGCATAAAACTGGTGTTGGAAGGTGAATGTGACTTAGAGACCCTACAGTCATTGAGACTAATCCTACCCCATGGTTCTTGAACTTCTAAAGGAGGGTCAAATGGACTCCAATGTTTCCCTTTCTTCTTGTTTACATGCTCATTATGATCTTCTGAATCACATCTAACTTAACTCATTAAAAGAGAATAGTGATTTCAAGTATATCAAGAATTAATATATGTAAACAAAGGTGAAAAAGCAATAAGACTATGGCTGCAGAATGCATTGCTCAGTCAATTGCTTCTGTAATATGTCCAGGTTCTTTCGGTATAGTTCACCAGATTAACCTGCATATACCTTCTTGTATTACCTTGTGCATGACATTTTAACCAGTGAGTGGGAGCAGATGAGTCAGGATGTATAAATGTCTTGCTGACAAGTGATGCTTTGTAGGCTTGACTGACAGGAGAGAGGGAGCACATGGATTTCACCTATTCACACATGAAGAAGAGTGCACCATTACATAAGGGTGTTGTGGGAGCTAGACCTAAGCAAGGAAAATAAGAAACATTAGATCAACAAGGAAAAAGCAGTCCAGCAAATGGGTCTGTATATGTCAGAGAATGGAGAATGTGTATCATCCAAAAAATATGAAAACTGGGCAAGAATGTAAAGCACTGATTCTATTACCTTTCCAAAACTGAGTAGAAAAATTGCTATATTCTCTCCTCTTACGTCGCTATCCCATACAGAAGTGAAATGAAACGCTGGATGATCTTGCTGGCCCCAAATAGGCGGACCAAGTTTGTTTCCTTTACATCCAGGCTGATGGGTAAGTGGAGCAACAGGAAAAAGGAGGGATAATGGGCAGATGCCATCTGGACGGATCCAAAGATCATTTCTTATTTTTTGGTTCTAATAATGCTGCTTCTGGGATACAAAGGCAGGTCAGATATTATTTGCGGAACGAACATTGTTTAAAAGCTGAGGTTCAGCTTTGAGTTATCTCCTCAAGTATGACTTTCCAGTGTCAGTAGGTCAGTTATCTGCCTTACTCAGGTGAAAATTAAGCCAATTCCAAGCTGTATGTCAGGGTTTGTATAGCTTTACTGTTCTATAGTTGTTTGCTCCCCAGTCATCCCGGTCCCTAGAGATTCATCCTCACTAATATTCCTCAATGCATTCATGCAGAAGTGGATGATCTGAGTTCTTCAGTTTTCTTACATGAGAAAGTGCGTTCCCTGAGTCTTGTAGCATGAGTAGATGGTCAATGGATGAAACTGTTCCATAACTAGCCAGTGCCCTCACTACCCACTGTATTAAAACATTTGTTGCAGTGACACAGCCTGTTTGATTACTTTTTCCTCAACAATATGTGTGTGTGTATGTGTGTGTGGCCATGCACAACACACATGCCTATACACCAGGCCTTTCGAAATGGTGTGCTGCCACACATTAGTGTGTCACCTGGAGTGTATAGGTATGTCGCCTACAATCTTAGAAATGTATGTTATTATTTATAAATCATGTATTTTTAAATATATATGAAAAGTTTTCATGAGATATGTTGTGTCCCCATACATTTTGTTATTACAATTTATGTATGTGTCTGTATCTCTTATAAGGGGTTAGTTTAACCTCCGGTTTGCTAGTAAAACTGAATTACTGTGTCATGAAATCATGCATGTCTAAAAAAGTGTGTCATCAATATAAAAAATTTGGAAAGCTCTGCCATACACCCTACTCTCTTGCCTATCCCATTGTAGTTATAGCTTCAGAGATAGACTATGGTGTCATAAAAATTACAGTACTCTCCATATCATGGTTGACAAGTGACTTATGTATTGTAGTCAATTTTTCCATAATGATGTAGATTTGAGTCTCATTGTCCTGTAATTTTACTTCAAACACCCTCCCAGCATCTAAATGGTTGACAGGTTGTATGAAACTTTTTCTTTCTTGTTGGCAGATTGCCCTCAAGTACAGTGTGTCCATCCATATGTGGCTCAACAGCCAGATGAGCTGTCACTAGAACTGGCTGATGTACTGAACATTCTGGAAAAGACAGATGATGGTAAGCGCTGAGGTCTCAACAATCTTTCATCTGCAGACAGACAGAATTATGGCTGGAATTCAGGGTCAGACTTATGAATACACTAGCATATTTACCCGGTGTTGCCCGGGTTTTTATTTTCCTCTTAAGAACTCACCAAACTGTCTTCTCCATTTCCTGTAACTTTGCTCCATATATCCCAATGCAATCTGTATTGTTTACATACCCAGTTTGGGTTCCTGAGGGAGTACACTGTCCTTCTCCTTACTGCTAGGCCTTGTGTCCATAGCAACTGGCGTGTTCTTGTACCTGTAAATTTTCCCTATATTTCCCCATATTCCCCAATCCAATCTGTATTCATAGTTGTTAACATACAGAGGTTGGGTTCCTGTAGAAATACACTGTCCTCTTCCTTGCTGCTAGGCATCGTCTCCACAGCAACCGGCCTATTCCAGTACTTGTAATTTTTCCCCATAGTCCCCAGTCCAATCTGTGTTCTCTGGCGACGTTGATGTACTGGCTTTTGATTTTTTTTGCTTTCTGTTGAATTTGTGCAATGGCTTTACATTTTTCTGGAAGCTTTTTTTTTCAACTTTAAGATTCCTCACATATTGAACCCATATAATCTACTGCGTGAGACGAGAAGACCTTGTAACTATGTTCTGTATGCCACTTTAATTTTTCTCACGTACGCCTCCCAGATGTTTTCTGGCATCCTTATTGATAGTAGGCCTCATCCTCATAGCAACTGGCCTGAGGCCCAAGAGCGCTCAGCTGAGAATTCTAAACGCCTCTCCCTAAACTGCCAACCCCAGGATTCCACAGAATCTTCACAGCCAGCCAGTCATATGAGGTCTTCTCACCTCACTCAGCCAATCATGTGAGGTCTTTGCCTGCCTGACACAGACAAACAGAAAAACGCGCAAACATTGACTTTTATGTAGTAGATGACCTGGAATTACTCATCTGTAGTGGATCTGTATTCACAGTTCCTACATATTCTTGGTTGTGGTACTATTGCCACGATTGTGACTCCCCCAAACCTACTTTACCGAGCAGCAGCCACACAGAGAGAAGGAGGGTTCATTTTGCTGGCAATCAGGGTGTGGGTGGTGACATTTCCACTTCGCTCCTACCGGCCAGCGAGGCTGCAACAAGGAAGTGCAAGAGGAATCCTACTTCTGGAGGTCACCTCAAACACCAGCAGAATGGACCCCATACTCTCTGTGGGGCTGTTGCCTTGTAAGGTAGGCTTTTGAGGGGCATGGTGTCCAGGAGGTGTTACTTAGTTAAGTATTTTTAAGTATAGTACTAGACTTAACTAAAGCCATTTCCGCACTAGACTGTTATAACGCTATGATTCCACTTTCAACATCCTATGGAATCCTGGGGTTTGCAGTTCCCGGAGGGACCGGCTGGCCCCTCCGGGAACTGCAAACCCCAGGATTCCATAGGATGTTGAAAGTGGAATCATAGCGTTATAACAGTCTAGTGTGGAAATGCACTAAGTAGCCAGTGTGGAATTACAGTCTGTATCTTTAAATCTAATTCAGTGACAAAAAATGTTTGTGAATCTTAATTATTATTATGACAATCCCATACTTTTATGATGATAGCCTTATCTAATTATCCAGAAGGGTTTATATTAATTCTGAGTGTTGTGAAATAAAATGATGTATAAATTAGGCAAACAATGAGTACACATGAAACCAGGTAGGTGGAAAAGTAACTGAACCCCTGCTTGCATCACTCAGTTAAAGGGGGTTAAAGGGGATAGTTAAAGGGGATAATTAGAATCTGCTGTTTAGGTACCTGGTTAGGTCTGGAGGGGTGAATTTGGAAAGCCCCACCATATAAAAGGATGAGAAATATAATGGATTTGGTCTTCACCATTCAGTTATGTGGAAACATGGTCTCCCATGACCAAAAATTATTTCTAAGGGGCTCAGAAAAGCAGGTATTACTGCTTATGAGGCTAGGAAGGGGTATAAAACCTTTTCTGAGCATTTGAGGCTCCATTGTTAGATAGTCTACAAATGAACAAGACTCAAGACCACAATCTCGCTACTCAGGAGTGGTTCTTTACAAGAACAAACTACTATACTATACAGGAAGCCACAAAGAACTTCAGAGTAACATCTAAAGATCTGCAGGCAACTCTCGCCTTGCCTATTGTGTGTGCTCATGACACAGTGATCAGAAAAAGAGTGACCAAGCATGGTCTTAACAAGAGGATAGCCTGGAGGAAACCACTGCTTTCTAAAAAGAACATTGCCGCTCTTCTGACGCTTACTAAAGATTACAAGTTGATCTCTTAGACTTCTGGACAGACAAGTCAAAGGAAGAAACTTTTGGCCAAAATGAGAAACATACAATCCTTCTTCCACATTTGCAGGTTTGACCTTCACAAATCTGATTATTCACAAGACACATGGGTGCCTTCCCCCCATTTCTCCTCCTCCCATCCCCCTGACTCTGGTAAGGGGTATGGAGAAGGAAGGCAAGCACTCGGACAAAAGGCAAGGAAATGAGGGGGAGACATATGCACATTTTCCTTCTCCCCTCTGGAGCTCCCCCTCCCATTCCCTTGCCTCTGGTCCTGGTGCTGAGAACTTGGGCCAAGGGAAGAGGCAAGGGAATAGAGGGAAGGCTCACACAAGCCATCCTTTTCCCCTCCAGAGCTCCCCTCTCCCATTTCCTTGCCTCTGGTCCCAGCGTTGAGAATCCACACTGAGGCAATAGGGAAGGGAATGAGGGCAAAGGCTTGCATGAGCCTTCCTTCTCCCCTCCAGTGCTCCCCTTCCCATTCCCTTGCCTCTGGCCCTGGTATGCAAAAAGCAAGGGAATGGGAGGGGGGATCCAGAGAATGGACTGACAGAAGGATTGTGGAGGGGGAGTTATTCATGGTTTTTCCACTTTCACAAGGGTTGTGCATCCTGAACCCTTGTGAAAGTGGAGGGACCACTGTATTTAGCAAAAACAAACACTCAGTTCAAAGAGAAGAACCTCATCTCAACCGCCAAGCATGTTTTGTGTTGGTTTGGGCTGGTTTTGCTGTCCCATGATCTAATTAGCTTGACATCATAAGACACAACCCTGAATTCCACAGTGTACCAGAACATTCTAGAGGAGAATGTCAGACTGTTTGTGCAAGAGTTGAAGCTGAACTGAAAGTGAGTCATTCAGCATAACAGTGATTACAGACATACAGACAAATCTGCAAAAAAAAAAAGGTCACAGAAAAAAAATTAATGTGTTTTAGAATGACCTAGGCAAAGTCTAAGGCCTTGAAATGTTGTGACAGAACTTGAAGCAAGCTGTTCATCCCAAGAAGCATGCAAATAGCACTGAGTTGAAGCAGTTCTGTAAGGAGAAGTAGGCCAACATTCGTCGAAACTGACATGAGAGACTGACAGGAAACATTTATTTAAAGTCATTGCTGCTCAAGAAAGTGCCATGAAATATTGAATCTAAAGGTTTAGATACCGTTGTCACACACTTGTAACAGTTGTGGTTAAATTAATGTTGAAAACCCATCATATTTGTGTGTAATATGGTTGGTCAGGTTATCTCCTGTTCTTTATCTAGCATTGCAAAGTTTGATTGAGATCTAATAACATTTTAGATTGGAAATATATGACTGTCCTAAGAGGTTCACAAACCTTTCTCACCACTGTACATATCTTCATAACTAACTGGACAGCAGTTGGCCTGCTAAAGGTTGATCATTATATTCTTCATAATCTGTTCTTCAGTTCTGTAGATAAATTAATGTCAAAACATTGCAATCCCCATGAAGCTGAATTCTTATAAGCCTCTCTGAGTTGTAGCATCTGCTTTAGACTTAAAAGATTATGTAACCAGCTTTCTCTTAATACATTCTGGTATGATCCATGATTCTGTTGGTTTTTTAAAATATTTCTTGCATTGCATTGCATTGCATTTTGAACTTGTATTATGCCATTGTTGTTTTATTAAGCTTGTGCTACCACTTGTTTCTTCTGCCTGTTATGTCCTTTTTTTTTTTTTAACCCAGGTTGGATATTTGGGGAGCGTTTGCATGATCAAGAGAGAGGTTGGTTTCCCAGCTCTATGGGTGAAGAGATTATGAACCCCAAGATTCGGTCTCAGAACTTGAAAGAGTGTTTTCGGGTACACAAGACAGATGACAGTCAACGAAGGAAGATGGGCAGCAGGAACAGACAGTGATTACTGCACACAGTTATCTGTTCTGTGTCAAAAGCAACGTATGGCAGAGACTGAGACAACAAATGGAATTCAGTATGGAGAAAAAGATCCACAGATGCCAGATATTGACTCCCACTTTAAAACTTAGTGGGCATCTTTTCATATTTGATACAGCACGGATAAGAATTCTGAAGACACACTTGAAAAGAGATGATGAGACTGCCGTGTGCCTGTACAGATCTAGGAGCTGTAAAATATTTTTCCTGGTATACTATAAACTCCAGATAGTGTAAATTTGTCAGCTTTGCATGGTGAGAAAATAATGAGCAGTGAACGACTGGAAAAACTATGTCAAATCCCAGGAGGCTAGTGGCTTGATTATGCAATGTTCCATCCAATGGTACAACAAGGTGCCATGTTTGGTTTTCTTTCGGCAAGTGACAGTCTGGAAGATTAGGAACGTAGGCGCACAACACCTTTAAAACGGTTATCATAAACTGTCTGCATCCACACCTGTGGACCCAAGAAGCTTCTATTTAGGAAATTAGTTTGAACTGGTAACACTGACAGGCATTTTGTATTTGAATTGAGTGGTAGTGCCCGCAATATATATATTACAATCCAGTCTATCCTGGTTAAAAATATTTCACAGTACTCATTCACCTGTACTCTGAGACTGCCCTAAAAGTTAGGTTTGAATTCCCCATTTACAGTTTTGGAAGGATTTACTTTTGGAAGGAAGGATGGAAGGAAAGGAGGAAGGGAGTCAATCCTTATGGCAAAACTAGAAACTCAGGCTGCAATTTGGTATTTTGTAACACCAAACCGACTGAGCAACCCACACTTCTCAAGCTACAAACTTCTCTGTACTAACATACTGAACCAGACCAATTGTGTCTCATTCTAGGTCCAAAGCTTTCTGTTTTGTAAGAATCATCATTTTGGCTAAAATTAATCACTTGCAGTTGTATTTCATTATCAAAACAAACATTATCACCACTTACTACTGTGTGTGTTCAAGTTGCCTGTTGTCTTAATAGTGACCCCCATGGATTTCTTTGGGTTTTCTTAGGCAAGAAATACTCAGAAGTAGCTTTGCCAGTTCTTTTCTCTGAAATATAGCTTACCACTAGCTCCCACAAATAAAGAGTGTAGACATGCTGAACTATGATGGCAGAGCAGATACTGCATAGTTAGACTTTCCTAAATGAATATTGCACAGAGCTGTATGGGGTAAAGGAGGATATGGAACAATTTCCCTTAAGTAGGTTTCATTGGTCCTATTTCAGTGCTTAGAAATTGCTCATCTGTTGAACTAAAAACAAAACCAGTGAAGACAATCTTTGGGCTGCTAAATCCGCATACATTACGTTCTTTCGGATGCTACATCTGAGAGTCTAGAGAACTTGTTTGTGGAGAGACCAGCAAAGTTCTGTATAGTTTACTGTTTTTTCTTTGGTGTATATATGATCTCTGAGCTTTAAATAATTTTTCTGTCTGATTCAGAGAGTTCTGAATGGAATGCTTCCTTGACGGTACTGGAGGATTATACTCTTCCAGTGCTCATGCTAGGTGCATATACACAAAAGTCTTAAGGCAAAATATGGCACACTTTTTAATTAAATGTTGTCTGAACATATTGTACTGATGCACATCAGTTGAGCAGTCTGTGTATAATACTTTTTAGCTGGTGTATATAGGAAAACTTTAAAAAGCCAAAAGGAACAGGGATGCATCTCTTCTTTTAATGCAAATATTATAACCAGCAACAAAGATGCTTCTGGAAGGAAGGAAATGATCAACAGAGAGAATTTGTCAAAGGACGATCACATGGTCAAACATGAGACAGACCAACATTTTAAAAGATTGTAAAGCATTTTGCATATTAAAAGTGTTAAATAATAACTGGTGTTTATTTAACTGCAACTCTCCAAAACCTTCTTTGCTGCGAGGGCTCTTCCGCAAGGCACAGGACTAAGGGTTGTATAAACAAGGGTTTGTGTATATTGCAATTCAAGCTTTCCCGCAAGGTGATTCAGAGGGGTTACATACCAAGTCAGATAGCTCTGAGACTGGCAGATCTCAGACTGAAATCTTTCAGCAGGAGATGACAGGGCTAGAAGTTGAAACCCTCTGCAAAGCATGCAAACTCTTTAGGCTGCCTTCATCTCAAAACAAGCCTCTGTTTGCATAAATATCCAAACAACATTATCATTATACCAGTCCATAACTTCTTTTTGAGGAAACCTCTTCATACAATTCTTTGAACTGAGGGATTTTTTTTTTAAAGAGGGAAACTGTACTGCTTTGCCTAGTGGACAAAAGCAGCTGGGAGGAAGTAGCAGAAAGGAGAAGAGAAACATTCCATCTGAGTCCACACAAGGTAACCAAAGATACTGGGCTAGCAGAGCCATGTTAAACAAGTTGCATAATAGAAGCTTTCCTTTCCCTGCATGTTCCTCCAGATCCACCTTCTGAAGGGGATCAGGGACCTGCATAGAGGGAGGTAGGGAAAAAAGAGTGAGAATTTGACCCACCAGTGCTGTTAAGTTCATCACTGGATGCAGTGAGAGATACAAAATTTCCAGAAACTTGGAAGCCATGGGGGGGGGGGGTGTTAGGGTTTTATTTTTATTTTTATTTTTTTTAAAAAAGTAAAATCCCCAAAATTATGAACAAATGGAAAGAAATGCAACATGACCACACTTAGAGATTGTAAATCAACTTTGTTAGCTTAGGAATATGTATAACTTGACTTGGTAAAAAATCATCATATTTGATATATTAAAAGTACAGCTTGTTCAGAAAATAATTGCAAATTGGATTTACTTTTTAAGTTTTATTTTTGGTTATAAATGGAGCTTCAAAGTTCTAAACTGTAAAGAATACCTGAACTATAAGAAACCTCTTTGCTTTTACAAGTTTATGAAGAGCAAGGGGGGGCTTCAATTAAAAAGAGAAAAAATCAACATAAGTAAAACAAAGGAAAATATTTTGTCCCCTCTAGTCCTTCATAGTGTTAAGCAAATATCAATAAAGCACTCATCCCATAACAAGAAGTGAGAGAGAGAAAAAAACAAGATCAGGAATTTCAATGAAGTGAGACTCTATACATTTGTTGTTATTTGCTGTCAAGTAAACTTGAGTTTATGGTGACTATAAATGAGAGATATTTAAGGCACCTTGTGATCAGTAGTCCTGCCCAGGTCTCACAAACTCTGAGCTGTGGCTTCCTCAGTTGAGTCAATCAACCTGTAATGTGGTCTTCCTCTTCCTCATACTGCCTTCCACTTAACCCAGCATTGCCATCATTTCTAATGAATCGCAAAGTCTCATATTATGTCCAAAATTACAATAGGTTTGGTTTGGTTTAATCAACCTTGCTTCTAGTGAAATTTCAAGGTTTTTTTACTCTTGGACTAATTCATTTGGTTTTTAGTGGCCCTTGCTATCCATAGAACTATAGCACTTCCCCGACCACCAATTTTTCCAGAAAAGATGACACCACCATGAGACAAAAAGTTTTCTCCCAGATTTTTCCATTTTTCTGGGCCTTCATTTTCTAGATTCACCCCAGTGAATGACAGTGGATGACTATCCCCTATTAATTTTTTGGATGAGAAAGAACATTTGTTCTTTTTAAAATGGTATAAGTTAAAATGTGCTAATAATTTCTTGTTCAATCACTTTTTGAAGGAAAGTCTAATGTTTGGTCCAGGACTTCTTTCGACATTTGCTTACATCTAACCACATAAAACCAGAATCAGAGAACGAGCGGCGGTAAAACATTCTAACTATGGCAAGGCCTCAGATTGAGGGCTGACATTTTCTTTTGCAGTTATGGATGCAAAATCTAAAGGTATGGATCTGTAACTGCTCTGTATTTACTCATGTTGTATAGTCATGATTGTGGAATTATTGCCCAGATGGCAAATGCCTTCCCAAATCTATTTTATCAGACAATAGCCAATAGACAATAGAGATGGAAGTCTGTTCTGATGGTGATCACGGCATGATGTTTTCACCCACTTCCTGCCAGTGACTGAAGCTGTAACAATCAGAAGCAGGACTCCTGTTAAAATTCCTCATCCCAACCTCGCTCACTGGTAGCAAGTGGGTGAAAACGTCATCCACCCAGGCCCTGATCACCATCAGAACAGACCTCCGTTTCTTGGTGTGACTACTGTTTCCCTCACTCACTGGTGAAAAGGTGATGGAAACGTGACCCTCCTGCACTCTTGTCTGTCAGTTGAACAAACTTCCATGTCTCTTGGAGGAGCTGCTGCCTGTTAAGTAGGTTTGAGGGGTGGGGGTCAGGCCAGGAGACAGCACTGTGCTAAATATACAATGGATACAGAACTAAGTAAGTGATGAAGAGCTATTTTCCCCCCACAAATATCTTTTACATGATTTCCCCCAATGAATAGCATATTTAATTGTACAAAGCTGCATTTTGTGCAATGGTTGTAATATAGAAAGAAGAACATTCCCTGGTATTAGTATGAAGGCTTAATCCAAGAATTAGGAAAAGTGCAAATCCCCAAGGCTGTGTCCACAGCCCTCAACCCTGTCAGATTCCCCAGGAGGCTACCTTTTTCTGGCCAATAAAACGTAAATTGCCTCCTGGAAGTCCCTAGTAGTGCAAGTCACCATTTTAAAAGGTCAGTGACTCCCCTTGTGCTATTTAAGACATACACACACACCAAAAAAACCCAACCCGTAATCCCCACTGGATTTTCAATATTCAAAATGGACTTTCAGTTCCCCCTCCTTTTGTTTTCACATTTTTGGCAGGCTGTGTGGCCTGTGGCAGATCCAAGAGGTGGAAATTGGTACCTGCCCCTACTGCAGTCACCCATCCCGCCTCAAGTAATCCTGCCATTTTTTTGTAAAAAAAGAAAAACCTCTCAGCAAAACTCAAAAGGATTACTACTGAGAATGCCAAGTTATGCCAAGTCATAAAAGTTATATATTGCACCAGCTCATCTCTGTCACACTCATGGTAATAGATGTGATGTGATTTCATGTATTTATTTATTTAATTTTTCCCAGTTTACAAGAAAACCTGAATGAAACAGTTTGTGGAGAGATAGCAATTTTTCCTGTTTCTTGCGAGCAAACCACAAGCCACTTCAAAGCTGGATGTCTTTATACCTTTCATTTTAATTCTCCTGCATCTGGCCTTCACCTACCCATCCAGTGTTAACAAACATCAATGTACTATATTATATACTACAGTAACCATAGATTTTCTGATCTGTCACAGGCGAGCTCATATACATTTGCTGATCTGCATCATACTCAGACCTGTATATATTGGTTGTGCCTTTTTCTTTATTCTTTATTGTTATGGAAATACAGATGTATAGCTTGTGATGCATTAAAACAACAAAAACTTGAATAAGAGCATTTTAAAATATTAATGAAGTCACAGATCAAAGATTTACAAAGGAGATTATAACACAGTTGTTATCCTAAATCAGGTAAATACATCTTTTCAAAAGGCTAAATCAGAAAAAAAAGGGTGGGGGAAAATCCTGATATGTCTTTGTTGATCTAAGGGATAAAAGGAATTATATTTCAAAAAAGCCCTCTTGTTTAGCTGGCCTTATTGTCTGCTTTGTTGTGTTAACCAAAAAGCCAAGTCTTTGTTTTTCAATTTCAGACTGAATTTCCAGTGTGAAGCTACCTTCTGTTTAGCTGCTGTAAGGAGGAATAAGATGAAGACCCTGTTCTTGGAGAAGCTGTTCTTCACCCTCTTAGTATATTGAAAGAAACATAAGCTTTCACTCAAATGGTATATGATCTGATGTGCAGTGCCCAATATAATACCACTACCCCCTCCATTCCTGGAATGTCTGAATAGCCCCATATGTATCAGAGACCCGCTTTCTCTGTCCCTTTCTGCACTAGCTTGTTATAGCATTCTCATTCCACTTTCAACATTCTATGGAATCCTGGGGTTTGCAGTTTAGGGAAGGTCCATAGGATGTTGAAAGTGGGATAAGAGTGCTATAACAGGCTAGTGCCGAAAAGGCCTCTTTCTCACTAATCTCCATAATATTAATGTGATAAAGACATATGGAGCTTCAAGAAAGCCTGATATACTGCAGTTAAGGTGGACACAGAACAGCTGTTTGGTCCATACAGAATACCAACATAGTTCTTGCCTTCTTTTTTTTTTTTCCAACCAGCTGACTACAATTTATCAAAGGCTAAAGACTGACTGAGCTTAGTTAACCCACCTCTCAGAGTTAAGGTCTCCACTGAATTCTGTCATTGGAGAGATGCCAGTCAAGTTTCATGCTGGCATTTAAAATACAAGCAGCATTCATCACCTTACCGCATATTTATGTCAAACCTAATATCTGAGTTTTGACTTTCTAATCCCTCTCTGCCTCACTTACCCAATAAGCTGGGATAAATGTGGTATTAAAAAATAGCAACACAAGAACACATTTTGTTTAAAAGAAAAACAGAACCAAACATTTAAAAAGAGTTTTCTGAACATAAATGTAGAATATTATGCTCGCCCTCCTGCAGACACTAACGTGAAAAAAAAAAAAAAAATGAAAAGGTAAGTTACAATTTTATTTAACCTGTAGCCTTGCATGCTGAGGTTGAGTATATGCCTTTCTTTATTCCAAAATATACATGTGTTCCTTGTCTACTTTAACTACACCTGAAGGTGAAAAAACACATTATTTTCTGCAAGTTGATACTTAATCTGTGTATAGGTACCTTCTGAAAGTTCAATGGTACAATAATTAACCACGATACTTTCAAAGATTTTATGTCGGGGGAAAAAAAAAAGAAAACACCAAGCAAAGGAGCCCCAATCGTAAGTCATTCAAGGGGCAGGATGTCCTGTGACGCTAAAAAAATACAGGTGGCTAATCTTTTTAATCTTTCACACATAGAAAACACAAGCACAGGAGAAGGAGGGAGCTTGGACAAGTGTATATTAGGAAAAAATAACTTTTTATTGATTTCAGGAAGCTGAAAACTTTCGCAGGGTGATGACAATCAAGGCCACAATCACAGATGTGCCCAGCAAAGCAGCGATCACAATGGCACCAATGGCTCCTGGACCCAGCGACCCTGCAGGTGATAAAGGATGTGGGGGGCGGGGGAGAAAGAGAGAGACTGGTTTCAGGAAACCACGAAAAAGCTGATGGAAAGTTTTTGCAGAGAGGTGTGTATTAAGAGTTGTGTTTAACTCCTGCTGACAGAAATTCTTCCGTTAATGGAATGAGGATGGTATAATTCCTCTCTGTATAGCCTCAAAAGCTCCTCCAGAAAATTCTCTGGAGCAGACAGGGAGGGGGCTAATGAGGCACCACAGACAGGACGACAACAGAAAAAAATCAGCTTGCGTGACACCAGATGACACATGCCAGCATATACTTCTGCTACATACTGCAGTTGCAGGAGGATAATATCACTGAATAATAGTGGATCAAACTAAGCAAGACTGTCTCTAAAACCCTTCTGTCATACTCTTTAAGCCAGTTGTTGACAACTATTTTTAGCGGGTAGGCTAATCTAGGTCAGAGCATAGGGATAAGGAGCTATCCCTTTTCTCCACCCGCTTCTGCTCAGGTTGACATCATGCGTATTCCTAATTGCTTGTTGAACCGGAACGTTCCAGGCCGCTGTGCTGCATTGATATTATGGGAAGGGGTGGGGGGACAAATTCAGAAAAAAACACAAGGCCAAAGTGGTTCCAATTGTTGGATTCCCAGCATTTTTCAAAACTGTACTATTGGTTATGAATAGCAATGATCAGTTACTTCCAATATATACCAGAAGATCTTTCAGGTAGAAATGTGGCAGAACATTAGATTATTGGATTTTATTCTCCATAGAATTCAAAGGTTTCCAATTTTTTCTTCAGAAAAATCTACCATACCAAAGCAAATAAAATTATAGAATTTTGTCTCTTCCTAACATCTGGAATTTATGGAGGGGAAAGATATATTAACTTTTGAGAAGTCAATTAGAGACAGGAAAACACGAAAGGAAGTGGAAATGTATGGAGGTAAATTGCAGTTTTTTAAAAAATACAGAACTAGGGAGTCAGAGGAAGCAGGGTGAGCTTTCTGCGAGGTCAAAGCATGGTCTGAGTGGCACATATTTCTGAACAACAAGACACAGTGACTTGATTTTCCTGTAATGCTAAAAATACAGGCACATTCATAGGCCTATGTGAGCACTTCTCTAGCATGGCTTTTGCTTATGTTTTCAACTCATTTTGATTACGTTCTATGTCCAATTGAAGTAAATGGTGATTAATACTATGTTTATAGAAAAAAGCCAACATCAGGCCAAAGTTAGTGATTATGGTTTCTTTTGCTAAATCATAGTTAACATTAATCAAGTTTGTCTAGGCTTCTTATTTATTTAATTCATATCCCACCTTTTCTCTAGTAGACGGCTTACAATAGAGATTAACTCATAGTATAGCTAAAATAAATAGTAAATATTTATAATAGTAAATAAGAGAAATTAATATTATTTGCTATTGTTTATAATAGTTAATTTACTATTATAAAATAAAATAAATAGCCTGTCTAAGGAAAAAGATATTTCCCTACAAGTGGATGGAGAGTAAAGAGAATAGCCAACCTAGCCTCCCATGGGAAGACTTCCACAGCCTGAGAGCAGACATCAAGAAGGCCTTCCCCTCATGCCTTCTCTAAATGTGCATGCAGTAGTGGTAGAATCAAGAGAAATTCTCTCCCTCAAGATCTCAAAATTCAGACAAACTCATATAAAATGCTGGTTGTTAACAAGTAACCACTGATATCTGAAAATGGAAGTGAACATATCCCATCTTGTGGCTGTACCAAAGGCAGAGTCATGTTACATCTGAGTGCAGCCAGTATCTGCCACAATACAGGAATGCCAACCATGTAGGACTCTCCAAATGTTTTGGAACTGCAATTCCCAGCATTCCTCACCATTGGTGATGCTGAGAGCATCTTCTGGGAGTTGAAGTTCAAGAAATATGTAGATTACTCTCTAATTCCCTAGCCTGATACAGAAGGATTCATAATGGCCTAAGAAAGTGCTTCTTAAGTTATGTGACATAGGAGAGAGGCAGGTGTTTTTTTCCTGATGTGTCCATTGGGACCACAACAACAATTAGAACAGTCTTTCCCTTCCTGGCTAACTCTTCAGGGACCGACAGCCAATGGGGACTGTCCAGCGGTCACCAGTTTGAGTAGCACTGACCTAAGAAATACAGACATCCCCCACTTATCTGATGGGTGAGAGACCAGAGCACTGTCAGAAAGTGGAATTGGTTGAAAAATGGAACCCAGTCTTTCATCAGTTCTCCTCAACATGAAGGAATTCCTTGGTGTTTCCTACAGGAAGAAGGCAAGAACAGAAGAACTGAAGAAAGAACGGACCACACATAAAAAGAATGGCACATATCTATAATTTACAACAATTGAAACAGTGGAACATTGAAAAACAAGTCACCAAAAAATGAGGGGACACCTGTATTTTGGGAGAAACTGGAGAAATGGTCATAGCATTTAGTAGTGCTCTCTCTTGTGGGTTATGTTCTTAACATGTGGCTCCCACCCACTTTCCACCCCAAGCAATGTGTCTCTCACAGGGAGAAAAAGTTTCCGTGCACTTGTGTTGAAAGCAAGTGACAAGATTGAGAGTGCAGGAAAGAGACAAGAAGAAAAAAGGGGGCAATGCCCTGGCAAGGTCATGTACCATTCCCATTATCCAGCTGGTGGAGGTGGGTTGTGTCCTCTGGCTCATAATCAGAAGTATAAGGTGGGAATCCTGGAGAATCTGAGAAGCGAGGGGTGGGGGTAGTTTCTAAGGGCCCTCCACCTGACGGCAGCTCCGGAGGATCATTCCACAATGTTGGGAGAGGTCCTTGGGGATATTCTGCTGAAACAAACACAGACACCCAGTTAGTCTTTTGACCATCCAGGCCAATGAAAGGGCTGTGGGGAAGTGCTGAAAAAGCTTATCCAGGCTTCCAACCTCTTTCTGGCAAAGCTGCAAGTGCATTTTATACAACACACTGCAACAGAAGAGACAGCAAAGAATAGAGAGCACTGCCCTCTGCTGGACAAAATCTTAAAGCCTCTTTTATTGTCCCCATAATTTCAAATCTGAAACCTCTAGCAGTACCTAGCGGTGCACTTAAACCACTTTCGTTTCAAAAGGTTACTTCATTTCTGTCCATCTCCTTCCTTCCTTTCGTTTTCGTTCTGTAGAGAATTACATCTGCACATGGCTTACTATGTGCACACAGAGATGTGTCCACATCTTCAAAGTCTCATATCCACAGACTTCCTTCCCTTCCCACATCCACGTCTAGCCATCTTCTTTTTGTTTTTCTTTAAAAGGGTGAAATCTGTCTCCCTGCCTTTTCTTTATTATTTACTTTCCCCCATAGGTGCATCTTTCTGTGTATGTTACAACTTACTGTATACATTTTGGCATACATTTGCAGTCAGTCATCAGTGTGAAGATCTGGGATCTGGGGAGTAAATTGTATTTGGCCTGCACTATAGAGGAAGCACTCAGCAAGACAGTCCTAGAAAGTCACAGACTAAAACTGGATTTTTCAGACATCCCCACCCATGAAGGCCACCCACAGGATTTCGCATTCCACTTTGATAAAATCACGTGCAGGGTATTTGAAAGCAATGTATGTATTTGGCAAATCGTCTCAGCAAAAAATATACAATTTGCTGTTTGGATGCCTTCATGTGATGCTGTGTAAGTATTTCAGCTGAAACGCATGTGCGCGCGCGCGCGCGCCCACACACACGGGTCATGTTGACCTGGTCAGAAGGCTGAAGGAAGAAAATTAAGACATTCCAAAAGAGAGGCAGAGGCTGAGTACAGGAGGAGAAATCATTTCTCGGACCTCCCATTCACAACATTGCACAGGATCACCCTTAATATGTACATAGTTGGTCCTCCACATTCGTAGGTTTGACTTTCACAGATTTGATTATTTGTGATCTCCTGCAACCCCCGCCTCCCACCTCAGGCACTTCTTTTCTGGGAGAAACCTTCCCTCTCAGTGGCTCTATCTGGCCATGCAGCCCTTCAAAAACTTGCCTCAGGTCCTCGTCCTCCTCCTCTACCAGCCGCTGCCAGGCCAGCTAAGGATGGCTCACAGCCTGATTTCTCAGCACTGTAAATCCTCTCCAGATGCCACCGACACACCCAAGGAAGGAAATGGATAAGAGAGGGAGGAAGTATAGGGCCACATGCCAACTCACCCCCTTTCCCTCTCCTTTCTCTGATCTGATTTGGACTCTGAATGTCTGTTCTGCATACCATGCCTCAGCCCTCTTCCCATAGACACACACACATTTCGATATGTGAGATTTTTCCATTTTTGTGGGGGTCCTGCACCCCTAACCTTAGTGAATGTGGAGGGCTGACTGTGTTCAAGAGAGGCCCAGAAAACCCTGTAGAAGGAACACAGTTGTAAAAGCACAGGAGAAAAAAATAACACTAGAGATTATGTAAAAGAGGGTAACAAAACAAACACACAGTAACATGAATGCCTAAGGCCATTAATTTTTCTCACTCAACTAGTTCTGGTCCGGTGCTAGGAGCACAGCTAGGGCTGTTGTAGTAGGGAGGGGAAAAAACTTGCTGTACTTTTCTTTTTCTTTGCTGTTGTTGTCTAATTGGAAAAATAAACAGGAAGTATACAGTATTAAAGTGATTTAAAAAAAAAAGGATCAAATTCTCCGCAACCAAAAGATCCCTATCATAACAGGGCACATAGTAGAAGAGCTAAAATGCAATTTATGGAAATATATTTTCCTGAGAAAATTTCAGAGATCTCTCTCTTCCTCAATTCTGCCCCTAGAAGAAAGCTACTTTGCATAATTTATTTTGAATATGCTCCACCACATTCCTCCACAATATCCTGGACTTAGTATCATTCTTAGCATCAGGAAGAATGTCCTGAATAAATGCTGTTGCTGCCAACTTCTGCAGCAGGTGGAGGAAGGGAAAATACCTTAGGGAAGAAAACAGAAGCAAGAAACTGTACAAGTGTTTCTCATAGTGACTTTCATGCCTGAGAACTGTTGGAGATATGGTTGCCAGATCTCAGCAAACTACTCCCCAGTTTTCATGGGTGCCTCTGGGTGCCAGGGAAGACTTCAAATTCTCCAGTTATTGTGGAGTCAGCTCCTGTCAAGAGACCAGGCTGCATGCAAACTTTTGGTCAGTTAGAGAGCCTTTGGTTTTGCAGTTTGCTGCATTTTGCAAAAATTTGCAAAGACACTTCATCTCCAGCCACAAAAATACATTGTCTATCTGTATGCGTTTGAATGACAGGCTGCAATCCATGATGTTTGCTCCTTAGTGCATAACGGCTAGTGGTATCACCAGGTCCCACCCCATCACATCACCAAGGGCCATCCTCAGTCTCAGGGTTTGGCCTGGAAATCTCAACCCTAATTGGAGAATTTCTCCTCCCCTCTGGATAACTGTGCCTACTTTGTCCCTGCCCACAAACAAGATAGAGGCCATTTGCTTACAACTGTACAATTTGAAAATGCCACCTCTTCCAAATGAAAACAAAAAGGTGTGGGCTTACATGAGCATTCTACACACTAACAATACAAATACAAATACTACCTATGAAGAAAAAAATTTGAAGAACAGGATTTGAGGAGGCTCAAAAATAAATATTATTAATCATCATCATCATCATCAACGTCATCATCATCATCTTTATTTATAGCCTGCTTTTTTCCCCAAGTTGGGAATCAAAGCAGCTTACAAGAATTAAAAAGACAAAGTTAAAACCCATAGCATACAAAAGTTAAAACATAAGTAAACAATAAAAAAAGAATTAAAACAATGTCAAACTACATAATTAAAAATTCAAACACTCATCTGCAACACAAGGTCCAGCACATTCTATCAAAATATTCTGCTCTATCAGCACATTCTGTCATTCTATCAGCACATTCTACGATCACACATCAAATGCCTGTCTGAATCAAAATGTTACTTTACTTGATTGCAGAAAGATAATAGAAAGAAAGATGTATTGATAAACTAATAAATACAGAAACAGGATAATAGGTTGTACAATTTTTTGGCTAGTGATTGGTAGATTTCTATACATTGATGATAATTTGCTACTACTGATGGCAGATCCAACCCTGGCTTGTGATGCCAAGAGAATAATTAAATAGTCACCTATTTGAGTTTTACATTGTCACATTGCATACAGAATCCCCTTTGGCAACAAAATATGGTGGTTGATTGTACAATTGCATTTCTCCTAGCAACAGAAGTATTACATTATACTCTAGAAAAATAATCTGAGCAAATGCTATACAATTAATGCAGCAAAAGAGAGAAGCTGAGATACTTTATACATGGAGAGGTTTTCTACGACAGAGTTCAGACTGGGTTGCAGGTAACCAGCTACTGTTCTACCACACACATATGAGGAAATCATCTTTCCAAAGATGAGAATCACAGACAGGTATATCCTGTCCAAACTCAGCACAACTCTGGTGAGATTTGTTTTGTTCTTCAGGGACTTGATACCAGCTGTTCTAACAACTATCCTAATTCATCCAGCTTCAACTTTAGTATTTCCTGTCTTATTAATTTCCCAACTAACACCCTGCTCTTAATGTCTATGTTGTTCATTCAGATTTAACTTGTCCTTTGTCTTATTTTGGACCTTGGAGACTGAAATGTGGACAGGGTTGATAGTTATACACTGCCAGTTACTGGTGGTTTTTGGCCATATTTTTCATTGCCTCTTCAAAGGAACTGAGAGACCCTTTCTCTCCATACAAAGCTGATTTGTAATTAGGATCTGGAACAAGACTCCTGTGATTTTGACCCCTAGCAGATCTTGTGGTAAGTACCATAAGGCTTCATCAAGTAGGACAAAGGTACTTTGCTCACTTTCCCAACTCAAACTTTCAGTTGCAGCTCTCCCCTCCCAACACAGATATCACCATGGGGGGCGTGGAAAGTGGGAAGGTGAAGAGGAGTGCCTAGTTTTGTTCTTGTGGCTAAACTCTGTGAGGATTAAAGTTACAAGTAGCCTTGTCTCAAATCCAATCTGGAAACATTATTTGTAATCAACAATGTGCTCTGGTTGTCTTTTGCCTGTTGGCTCCTGGACAAACAAGAGAATCTACCAGTATTTGATTTCTGCTCTGAGGACCTTGGCCTGAATATTCAGCCTGAAAAAACAACAACACTGTCACATTTTAAACAACCAACTGGCCCAGGAAGAGGTTGCCCACTGAGCACGGTTGCAGGATTAACAGAGCTTTCACACTGGCAATCTTTTCCCTGCCCACAATGTTAGCTTCTCATTCCCCAAGCAGATTTTTGCTGCCAGCAGAGCAGTATACACAGGACTTTGGGCAGACAGGAACCCAGAGCCTCCCCCAACTGTGCCCCTATGATGCCTTCCCAGGTGAGATTCCAAGTAAACGACATTTGCTTTGATGTTGCAGTTCATGTCCTGTTTTTTCCCCAAGCAGACTCTGGAGCAACTAAAAAAGGCCACTACTGTTTATATGTGGGCTGGACCCAGAAGGCAGCAATCAATGCTTATTTTGTTCAGGGGGGATGAAGCAGAGGCCCTAGCAAGAACAGGAGACATTCTGCAGGACTCTGTTGAAACCACTGGAAATGTCACACCAAGCTGAAAAGATGTAATAGAGCATCCAAAGCTTTCTAACAGCATGAGATGTTCATCTGGCTATATAGCTCCGGCCCAAATGTAACAGTATCTTGCCAGCAGACAAAGCACGAACAAGGTTTTCACTGAAAGAAATATAACGTATAAGAGCAGTCAAAACAAGGGCGAGCCTCTTTATTCATGACAACAAATAAAAAGGCAACCAATATTACACCATGACTCTAATTCACAGTTTCTTCACTTAAATTGGAAGGAGCAGGGCTAGCCAGTCAGGGCTGAGGGCAGAGGATTATATTGATCACTGGCTCAGGGTCTTCATAAAGGACAGTCAGGCAGCATACATTTAAAGAATGCAAAGCACTGAATTGCTGTAGCTCAGTGGGAGAGCACCTGCTCTGCAAGCAGCCAGTCCCAGGTTCAGCACTCAGCATCTCCTAGAAGGGCTGGAAAATAATCCTTCCTGAAATCTGAAAGATTTGCTTAGTTAGTTAGCATCAACAATACTGGCTAGATAGACCAGTGGATAGACTTGTGGTTTCATCTTGTATAGCTCCTATGATCCTATGAATATATACCGATGGCATTAATATCCTTCCGAAATTCTATCCTTAGCTTGCTGTGTGGCTTAGGAGGAATTTAGCATGGAAGAAATCACTACACAGAGCTATGGACAGCAGCTGGCCCAGTTGACAGCAAAACTGTCGTGCATGGTGGATAGTGCCTTCAAACACATAACGTTACCCTTCCATAATGTCTTATGGATAGATTGTGGTATCTCCCCTCACACTTGGTGTTAAGGTAACTGCAGCCACAGGATAAAATACTGAACAAAAGTTGGTGGTAACCTTCCTCTCAGGCTGGATGCCATAATTCTAGTACCTCTCCCATAAAAGCAAACAGTAATTCAGCTGTCAAACTGAACTACAGACTCAATATTTGGCAAGCAGATGCCACTTTTGGCAGACTTTTGAAGCACATCTGAAATGTCACCAGAAGAATGATTAAAAGAAAAGTGCTGAAGCATCAAGACTATGTTTTACAGGATCCTACCGTATGGTGGGAAAGGTTGACTCTTTCCATTGTCAAGGTAAGAAATGTAGCACCCGCCACTGCTACTCATTTCCAATGTACAAATTTTTGCCCAGGCTGACTTGGCTCTTCACTGGGATATCTGTGCATGTCTCCCTAGGGAGGACAGTCATACTTAAGGACCTATAAGCTACCTAAACCACCAGCATAAGGATATTTGTAGGACATAAGACACTGACAACAGTAAGTGACAGACTGTCTAATGATAGAAACATCTGACATAACAAACACTGGTGCTGTACACAAAATTTTGAGGATCGGTGGCTTTGGGAGCATATGCTAAAGAAAAGAGCATCAACCAAGACTTTCCACTGGAAATTCCAGCTGTGAAATGCCTGACAACCCCTGACTAGTGTCTTTTGCCACAGGAAGACAGCATTATTCAACAGGCCGACTCTCGTGTACAATTAAAAGCCCTGCTTAGAAAACGTTAAACACAAAGATGGAAATAGATGCATTTCTAATCAGTGCAGGGCTTGGAAAACTTTGTTTCTAACCAGAGAAATATTTTCTCATTTGCTTTGTGTGCTTTTTATTTAATTGACATACTCTCAGCAGCTGTGGTTGATGCTTAACTCATGTGCTTAATGAGATCACTAAGATCTATTCCTTGTGACATCACTGCTCCTATGACCTGACTGCTCCTGTGACATCACCCCAGGTCATGCCCAGGTCTCAGGGCTTGCCCCTGAAATCTGAGACACTTGGATCCTCCTGACCTGGCAACCCTAAAGAGTGGGTGGAGATTAATTGTTGGTGCCATTTTGCTATAATCTAATAGATAACTCAAAGTTTGTGGATTTGTGAGTTTGTCTGTGTCAGGCAGGTGAAGACCTCACATGATTGGCTGCCTGTGAAGATTCCATGGAATCCTGGAGTTTGCAGCTTAGGGAGCGGCCTTTAGAATTTTTAGCTGGAGAGCCCTGAGCCCTGACTTGCTGTGGAGATGAGGCCTAGCAGCAAGGAGGAGGAGGCCAGTGTATTCCCTCAGAAACCGAACCTCGATATGTTAACAACTCTAAATACAGATTAGATTGAGGAATATGGGGAAAAGTTACAGGTATTGGACAAGGCAGTTTGGGGAATTAGAGACGCAGGATCTCAAATCTGTGTATTTCAACTGTATCTAACTCCTAAGGTAAGGTAAGGTAACTCCTAAGGTATTTCTAACAAGTATTACCTGTGAGAAAATAAAATCCCAGGCAACGCTAGTTAAAAAATAAAAACAAAATTGATTGAGGTGGAAGCATGATATAAAAAAAAGAAAGAGAGAGAGGGAAGAAGAAGAGGAGACAACGATATTGGCAAGTGTTGGAAGTTTTAATCTTTAAAAAATAGTTTCACTGAAGGCATCTCTTTACATTGCAATATCCCATGTACAAAAGATAAAATATTCACTAAATTCTTATTTTAGAAAGTTATTTTCCCCTGAATGACTGTTTTTAGGACATCAGAGGTACTGCCAAACAACATGACACACACTGTTGCACTCCTCTACTGTGACAACGGCATCATTAGGTATTTGTACTTCAATCAGGGATGGAAAAAAGAACCAGCACAACCATCTTAACGTGTATGTTAGCAGAGGCAGAGACCAGAAATCCCACCTCTTTTGGTCTACAACTCCCAGAATCTCTCAGCCAACCTGGTCACTTTTCCAGATGTTATGACAGTGTTGAGCAATCACATGCCATTTTGTTCCTGATTTTGCTAGTAAAGCAACCTGAGGAAGCTGAAAGCAAGCTACACGTGACATGGACCTGATTTAAACACTCCTCATATGAAATCTGTATGTATTATGTTTGGTACAGAGTTTCCAAAACTTAACTGGGAGAAAGAGACAAAGTGGCAGAAAGGAAGGAAGTGGGATGGATAGGTCAGACTCAGTTGCACCTGCCTGAAAAGATCTTCTCATACTTCTCTGGGTTGATAAAGAATACCTAGAAGCAAAAAAACAGCTGGAATGGTTGGATTGGTAAATAAATATGGTATTGCTTACAAGCTCTGCAGATGCCAATGAGAACTAGGCATCTATGTCATATAGGTTGTCTGTGCACTGCATATACACCTACAAAAATATAGAAAGACCTGTTGCTGGAATACTGGGAAGCCTTAGAATGGATAGCAAGGAGTATTCCTGTGGCATCACCTGTCTCACCCTTCTCCAGCAGTAAAGCCGAAAGCTAACTCTAACTTAGCAGCTCATTTTCCTTCCAACCAGGGCCAGTCAAAGCTACTTCCTGCCTGAGGAAAAGGTTGCCTCCCTTCTCCAAATATTATTGAAGCTGACTGAGTCACCAGTTCAATCTTAATTCAATACTGGTGATGGAATAACACCATATAGCATCTATATAGGACACACTTAAAGGATGATACTGACTTCCAGCTGCGTGACACCAACAGTAGAGAGAGCCTTGTCTGTCAACAGAAAGGAATGCACAGGAAGTTGACTGTTGTTGTTGTTGTTGACCTCTGCAGTCTGCTGCTGGTACTCCTCTCTGCCCAATAGTAGCAGCAGCCCTTCCTTCAGCATCTACTGATAGAAGCAACAAGGTCTTTCTCTACAGATTTCTAAAATGTTTTTGATAACATATATACTTACGAGTGACTCTAAAGTTAAGATAGAGCTATTTGCCCAATATAGGGCTGATGCAAGCTTTTGGGCTCTCTTAAATATTCAGGGCACTCAAGCCTCACTTATCTATCAGAGCAGTACTTTGTTGCTGTTCTTGTTGTGTGCCTCCAAGTCATTTCCAATTTATGGTGACCCTAAGGTGAATCTGGGGCTGAGAGTGTGTGATGTGCCCAAGGTCACCCAGTGGGTTTCTGTGGCCAAGCATGGCCAATCAAACCCTGGTCTCCAGGGTGGCAGTCCAACGCTCAAATCACTACACCATGCTGGTAAGTAGGGAGTGTCTTTTCACCCCTATATTCTCAGTCTCCATTAGATTATATAAATGGGGACAAGGTAGATTATCATGAACAACAAAAAGCGTTGCTTAATTTGAATATGCAAACTACCTGCAAACAGCTTCTGTAAACCAGATTTTGGTTCTGTGAACCTTTCTCCCTTAAGAAGAGGGAGAATTGCTACCCTGTGGGTATAGGTCTGTGGGTAGGAATTGAGGATATGATATGATATTCTACGCATGTTCAAGTCTACTTATTTTGATGTGGAATGGGGCCTTCATCCTAGTTGTGGGCTGAAATTTTAAAATGTCAGCCTTGGGTCATGTGCTCCAGAACAAGGTCTTGTCTCTTGCCTTCCTCTGTAGCAGAAAGCACATTAATCTAATATTGGCTCATTCTATGCCCTGAAGCCTGTGTGTGCTGAAGAAACATCTGTACCAACAGTTGATTCAGTTGCTTTCATTTCTGTTTGCAGAAAGACTGAGGTTTTGGGTACCCAACTGCTTTCTGTATGAATATTGTACGGCAAAGGTGATCAAGGGCCAAGCCTTTGGCTGGGTCTCAGCTACGAAAGATTTAAAACATTGTTAATGTTTTTGGGCTGAGATCAGACTCTCCGTGCTCACTTTGGATGGCTCTGCTGTGGACAGCCAGAGGCGCTGACACAGAAAACCAGGGACCCAAAATATACTCAGAGACCAAGAGTGGGCTGTCCGGACTCAGGTAGCCACAATGGGCATATGGCCAGTGTGTGGATGAAAGAAGCCATTCTTCAGAGGCACAAAGGGAAGTCTGTGATGGTGCGGGCTCAAGCATGGGTCTGTACAGAGCACCACAGTTGTACTGAATGTTAAATAAACTTGTTTACAAAAAGGTCCCGTCTCCGTATGTATCTAGGCATACCAGGAGATTGGCTGCGCCCCCTTTCATCACTTTGTTGGGACTTGGCAAGAAAGTCCTTTCTACCAGGTAGGTCAAGAATGGCAAATAAAATAAAAACAACACCAAGCACAATAGGACTAAAATTATTCTCTTGTCATCTATTTTTATTTTATTTATACTTTAAAGCAGTATTTGCAGGGAAATCTAAAGTTTGATGTATTGGCCCAAGAATCGAATCCTAGTCTGAAACAAAGTCATAAAGCATGTTGTCATTAGCTCAAGAACTCAGAGGTCAGTTTCTAAATGCATGTCAATCTCACTAAAAAGGTAATATTAAAACAAAACAGGAATGAGCTATAGCATAACCAACATTAGAGTGAGAAATTTAATACTCCCTCAAACAGACTTTTCCACCTGAACCGGCTCACAAATTTATTGGTTAAGTATAGTGATGACCATCCATGTGTGAATTTATCCGTCAGAACTTATCACATACAGACTTTGGGGTGTGCATTTGTGAGAAAGAGAGTACAAACACATTTGTATGTATGCATGCAGAGATGGCAGGCATGAGGGGAACTTAGATCATCTCTTTGGAAAGTCATGATGCCGGATACAAAACTTTATAAAAAGATGAATTCTACTTTATAACAAAATGACATTGCTAAAATCTAGGCCATTCCCGCACTACACTCTTATAGCGCGATTATTCCACTTTCAACATCCTACGGAATCCTGCCGTTTGCAGTTTAGGGAGGGGCCAGTCGACCCCTCCCCAAACTGCAAAACCCTCCCTAAACTGCGAACCCCAGAATAATTGCACTATAAGAGTATAGTGCAGAAATGACCCTAGTTTCAAAGACAGACACACCACTATTGTTGGTTCCTTGCTATTGCTCCTGAGAATGAAAAATAAAATTTACTAGTATCAAGTGATGCCACTTCAGTGGCTTTACAACTTCAAATATAGAAAACCAATGCATTTAACATATTACAACATATAATCTTCTTCCATGACTCAGCTTCACCTTTTTTCACTTGCTGCTCCTTACTCTTGGAATTGTCTCCCTGAACGTTTGTAGACTGCTCCTTCCCTAGCTATGTTTAAACCTCAATTAAAGATTTTCCTGTTTTCCAAAGCTTTTGGAATTTTAGTTTAATATAGTTTTATAATCTTGTATATTTTGATTATATGAGGACCTTTAAATAGTTCAAGATTTTCAATACCTTGGCTCAGTCATTAATCAGAATGGAGACCGCATTCAATAAATCAAAGACTTAAGATTTAGAAGGGCAGCTACGAAGGAACTAGACAAGATCCTGAAGTACAAATCATTGAATGCTAAAATTAGGATTGTCCATGCCATTGTAGTTCCAGTTTCCATGTATGGTTGTGAAAGCTGGATGGTGAAGAAAGATGACAGGAAGAGAATCAAGTCATTTGAAAAGTGATGCTGCAGAAGAGTACTATGGACACTGTGGACTGCTAAAAAGACATATAAATGGGTCCTAACTCTCTCTAGAAACCAAGATAACTAAATTGAGACCGTCGTACTTTGGACATATCATGAGAAGACACGACTCACTAGAAAAGACAATAATGTTTGGTAAGGTAGAAGGCAGTAAGAAAAGAGGAAAACCATATCACAGATGCGTAACTTCAGCTGAGGAAGCCATGGCCCTGAGTCTCAAGACCTGAGCAGGGCTATTGAGGTCAGGTTGACTTGGTGGTAGTTAATAACAACAAAGTATTTTGTGCTTTAGAAAAAAAAACCCCAGTATTTTGCATCATCATGCTTTAAACTCAGCATAAAGAAAAATGGAGTTCTGCAGTCTATATTTTATACAAGTTAACTTCCTTAGCATAAGCCTGCTTATTTCAGTTAAACGTTTTCTACTAACCAAGGGGCAGGGAAAGGACCTAGAAATGACACCAGAAGCTTGGCTGTGGGCCACTTTTATTCAACCCCTGCCTGGTTTTTGAGATTTCTCCAGGGATTTACTACATACTCATTTTCAGGACTTGATATTCATTTCAAAGTAAAAACCCACCAAAAAGCCATGATTTTCATGACACTGAATTGTACAGCCAATATCAAACTGCACATTTTCATGGTGTTGGAATTACAAAAGACATATAGTCCTGATTTAAAGAAGGAGTCTCCTCCAAACAGGCAGCCTCTTCTTCCAGTAGTACTTGAGGCACCATTGTTTCCAAATAAGCACAAATTCACTGAAATGATCTCTGTGATTTTCTCTCTGAAAGACATGAGAGTGCCCCCCCCCAAGCCTCTTGTTATCATCATTCTCTCAGAAGCTTCCTCAGGGATACCTATCAAGATGCTGACTGAATTCCCCTCTTTGTCTGGAAAGAAGTGCAAGGAGGTGGGGAAAAAACAAAGAGAAACAGGTAAAACAGATAAATGGTCTAGTTGTAATGGTGACAACAGAGAAGAAATCCAACGTACCAGCTTTCACAAAAGGTACCAGGACTCCAGATAATGTCAGCAGGATGAGACGAAGGACCTTGCTCTGGGACATTGCTCCTTCACAAAATGAGACGACTCTGGAAATGCTCAAATTCTCTGAGGCCTTAACAAGGAAGCAGTTTTCTGAGGCTAAATGAAAATGTTGTCCAGTAAGCCCTCAAATCCTTTCACACGCACCTATAAACACACACACGCTCACGTGCACAGAGCTGCAAGCACTCTGCACAGTATCATTCATCGACTTGATTCAGAAAAGACCCTCCACCTCATGCAGAAAGGAGCTCCACCCTCGTACAATTTTGTCTTAAACCCCCTCACCCCCGCATCCCTCTGCTTCTACCGTTGGCCCTTGAAAACCAATCCTCTTTGCCAGAGCAAGGCACACACCCTCTGGCAATTAGCTGCAAAAGCCCAAAGGCGCCAAGGGCTGCACCAGGTTCCTAACAACTGGAGTACACATCTAACATCACCCTATGTTAAGGACAGTGGTGAATAAGAGCATTCATTAAAAATGCTAAACCCAAAGTAGGCATATATTTGGACAGGCTGAACCATACATCCTGTGAGCATGCAGAGGCCACCTTCAGACCAATATATAATTGAAGGAAATGATGACCACAGAACCTTTCAGGCTGAGGTGTCAGAAGTGTTTGAACAGAAAGATATCAATGCAGACTAGGCAGAAAACAACAGATATTCATATTTTTGCCACATTTCATCAAAACTCTCCTCTGAGAAGTAGACTTAATTATGGGCATATATTTGTTTGTTTTCAAACTGTTCCCCTTTACTGAGAGATGAGGGAGAACACCACCACACAGGTTCTTCCATCAGAAGGAATCTTGGAAAGAATTGTAGAAAAGGTCAGCAGCTTTAGTGTTTCAGAGATTTTCAGCATCCTGAGAAACATATAATTCAATGTCCAAACATAATTCTTTGGAAATAATTTGATGATTTCTTCTTGAGCACATATATAAAATTAAAGCAGAACATAAGATTTTCAGAAACATCTGTGCTAATGCTTGCCAGTGCCCAATTTACCTGTGATCTCAATGTATCAGGTAAAATTTTCCAGTTCAGTTAGACACTAAAACACTCAGCAGCGATTAGCCTTGAAGTTTACATTCAAAAAGCCACACAAACATCACTGCCCAGCTCATTTTACTGGAAAAAATTACAAGTTCTTCAAATACCTTCCCTTGCTGGTATATCTGTCAAATATCCTTTTTGAAAATTGTAAAGGCCAATAAAAAAACACAAGCCCATAACCATTATATGAACTATGTTGCAACTTGACCTGCCTGTGGTATAGTTTGAAAGCTGATTGGTTTTAAACTGCCAATTTAGAAGCATCACCGTAGATGCTAAACTACATTCAGTAGCTTTTAGAAAAGGTGGCATTTTATTTCATTTTTTTTAACCTCTACTATGAACTCAGATTTTACTTCATACAGATCTCACCATGCTGTTCTTTTAGGTTGCCTGCCAGCCACATTTTAAATGATTGCACTGTCATACTAGACTGCAATTGTGTTAACCTCATTAATTACTGAGTGTTGCACTTTGTAAACACTGCACACTGCAGAATAATGACAAACTATTGTTAACGTCAGAGAATTTTGCCAGGGGACAGTTTTCTGTGGTTCTCTGTGTCAGTGTAACTATACGTTCTGACAACAGACTTAGGCATCCTCAGTCTATCAATCAGACTTCACATTATCTCATACCTGAGCTTTTAGGAAAGGAGTATCTTTTCTGAGAACATGCTAAAAAATACAGAGCCCACATAAACATTTTCCCCTATTAGAAACAGTTTTGCAGGTAAAATCACTGGAACACAGAACGTGATGAAAGAAATCTGATGTAACACATGCTTTTCAAAGTAAAATTTCTTCCACATACAGAATTATTTCCCATCTTACCATCACAACAACCCTGTGAAGAGATAAGGCTGAGAGTGACTGGGCCAAAGCCATTCAATGGACTTTATAACTTGCGATTTGAATCTGACTCTTCTTAGTCCACTTTTCTAAGCACTATGCTATACTGGTTCTTCAAAAGATCAATAAATAAATGAATACCAGATTATCTTTTACCAAGTAGTAATTTGTTAAAATATGTGCATAACCGCCTGGTAAACTAGTCACCTGTATTGTCCTCCTAAGTAGTGCAGAAATCTGCATTTCTTCATCTAACCTCAGATTCAAGGCACCAGGGAAATGAGATGTTTGTACTCATCGTTAATTCTTGGATGTGTAGAGGAACAAGGACTGTGGATTGTTTCTCTGCACCAACCACAAAATGAAATGTTGCTCTCCACTACTTGGTAAGACAATATAGACAATCAATTTACCTAGCGGCAAGTATCACGCACAATCTGTTAAGCTACCACTGGGTAAGTATTCACCTTTAATCGCTGTGAACATGAACAAATGTACTAAGGTTTTCTTTACTGCTTGGTAGTACAATACACATCGGTAGACAGGACAACCATTTCCTTAGATGTAGCCTACCATGCCTGTGGAGATGGCCAGTTGGGTGAAAGCCTTGCTACGTCTACCTTTCTTTGCACTTCTGATCCGGGGCAAGTGTGGCAAGATTTTTCCCACTAACATTTGACATAACAATATAGGCAATCAACTTAACAAGTGATTATGCATATATACATATGACTTACCTATCTATATAATCTATACCCTGATTTTCTAAATTTACAAAGTGGCTGATTAGAAAAAGTACATGATAAAACAATACACTGAAGAAAAGCATAATGGAGGTTAAATTACTGCATGGCAAATGGCCATCTGTTAATCACCTAGATGCCTTGCTTTCCAAATGATTGTTCACAAAATTTTTACTTGCTTAAACAGTCTTCCAGAAACTTTATACACCATTAGCAAAGAACCTCACTCTTCATTCTTCTTTTCCAAAATCTTCACAAAGATGAAGTAGATCGTCCTTCCTCTCTTCTTGCACCAAGCTAACGCTTCTTAATAAATCATATTAAAACCACGCATATATTCTGGTATGATTCCAACAAGGTGAGGTCAGTGAGCAACACTTAGCAATACTGACAAACTGTTTTTCACAGGTTTCAAGCATGTAACTCAATTCATGTAGGTTAAGACACAACGCAATTTCCTGTAACAACACTATGTAAAAGATAATTATGTTAAAATAACTGCATGGGAGCCTTCCATATTTTAGCAAGATTAATGAAGACCCTGAAGGGGGGGAAATGAAAATACTTTCATCTGTGTTAACTAACCCTCAAAATGCTTGCACCAGGATGCTTGTGCATCCTGGTGCTTGGGAACTTCTTCCAAAAGAACAAGGTGACACTGGGAAAGTTACATAGTTTTGTTCACTACAGTCCTCCCCAAAAAGGGGAATGAGTTACACAGCAAGTAAAGGGGAATGGTTGTCTATCTTCCAAGAGGCAGTATCTGATCAACTGACATGTAAAAGGTAAAACTTCTACTGCATTTGTTAGTTTCATGGAGTTTTCCCAGGACATGTGTTTTGCAGGAGTAACTGAACAATCCTGGCAAACTATATTAGAGTGTAAGAGCTTGTGGCTCTAGCCTTCCATTCTTTTTGGATTATGATCTGTCAGAGTGGGAGACAGAAATGCATTTCTTTCTCTGAATAAAGTTAGATCCTTGACTCACCAGGCCTTGTCTTCTAATTTCTCCTAGAGTTACAGGGGAAAGGAAATTCCCATCCCAAAAGACAAAGGCTGAAATGGGTGGTTAAAATCTTTTCAACCCATGCATATGCTATAAAAAAAGCTAAGTTGCCACCGTCTTCTTAGCTTCAACCTCCCTGTTCCAGTGTTTTACTACAGAAAAATCAATTAAGAACGATTCTGTACAATATATCTATTATGGCCCAGCCTTATTCCTATACAAGTAAACAAAATGCTGTTACTATAACAGGGTTACATTCAGATTTACACTGCAAGGTAAGTCACACCTTTTAACAGCTTTCTAAAGCTTCAAGTAATTTAGAGTGCCCTACTATACCCACTTAGTTGTAAGTTACATTAAATTCAAAAAGGGCTGCGTCTGAGTGGCTTTGTAGGAGGTCTGGCACTAAAAGGATTTTCAGAAAAGTATTCAGACAGACTATGATTTTAGAAAGATAAAAAAAGAAAGATAGTGATAAAGGAAAGGAAAGAGAAAACTATGTAAGTGGAAAGTCTAAAATATTTCATAGTACATTTGAGACACAGCAACTGATCCATTTTATTTGATTCAGGTGATTAGTTATTTCTTTCCTCTTATCCACACATTTCGGTGTAACTGTTTTGAAATAACAAAAAGGCAGTAAAATAGCATTTGAAAAGTGCATAACAAGAACCTGTTTATGTCTGTATTTAAGAGTCACATAAAATTCTCTCTGTCCTGTCCCTAAATGGTTGAGTTAGAGAGCCATCTCTTTGGTTTGCTAAAAAAAATAAAAAAATAAAAAAAATTGCTGGGCTCAGTATAGTACTCGCTGTTTCGATCACATTTGGCGTAACATTTCTCTCTCCCCCACTTCCCTCCCCCAGGTTTTTTTTAAACATGTTTACAGTTTAAAAAAGAACCAGCTAGGTTGAGTTCTCTTGTATAAACAAGACAAGAGCATGAATGAATGTGTGTCTTCAGAGGGAAGAAGGGAAAACTGAACATTTGTCAAACACTTCCAATCACAGCTTAACTGATATTTATTTCCACCTCTAAAATTATCAAGCAGAAAACCCACCAACATTCCTCTAGGGGTATGAAATAAAGTAGCTGCTGTTCCTTCTTGTCCTGCGTGCTTGATTGTTATTTGATTGAACAGGCACTGGTAGAGCTTCAGGTTGAGTTTAGCACCAGGAAGGATGGCAAAAGCTGGCTTTGACAAAAGCAAACAATATGTGCTCAGGTATAATACAACCAGGTTTTATTTAAGTTCACTCTCTCTTCTTTTTTTTTTTTTAACCCTCATACTAGCAAGAGGGAATTGAAAGTTCTGTAAACAATAACTACCCCCCTTTACCCCCTTTATAAGTTTACAAAGCAAAGGAGATCAGGAGACCAGATCTGTGACAGCACCTAGCCTCTCTGTGCTACTAAATCCAAAAACTATAATACAAGTCTGCAACTGTCTCTGTATAGTTTCTGTACATGTTGGGGGTGGAGAGAACAGAGAGAAAAATCAAATGAAATAAAATCTAAATCAAATTGCTCTGGAGCAACTTCTTTTGCCTTCTTCAGGCAATGATGGCAGAAAAGGTCTTCATATACAGTAGCATTAACTTCCATGGGAATCTTGTGACCCTGTGCAAGTGCGAGCAATGGGCAGGGGCGTGGAACTAAGTGTGAACCTCTTTGGACTGTTTCAACATTTTGGGATGGGGACATGAGACTGAAGACAGATTACATAAAAATCTAAACACAACGGACTGGAAATAAAGGAAGAGTGTGCCATGAAGACCAGCACGCTTTATCCACTTTATCTCTCCATGTATTTTTTATAAACAGAAACGCCGCCAATGCTCAGATTCCTTGTCTCATTTATTTCACTTTGAAGATGACAGCTCCCTGTTCCTTGGTGTTATATGCTGCTGGAGAACTTACAACATTCTGAACCACCATCATATGTAACCAGGTGAGATCTGGCTAAGGTTTCAGGTTCCAAAAGTAGTGTCAACTCCCACACAAAACCAACTGGTGAAGATACATATGGTAAGGATCCTACGCGTCTCTGAAACGAGACAAATTCACAGCAGAAGGGTCCAAAATAACTGGCCCAATCATTATGGAGGAAATATAACTACAGGAGAAATTCAGCCTGAAGGAAGTGCCTCCTCCCACAACTTGAGTCCCCTATTGTCCAAGAAGGCTGGAGAACACTGGAGCATGAACTCCAGCAGCTCTGACATCACCACCCAATGAAGACAGACTTGAACTTCTCCAAATTCAGTGTGCTGAAGAGAAGCTGGTAGAGATGTGCAATATCAAATCAATCCAAACTGAATCCTGCCACAGCCACCATTCCTTGCTGTTGCCAGCTTTACAGTTAGCTTATGAATGCACCTCCAGAAATTGGAAGGCATCTTTTGCCTTGACAGGGCATAGAAGTCAGTATCTGCATGGCATTTTGGTTGTGAGTAACATCTGTTAACCATGAGCTCTCCACCATGATTGCACCGGTTTAATATGATGAGAGTGGTGGGGGAAGGGGAAGGAAGGAAGCTACCGTATGTAGACCTCCGAATGGCTTTCCAAATAAGTTTGGGAGAAGAAACATTGCACAGTGAATTGCACTCAGCCTCATGAATAAATTTTCCCACCTATCGAACAAAATGAATCAGAGTGTGAAATAAATGGAAGTGGTTGGGCAGAAATGACTTGTTGAGGCCAGAGAAATGAGCCTGAGATGATTCATACTGTGATCCATTTGCAAGGCAAAGTTGATTGTAGGGGACTGAAAGTACTCTGTCCAGCAGTGGAGAATGCATGGTTAACAGACACAGGAAAAGCCAGTTGAATTGCATTTACTTAGTAGTCATCCAAAGTCTCTATTTCTCCCATGTTGAGTCGCTCTGATGAGGCATTGACTGAGAAACCTACAAAACAAAACCACATTTTTAGTACACAGATATAGCATGTTTTGATACTCTTAGACTTTACAAATCTTCTTAAATAACAGCAAGTATAGATCAAGATAGTGTTTCAGCAACTAGCTTCACTTTTAAAAGTACAAGTGAAAAATCTTCCCAATAAGCCTAGATTTTATACAGAAATCTTCAAAAACTGTCCACCTCAAAGAGAGAGAGAGAAAGAGAGAGAGGTTCAAAAACCATCAGAACTTTTATCAGTCTGGCTTCCTGTACATATGAATGTGGTATTAAAAAAATAAGACTGAGATGTGAAGTTGTGATCTTCAGGTAACAGCTGCATTTGGGAGATGGGGAATCACTGCGTGTCATTAACCCTGCAATCATATTTTTCCTTTTTCCTGTGAGACTTTGTCCTATTTATTTAATTCATCCACAAACAAGCTCTTCTGTATCACAGCAAAAAGCTGTACAAGGTATTTAGGACCAGGATATTAAACCCCTTTGGTTCCAGGTTTGGATTACAGAACTCACCTAATAAGCTGGGATCTGCACGAACCATTTTTTGTTTCTTCTTCTTTTTGCCACTCTGTACTGCTTCGAAGGTGGATTGTTGGTTGTTGCTCTGGTTAGTTTGAAACACTGAATGCAATGAACTATGGTTCATCCCCCACACAGAATCCTAGAACACAAATAAGCAATTTATTACGAGTTAAAATTATGTCACTTTCCCTGGCACAAGAAGCACAATAGTACATTCATACTAACTGGAGTTACAGTGGCTTGCAGAAGTTAACCTGCAGTGGAAATGGATTTAATTGCCATTGTTAGAATTTGATGCACACAAGAAACTCAGTTCTCTGAAAGTACCAAATATTTTTACTGTGGTGCAAAACTTAAGTTAGACAAGATTAACTGGCATTTGTTGGCTATATAAATATTTAGCCTCTTGCTGTGACAGGCTCAATTAAGTTTTGATGCAACCCACTGCCTCCAGAAGTCACATAAGGAGTTGGACCGAGTCCATCTATATTCACAGCCACATGCTCTCAGATTAAAGATACTTGTTTCTGGAAGACTCCCAAGTTTGCTGGATGGTGTATTTAAACTAACAGCATCATGAATGCCAAGGAGGTATTTTTAAAAAAAGAAAAAAGTCAAGGATAAAGTTGTGCAGAATTAGAGTAGGTTTTAAAAATTACTCCAAACCATGACTATCTCCAGAGCATCCTTAAATCCCTTATTACAAAACAAAAAGAATATAGTTCAACACATCTTTGCCAAGAGAAGGACATCAACCAAAACTCAGTGACAGGGTAATGACCTGTTAGTCAAAGAAGCAACCAAGAGGCCAATGGTAACTCTGAAGATGCTGAAAAGATTTGAAGCTGACATGGTAGAAACCATGCAAAGGACAACTATTACGCAGACCCTCCATACAGCTGAGCTTTATGGGGCAATGGTGAGAAGAAAGGCTTGCTGAAATAAACCCATATCAGAGCTGATTTTGAGTTTTCAAAAAGACATGTAGGAAACCTTTGTACCATAATAAAAGTATCTGCGCCATAATAAAAATATTTGGCACCTTCACAGTGTGGAGTATCTTGCACCAATCAAGTGGTAATAATGGAAATTAGAAATCAGACTCATTTCAATTCCAGGTATAACAAAACAAATGGGGAAAACTTAACAAAATATGGAATGCTTTTTTGCAAGGTAACTGTATCTGAACTTTGTCTCCCATTCTGCTTCACCCCACTGCCATGTTACGTATGTGAGGTTTTAAGAACAGCTGTACAGCTAACCTAACAGTTGTCCTTCTAAGCTGGGGCTGCAGAGGACTGCCAAGGCCCATCCTTCAAGGACCTTGGATGGCCACCTGCATGGTTCCTCTAATGCCCTCGTGTGTGTGTGTTTGTGTGTGTGTGTGAGGGAACGACAGTGAGACAGAGGGATAGCCAGAGGGGAGAGAGAGAGATTTTTTGGTTGTGCTGGGATCCTTAAAAAGGGCCTTGCAGATTTACCAGCCATTCAAAACAATTCCATATTCCTGCCCTGTTTTTGAGAGCATACTGCCAACTCCTACATGCATCTGAGGCACATCTTTTGTTTCTGCAGTCATAAGAGCAATTTGTAAATGTTTCCCAAGACATAACTATGAACCTGTTGCTGCCGTTGTTGGTTGGCTTTTTGTTTGGCACGGCGCTCAAGAAACTGCTTGGCAAATTCCTTAGCTTCAGGTGTGTCTCCAAGGTAGGCTCTGATATAATCATGGACCTCATAAGGAGATTCTACTTCTTTCAGGAAGGAAACAAATGTGGGCACTATAAAAGGAAGGGATGATGAATTGTGAGATCCATGCAAATATTACAAAGGTATAATAGCTTTTCAATATTAGTTGTTTATTTTCCCATAAATATTATATAATAAAAGACAGCTCGTTATGAGACAACTGAAAGGTCATCCCCAAGTGACTGAGACAGAGAAGTAATTTCTTCACTAATGAAGACAGTAGTATGATATGAACATCTGGTTAGCAATCCTTATCCCACAAAACTTTTTAGTAGCGCCTTAAGCCCTACTGTAGGATTTACAATTTATCAATAAGAAGAATATAATCTGTAGCATCAGTTCTCTATTATTTATCACCCCAATAAGAATACTGAGTAGTGAGTAGCGGTTCTTCTGTAATCTACTTTTGAAACAAAGTTTAGGACAAGGTGCAAAAGAGTACCATACAGTCAAGTGTTACAGCTCTCCATCATATATGCCTGAACACACTATAAAATGATTATATTCCTTTCTGCTGCTTACCATCCAGGTTGTTGGCTGTATTGAGTGCATGAAGCATTTGTTCACACCATTGGGTGAATCCATCCTGGGCTTTATTAACACCCTGAAACAACTTCAACAATTTCTCTTCTTCTTCCACCTTCTTATTCTGTCTGCTTGTAACACCTACAGATTTACTAAGACAGAAAAAAAAAATGTCACAGGAAAGTATGAAGAAGAGATTGTCAGGAAGGAACACACAAAGTACACAAGACTGGAAAATTCAAGCACCTCCCCGTTCATTTCTACCTTTGGTCAAAAGCACTGTCTTTCAGGTTCCATATTTATTTGTACTGACTTTCAAAGAGTAATGCAAGTGATTAATTTGTCCTTCATTGCTGTCATTTGTTTTCATTTGTTATCATAAATATAATTTATGATATTTTATCTGTCATTTATAATGCTAGATATTCATAATTTTGGATGTGTGATTTTGTTACTTTAGATAATTTATGATTTTAACTATATGCTATTAAGTAAAGTTGTCAGTGATCCTGGGCTCTTCTGAAGAAGGAAAGGGGGCACAGACCTACTCAACTCAACTAATATGAAAGCATCTCGAAACAAGGACGAGGCAAACCCGAAGCTGAATTTCCTACTGTGCTTTTACAGCATACTGCAAACCCTGTGGAAAGGTATCATCCTTTAGAAGATTTTACAAGGCTTGCAACTGGCCTGAACTTCTACAATGAAAGAAGGGAAGCTCACTCCATACTGGTTCCTACCTGATGCTAGCATTGCTCTTGTTTTTATTGGTTGTATTACGAGGTCCCACTTCTTTGACTGCATCATCCCAGAATCCCATGTTTGAGTTTTTTGTGTCAGCATTGCTCCAAATACTGCTGACAAGGTCTGACGTCCACTGGTTGCTAGGATTTGTATTTAGAGTGCCCCATACTGAATTGCCAATGCTGGTGTGCATATTAGAATGTTGCTGGAACAAGAGTAAGGGAGATGCTGTTTATTAGCATAATATTCAGGGGGAAAAAGCAATACAACTGAATAAGTCTGGGCATCATAAAGAGGAGAAATGGAAACTGGGAACCATACTCACTGTAGTGCTACGAGACCTGTTCTGCTGCTGCTGCTGCTGTTTCTGCATGTGCCTTGCCTCTTCTTGCTGTATCTCCAACAGAGATTTGGTAGTGCCTGCAGGTTTGGCAATATTTCCCCAGCCAGACAGTTTTTGTTGCTGCTGTTGCTGCTGTTGCTGCTGGAGGGCTTTCATTAATTCACGCTGCTGACGCCTTTGCTGAAAGACAGCCAAAGCACAGCATTCCAGTTCCTAACATATATGTGATTATCTTCTTTCACTTACTGCAGAAAATACCCGCATTATAGCCAAATGCATCTGCACAGGAATGTGTTTCATCATGGGTACCCAATTAAGCCCCTAACCCTGATCAAAGTCAGTCACTTACCTTTTCACTACATGTTAGCTTTGAAAAGGATGACTTGAAAACAAACACCATTATTACACTCTGGTTTGCTTTCTCATCAGGCAAACAGACCTGGCAGAGCAAATTACTTCTTCAATAATCCTTACTCTGGAATTCTTTACTAAATTTTATTGACCACAGATAGACAGACTTAATTTCATGTTTTAAATTCAAAAGGAATTAAGGCAATTAACAATTACATCAGTTACTATTCCGGGTCTTTACTTGTTCTTTTGTGCCTTTGAGTAGTTTCTGACCTACGGTGCCCCTAAGATGAACCTATCACAGGGTTTTCTTGGCAAGATTTGTTCGGGGAAGGGGTTGCCTTTGCCTCCCACTGAGGCTGAGAGAGTATGACTTGCCTAAGGTCACCCAGTGGGTTTCCATGGGGATTCAAATCTGTAGTCTTGAGAATTGTAGTCCAACATTCAAACCACTTTACTACACTGGCCCTGAGTCTTTAGAACTACTACATATTTCTGAATATTTACCATATTTCTGAATGACTTAACCAGACAGGTAGCATAGTTCCATACAAGCTTCTAAAAATCTACACTCTTCCTGTTCTGGTATTCTTAGTTTCTGTCCATCTTCAGACTACCATGTATTAGCTTAATAAAAAGAGATATACACATGACCTGTGACTGCTCAAGCATCTTTTTCCTCTTTTCTGTGCAGCACACAAATTAGTCTAAGACCAATAGTTAGTTCCTAGAGACCCACTGAATCACTGCTGACCCAATGAATCAATGGATTTTATTTAAATGCTGACTAACCAAACTTGTATTAATTCAATAAGTCTACTGCAGTCAGGACTATGAATTGAATTTAGCTCCAGAATCTCCAATTGACCATTGTTCTACATTTTGTTTGAAGTGGCAAATTGCTGCTACCAGTTTCAAAACAAGCCAGGAACTAAAAACTTGCTGTAAGGTTGATTTAAACTCCTGGTTTGTTTGGGAAAACAAAACAAAACACCATGGTAAGTATTGTTTTGGAAAAAGGGAAATCTAAAGTTAAGATCTGTAGAACTTTTGGGTTTAAATTGCTTCTTGCCAGTATAGGAAGACAAAGTGGTTCTGTGTATATCTGGATACATAAATTCTTATGTGTATCTTGCCTTATTTGAGCTTTCTCACACGAAAACATTTGCCAAAGATCACAGTGACCCCTAGTAGTTGAAAGCAACAATTGCAGGCAAACTGGCAACCCAGGGATTTTAAGTAAGCAAGAACAGACTTCTTAAAGGAAGAAAAAGACAAGAAAACACTAAGTACAAGTTCTATTTCACAACATGGGACACCACGTGGTCATGACAAGTGACCTTTATTCTGTTCCAGCAATTACAGGAAATACAGATATGAAATTTACCTCTTCTCGAAGCTGTCGCTCTCTTTCTTCTTCAAGCTTTTGGATTTCTGCTAACGATAATGTTGCTTGAGACTGACATGCTCTTGAATTGGACTGCTGACCCCATGTTGAAGAAGAAGGGAGCTGGAAGCATAAACACACAGGACATGCCAATTAAGTTTTGGCAAATGCACCAAAAAATGTGAAGAATCAATCGTAACAGCTGGAATCATGATGAGAATCTATACTATGTTCCCTCACATTGTAGAAGTAGAACCTTCTGTTATCAGATGAACACCAACTCCCCCAAACAGATTTCATATTACTAATAAAAAACAATGGTTTCTAAAAAAAATAATGGCAGTAAGATTCAGGCAGTTTACTGTAAAGAAAATAAAGAGTTGGCACTTAATGTGAAGGATCATTTTACAAAGGTACAATCCACAACATTGTAGTTAACTCTTGCGCTGCCAGGCTAAAACTGTGATTTTAGATCTTTACAACTCTCTTTTCCTTCAGCTCCATCACTCAGCTTTGCTCTGGATACTAGTTAGAACAGTATCAGAATGGATTTGAGAGTTCTTGCGATGTAGTTAGCTTCTATAGTCAAGCAACCTTTCAAACAAATTGCTGAGATGGCACAAATTTATTCTTTTTGCCTATCTGGGCAATCTGAATGCCCCTCTGCATACTAAGAGGGATTTTGGTCCTCTATGATGGCTCTCCTATGTTCAAACCTTGATGTTACCATCTTTAATTGAATATGCTGAAAAGCCATCACAGCCAAGAAAATTGCTCTTAGTTCTAAACAGTTTATGAAGCCTCTAGTTTCCACAGTTCACCATCTACTTTGGGCTGTCTCCCCCAAATAAAGATGCACACATGCATATATATCATCTTATTAAGCTGTCATCTATTACCATCACTCTTAACGGGTCTGTCAAAGCTTGTTTTAAGTTGGATTTGAGTGTATACCACTGAAAAGATATCCTTATGTCTGAATAACTTGTTAATGGCTTTTGCCCTTGTCTTGCACGGAATCCTTCAACAAGATGCCATCCAGACATGCAAATAAATACGTGCCCTGCAGATGCACCACTAATGGTACCAAAATCTTAGTGAAAGCTCTTCGTACCACAAGCCAAAGGGAGCACAAGGAAATGAAAAAGTGTGTCCTGAAATGCAAACTGAAGATACGGAAAAAATTCGGACATACATATATGCTTCCATTAATTTGTTTGATACCACGCAATTGCTCTGTGCCAGTCCCTCTCTTTGATGGTTTCAGTGTTCTTGTTCTCCAGTGCTGGTACTTTACAAATGTCTTCAGAAATTTCAAGTCATTTGGTACTACATTAAAAATAGTATGGAATAAATTCCAGAAACCCTCTGCTATAATACCACTTGTTCTATGGCTCAAATCTGCAAAAGTTCATTGACCACCGGTGGGGCCCTCCCTCCTGCTCCACTCTTACTTTGGTACTCGAGACAAATCGGCTTTCTGGAGGTCTTGCAAACAACATGTTGTCACCTTGCATCATCAGTTGCAACATGTATTTGCTGATGTTGTTCTTTTCCACATATCCCAAACCAATAGTCTCTCCAGTTAGTGAAAATGAACTGCTGTCTCCCCTCTCTTGGAGGCAGACCTGACCTCTGGAGCCAAACCAGACACACAAATGGTGTGGATTTATCTGTCTGAACTGAAATGCAGGCCTGTTTCACTGAAGCCTAAGCCACTGGAATTCTCAGGAAGAGGGGAAAGAAGATTGCTTTTGGGTTTTTGTTTTCTGTGCAGAAACTGGCATTTCCCTGTTTCTTACCATTTGTTGCAATTAGTATTTTTCCTAGCACATACCCTCCTAAAGCTGGAATGCATGTCAGGTCCACCTTCCACAGCCTTTGATGCTTAAGAAAGTTGCTACAGCAGGTACAGCTGCTGACCTAGCAGTAAGTAATACTGCATCCTCAGTCACATCTGGAATAAACTGAATTGCCTTATACATCTCATTTAGAGAATGCTGTATTGATTTAGTGTCAAAATCAGGACTAGGTAAAGTGCATTTCTATGCTCCCCCCTTTGTTTGAAAATAATATTTTCAAAATGTCCTCCAAATGCCCCCCAATGCCCCCAGAGGACGAGATGGTGCAAGTCTGCCACATTTTTAGCTCCCAATTTTTAGGTAGTTTTATGCCAATTTTTCCAACAGGAAGAGTCAATTTTTCCAACAGGACGTAAACCACAAGTCAACATACCCCCTAAACAGGTGATAGCAGGTGATATAGCCCTCCAAGGTCCCACCTAGGGGTCCAATGCAGTCCTTTAACCCTCGGGTTGCTCATTTCTAAATGTGAATGGAAATCAAAGTGATATGAGTTCATCATATCTGGCTGATTTGTCATTTGAAGTAACCCAAACAGATAGACAGCTCCATGATCACTAACCTTTCAATCTACTGCCTTAATCTTCTAATTCAGTTGAATATACCTGTACTCCACTAGCTACAGTAACTCAGGCTCTGTAGCAAAACACATATAGTGTAGTAGCATCCCTCTCAAGAGCTGGATAGCAAACCTTAAACTGCTCTGTTTCTGTATGCAAGGACAGAACATTTTCTTGTACTCGTGGGAATTGTGGCAACAGCTGCACAGAGAAAAATATCACCTGCAGAAATCACTCAAAACTCTATCTGTCACATACTCCAGTAAATATGCTGCAGCCTGCACTGGATCTGTAATTACTGACCTCAACAGCTACTGGACTGTTAAGTGTTTCTACAATAATAATCAGCTGTAGTATTAACTAAATGTTCCCATTCAGGCTATATAAGGAAAATGAAGAAAGAGGGCTAGAACTCATACGATTCCTGCCTTGTCTGGTGGGGCAAGGGTTAATCACAATGTCATGGACTACTCCTCTGCAGCTGCTACAAATCAATATTATACTGTTGAAACTATAGACACAAAAGGAAAGGAAGCATATCAAACAGCTGAAGGAGACAATGGACAATTGGAAGAAGAGAGTCTTCAAAACAAAGAGTCAAGAGCATGTGTTCAATCTGGGATTATCATTACAAACATTAAGTGGCTGATCATATGGAAAGAAGGTTCACGAAAATAGTGCTCTGGAAGGATTTGGCTGATAGTACAATCTGTAGAATTGCAACATCCATATACATTTTAGACAGTTTGGAAGTTACTTTCCCATGCCCTAATTAGTCTAAAGCTACAGACAGATCTGCATGTATGCTGACCTAGAAAAAAATGCAATACAGTGTCAAGATGTTGTTGTTTGTCGTGCACCTTCAAGTTACTTATCATGACCCTAAGGCAAACCTGTCACTGGGTTTTCTTGGCAAGATTTGTTCAGAGGGAGTTGCCTTTGCCTCCCCTGAGGCTGAGAGAGCATGACTTGCCCAAAATCACTCAGTGGATTTCCATAGCCAAGGAGGGATTTGAACCCTGGTCTCCAGAGACATAGCCCAATGTTCAAAACACTACACCATGCTATCGAGACGTTACTTTTCTCTAAATTATAGACACGTGCATACTTTAAATGATTTATTCCATTTGTGCAAGTAGTGCTGGAATGATAAGGAAGTATTGAAGCCTCTCCCTCTTGCCTGGTGATAATTCTCAACTAACTTTACAGCTAACAGACACTATGGTATCTTAATTAGATCTGCCCACGAAACTGTACTTACTTTGAAAGACTGCCTGATTTACTTCCTTTCACAGTGGAAGGGGGTGTCATTATCTAGGCACAACTAGTCAATGGGTGTGTGTGTGTGTTATTTTAAATGAAATACAGATGGGCAAAAACAGCTTGCTCATCAAAATTATGACTGCCTTTGTTCTGCGCTCACATTTCTAAAGTTACAATGGTACAAAAAAGGCACATTTTGGCAAAGGAATTGTAAACTGTTTTACAAGTAGCAGACAGATTCTTGGCTGGTTTGGACTGTGTATATAATCTATAAAAATGGTTGTGAGAAACAGATACACACAGAAGGAATCAATACCTTCATCTGTGCAAGTTGCTGCTGTTGCTGCTGCTGCTGCAATCGGCGCAAGGCCTCCTGTTGCTGTTGCCTCTGCCTCATAATTTCTTTTTGTCGTTGGAGTTCCAGCTCCTTACGTTTTCGTTCTTCCTCCTCATGCCGCTGTCGTGCTGCTTCCTCTTCCATGCGCAGCCGGTTTTCTTCTAGTTGACGTTTTGCCTCCTCTTCCTCATGTGCCCATTTGGCCGCCTCCTCTTCCTTCCCAGAATAAAAATAATATGCAAAGTCTTCAAAATTCTACATTAAAATACTTCCTTTCAAGGTATTTAACATATTTAGTTAAACATTTTAACTAGACAAGATTATCAGACATCTTCTGTTCCAAATTGTTCTAAATTTGTTCCAAATTTGTTCTAAATTGTTCCAAAACATACAATCTCAATGGAATATAGCTTCTTTTCCAAACCAATCTTCTTATGTTATGTCCTCTGTTTAATTTTTTAATCCATAATTCTGAGATCATTTACCAGTTTGAAACTGACAGTCTTGTATTCAACCAAAATCAAAGGTCTGTACTGTATGATATGTAAATATGTACATATGCACACATACAAGTCATCCCTTGATGCACTCACCAAGTGGTGAACATGCAAGTGTGCCTTCAGTTCTTTCTGTTCTTAATTTTTGCTTTTTTTTCACCTGTTTACGAAGCAACTCTTCTCGTTGCCGCCTTTCTTCCTCTTCTCTCCTTCTTTCCTCCAGTCTTCTAAGTGCTTCCTCCTGCTGTTGCCGTTCCTCTTCTTCCCGTTGCCGTCTTAGTGCAATTTCTTGTTCCCTCTGCCGTCTCAGGGCTTCCTCCTATACACAGAAACAAAATTCTAGATTTACATCTGTAGTCTACTACATCTGACATTAAAACTCTAAGGACCTCTGGATTCACTTGTCCTAAGTCTGATCTAATACCAGAACTTAGGCATGAATTACCCATGCGTGACTCATTTTTCATGAGCTGATTCAATGAGTCCACTCTAGTTGGGACTAACCAACAGGAATCCAGACATCGTCTGTTTTAATCCAAATTTATTTAAATTAAATTATCCTGTGGTTTCTAGAACTCTATTATCCTGATTGCTGGTGATCCTACTGCTTGTAAAATAAATGTTCTTGGAATATCAATGAATGTATTGCTAGTGATAGCACAAGAACTAACAGAATTTCCCCATAAGAGAACCAGCTTGGTATAGTGGTTTGAGCACCGGACTACAGCATTTAAGACCAGGATCTTCAATAAATCACCACTTGGCCATGGAAATCAACTAGGTGACCTTGGGCTGCAAGTCAAACTCTCTCAACCTCAGAGGAAGGCAAAGGCAAAGCCTCTCTGAACAAACCTTCCCGAGGAAACCCAATGATAGGTTTGCTTTAGAGTCATCATAAGTTGAAAGTGACTTGAAGGTACACAATAAACAACAGCATCTTGACAATGAACTGCATTTTTTCTAGGTCAGCATACATGCAGATCTGTCCGTAGCATTAGACTAATTAGGGGATAGGAGAGTAAGCTGAAAATGATTTCAAGGCACGCAACAACAACAGTGGGCATTTAGGTATGTCATCAGGAGCAATGAGCAGCCTTACCACAGGCTAAACTTCCAGTCTTTTCAACTCAATTTTCTCCCTAGGAGGACTTCACTGCTTTTTATTTTTTTAAAAACTAAAATTCAGTACACATATAATAAATCTGCTACACTGCAAAATTTCCCTCTTCTTTTTATCAGATACCTTGTGAGGGCACAAATGCATGCAAATAAATATCTTGCCAGGTAGTAGGCATATGGGAAAACAAAAAACTCCATCTATCAGGGCTACTGTCAGGTGGATTTGTAACTGGTTGACTGACCGTACCCAAAGGGTGGTCACCAATGGCAGATTCTCATCCTGGAGAGAAGTGACTAGCGGGGTGCCACAGGGTTCTGTCCTGGGCCCGGTGCTGTACAATATCTTCATTAATGACTTGGATGAAGGTATAGAGGGCACGCTGATCAAATTTGCAAATGACACCAAATTGGGAGGGGTTGCTAATACGCCTGATGACAGGATCAAAATTCAAAAGGACCTGGACAGATTGGAGAGCTGGGCCAAGGCTAACAAAATGAATTTCAACAGAGAGAAATGTAAGGTCCTACACTTAGGCAGAAAAAATGGTATGCAGAAATATAGGATGGGGGACACGTGGCTGGCTAACAGTACGTGTGAAAGGGATCTAGGAGTCTTCATAGACCACAAGCTGAACATGAGTCAGCAGTGTGATGCGGCAGCCAAGAAGGCCAACGCAATTCTTGGTTGCATCAATAGGAGTATGGTGTCTAGATCGAGGGAGGTATTGGTACCACTCTATTCTGCATTGGTTAGACCTCATCTTGAATACTGTGTCCAGTTCTGGGCACCCCAATTCAAGAAGGATATGGATAAGCTGGAGCAGGTCCAGAGGAGGGCAACCAAAATGGTGAGGGGCCTGGAAGCCATGCCCTATGAGGACAGACTTAGAGAGCTGGGTATGTTTAGTCTGCAGAAGAGAAGGTTGAGAGGGGACATGATAGCCATGTTTAAATATTTGATGGGATGTCATGTCGAGGAGGGAGTGGGCTTGTTTTCTCCTGCTCTTAAGACCAGGACAAGGAGCAATGGATGCAAGCTGCAGGAGGGGAGATTCCGCCTGAACCTCAGGAGGACTTTCCTGACAGTCAGGGCTGTCCAGCAGTGGAATGTGCTGCCACAGAGTGTGGTGGAGTCTCCTTCTTTGGAGGTTTTTAAGCGGAGGCTGGATGGCCACTTGTCGGGAGTGCTTTGAGGGTTTTCCTGCATGGCAGGGGGTTGGACTGGATGGCCCTTGTGGTCTCTTCCAACTCTTCATTTCTATGATTCTATGATTCTATGACTCTATCAAACAAACTTGAATTCCACTCAGCACAAAGCAGATTTGTATACCAATATGAGAAGAAAACATAATAAACTAATTAACAACTTTGAGAAAATTGTTAATACAATGAATGCTATACAACACACATTTTTGAAAATGGGTTCTCTTTATGATATTACAGCCATACTTATTGTATATACTCAAGTTGTCACCTGCTTCCTACGAGCTAGTTCTTCCTCTTCTCTTCTCTTTCTTTCTTCTTCTTGCCTTCTGATTAGCTCTTCTTGTTGCCTCCGAAGCTCCTCTTGTCTTTTCCGTTCTTCTTCTTCTCTTTTGGCCCTTAGTTCGGCTTCCCTTCGCTCCTGCTCTAGCTGAAATTGTAAAAGTAGTATTGGAAATGAAGATCCTAATGGATTATCCTGGCAACTAGTTGCATAAATCTTGCTAATCGTAATATTAAATTGATTCTCATTACCATCACCATTCTTCCATACAGGTAGACTTCTAACTGGTCCTTCTCAAATCATGTCCTTATGTTCATTTGTAAAATAACAATGTCTACTCCAAAATTAGAAATTACTTACTAACTTACTGCACTTCTGTTATCCCAGATCAGGATAGTTAATGTTACAATTACTGTTAGATAACAGATAGAATGAAACAGACAAGAACTACCAATGACATGTTAGCAGAACAGCATTTCCTGTTTCTTACCTTTGCAGCTTTAGCCTTTTCAAGCTGCTGTAACTGTTCTAGAGCTGGTCCCTGAGCTGCAGTATCAATTGGGAGATCCCAAACACTGCTCCCTTCCCAAACTACAAATAAAATGGAGAAAAACAAGATTTAGTAGATGAACTATTAAGCTAAGCAAGCACAGAATCAAGAAATCTGTTATCTCTTCCTCTAGAGCCAATTCATTGAGCATTTAGAAATATACTATATATAGCTTGGACCCACTCTTATGTGAAGGACCCTTTCCATTCCTAGGAAACTGCCCTCATAGCTTCTTTGTGAAATATCCTGCTTCACAAAAGTACAGATGAGAATCTAAATGTTTAATACAATTTACACTGATGGAGATCAGTTATTTTCACTGTCCTGAAAAAAATAAAGATTAAATAAGGAGGGGAAAACTACCAGATAAAGATGCAGAAATAATCCAATGATCATAAGCAAATAAATGATTATAAAGAAAATGTTTTCATAGCAAAAAGGGGCATGTTCATGACAAGCAATATTAAAACAGGAGACAATCAAGTATACAAGTTTCTTCTACACCCTCCTCTTGTTTTAAGATGGTATTCTTAAAATCAGAGACAATCCCTGACAACACATCAAAACATTGTATAACTAATGCCAGGAAGCCACTGAGGACACAGCACAGAGCACCATTCTGAACCACAGTTTGTGGCTTTGGATTTGGGAGCAGCATATTTAGAAAACAGCTTCCAGTTGAAGTCTGAGATCTTGGTTTGGTAATCCTTTGCAAACTGCTTAATGCTGCATTGACTGCTGAGCAAATTATGTTTGGCATTACGTTCATCAATATCACATGGTTCAAAATTTATTTCCCACCTGTAGCCTGGGGAGCTGGTGACTGAAGTTCCCAAATTGAGCCAGTGTCTGTAACAGACCTTGTTACAGGTGGCACCATGTTCTGCTCAGCTTTCCTGAAAGACCAAAGTGAAGATTCACCATGTCACCTCAACTTTAATATAATTAATATAATTTTCGCCTTCCTTTCTCACCTTCTTCAAAACCAGTGTTACTGTCAATTTTCCTGCTAATGCCCAACTACTAGAGCTCTGAGATTTTTTAATTTTGGCCAGAATGTTAGCACAGTCTTTTCCAGTACTGGTGAAGTAAAATAATAACCCTATGTTCTCCTTCAAATGGATCCTGAGCTTGTTCGAAGGTTCCAGCAGGGGAGCACAACTATCCCATACCCTTGATTGAAGAATGGTACACTCCTTCTATCTGGGATGGTCGTCCTCTTCCACTGACCACACAACTTCAGGAGGGAGGCACATGGAGTGGTGAGGGAGGAAAGGGACACCGCCTAGCCAGCCAGATCAGCTGAATCAACCCTGATTATCAATAGTGTGACAGATGTTGCAGCCAGACCGCCCTCACATCCACATATAATAACCCACAACTGCTAAAAACAAAATATATAACTATATTTAGATAACTAAAGAATATAATCAAAGTGACACACAATCTCTATTATACTTTATTTGCTGTTCTGCCTCAGAAAATTTTAGGGCCTTTGTACAAAGGACTGGATCAAGTTGGTGCCACCCAGCTATCTGAATGCTCTTTAAGTTGATGTGGGCTTCCATCAGTGAACTGAGAGTGAAGTCATTTTTAGAAATTTCTTCGTCCTCATACAACCTCCTGTATCACCTCCTATGTTGCTCTACGGCAGATTTTGGAGGCCTGGGGGGGGGTTGCAGAAGAGGAGGGATCCCTGAAAAAAAATTTCCCTCCCCATTTTACTGATGGAAGTATCTGGTGGATCAAACAAGCACTCCAGGAGCACACCAAATGGATACAATGTGCAGTAATTCTTACCTGGCACAAAGTGATTATTTCCAAGAGCCAGTGCAATTGTATACCTTGCATGTTGTCAGTGATGTTTTAAATGTACAAAATGAGATGTGTTCGCTGCAAAAAGAAATGCTTTCCTAGGGAGATGTGTTTGCAATTTCCTGTTGAACATACTGTATTTACTACCACATTATATGTGAAATGATGTGAAACTTTTATTTTTACCTCATTTTAAGTGCCTGAAACTGCTGTAAAAGGAGAGCCAGCTGCTGCTGTTGTTGAGATGAAAGGGCTGCTTTTTGCTGCTGTGCTATTACCTGTGCATACTGCTGTCTGGAAATGAGAATGAGAGACATTTATTGTATGTATTTACATGATGATTAAAAATATAGCTTCTCATGCATACCACAGTATTATTCCAATACCTCAATAGACTTAGGAAATATACACTGTATGAGAAACTAGAAAATAAAATCATTCAGCACAGCAGAATTGGCTACTCCATATACAATGCTTACTTGTCATAATGGCTTGGATACTACTATTTTTTCTGTGAACAGCCTTCCCTCTATTCACAGAATGTTTCTGAATCAGCAGAGATTTCACAGAGAGAATGGGAAGTGACTTGAAAATTTAGTCCAGAGGATCCACTAATACCCCAAAGCAAATTTTTGTGGGACACAACAAGCTACAGAATGAAGAGGGTGCTGGTGAATTCTGCTACCCTCACTTCTGTTGGTGGGAGTATCTCATGAGCACAATTCTACTCATGAGACACTCAAACAATGAAACAGAACACAGGAATCAAGCTACCTTCCTTAATCACTATCTTCTACTATACAATTTTGTTTTTTTTAAAAAATATTTTCTAGTATGAAGAAGCATGTATTACCACATTCTTGAAAAAACAGAATGGGTTGGAAGCAAATAAAACGTACATCAGAAGAAGATGACTCCCCTACTCACACTCCTCAGCAGCTCCCTTCAAAAAGCTCCTGTGTGGGTGTGAGCATGACGCTTAATGGTGCAAGCTGTGATACAGGGGACTGACAGAAAAGTAGATGGAGGCAACCTTTGCAAGTCATACTGTTGGCAATTACCTATACCTTTATCTCACTGGTAAATAAGCTAACTGAACACATCAAGAAACTGCAATTAAGTTCTCACTTTATTAAGTCAAGTTATTCTTCCAAACACATTATATCAGCAAAAATGCTTGCATTTTGACTATAAGAAAGGTCTGTATGACACCTAGTGCTCGTGAGGCAGGATGGAGAATATTCATGTGTAAACAGGAAAGGCTGATAGACCCTATGTGTAAAGTAACACAGAAGGCTGTAAGAGGGGTGAACAGTTCAGCCTGCAGAAAAAAAGTGAACATTGAATGGAGGTGCAGCAATTTAGGCCCTTTCCGCACCGGGGTATTAAAACGGTGCAGAGCGACCTCCGACGGAGGTCTTCTGCACTGTGGAGTGGATAGGGGCGGACTATTTTTTGTAGTTCTGCACCTCAATCCGCTCCGAAGCAACCGGAACTGGTGGTACGGTGTGTTTTTTAAAAATCACAGAGCATGCAGCCCTATGCAGCTCCATCACCACGCTCTGGTGCAGATTTGCAGGCGCACACTAGCGCGTGCCTGCAGATCTGCCGGGGGCAGGCTTTAGGCTGGCGAGCTTCTCCGGTTGGTGGAGAGCCTCCACCAACCGGAAGCCACCATTTTGGATGCCGGAGGACTGCAGAACAGCGAGATCGCGCTACTCTACATGGCGACGGACTTACCTGGCTGCCAGTAAGCTCCGTTTTAGCGCGTGTTCCCCCGTTTCCCCCTCCACGTGCAGAAAGGGCCTAATTACTATTATTCAAAAGGTAGTTGCTCAAAGATTTTACTTGGTTGACATTTTTCAACAGATAATCTGATTTGCACTTTCTGAAATAATATATGGGCTGAAATACAGTTATTACTTGGTTTTTGCACTTCTCTGAAGCCTATATCCCATAAAAAACACATTAAAGTAGTTTTTTTTAATAGGACAGTATTGGAAAGAGAGGAGGAAAAAAGAAACGTTGACCTATTGGCAAGGCAAGAATTAATAAACTGACAAAGAGAAGAGGGAAATCAGTATTTACAACCAAAAATAACTGCACTCCTGCCTTTTGCTGATGGCATGTGAGATAAAGCTGTATGTCGTGGATTGCTCCTTCAATTATCTAGAGAATGCCTCATAAATTCATGCAGGCAACATGGACACAGGCTGGAAAGAACACTTACCTGGACCTACTCAGCAAATGTCACTGCAGGAATGGTAAGCTTTTGACGGTCTCCATGGATAGAGACCAGAGTGTAAATTCTGATTGGTGTCCAGCACCAGATCAAGGCATGTGATAGGGGCAGAGGGGCAGGTATTGGAGCTGGTTTGCCCCCTACATATGCCGTTTTGTTCATTGCTTTGAGGAGAGACTGCAGTTCCTCAAAAGAGCGCAGTTTTTTTGACTACGTGCAGTCCTGCGTTGGCATTGCTTATCAGCTTGATTTTTACCATGTTTTGGGGGAGGGGGAGTCATGCCTGTTATCTTCCAGTGGTGGATTTTTCATTGGTTTAGCGTGCTTGGGGTCCCTGGGTGCATGATCTATTGATGTGTTATTTGGGAGATGGCGTTTGTGTGTGCATATGCTTAGCTACTGTTAAGTGGATTTGTCATTGGCTGACTATCTGAACACAAAGGGTGCTCACCAATGGCTCCTCTTCATCCTGGACAGAAGTGACTAATGGGGTGCCACAGAGTTCTGTCCTGGGCCCACAGCTATTCAACATCCTTATCAATGACTTGGATGATGGAATAGACAGCATGCTCATCAAATTTGCAGATGACACCAAATTAGGAGGGACAGCTAATACCCCAGAGAACAGGATCAGAATTCAAAATGACCTTGAGTCAAAGCTAACAAAATGAATTTCAACAGGAAGAAATGTAACACACCACACTTGGGAGAAAAACAAAATGCACAGATATAGGATGGGTGATACCTGGCTTGAAAACAGTACATGTGAAAAAGATTTAGGAGTCTTAGCTGACCACAAGCTGAACATGAATCAGCAGTATGATGCAGCAGCTAAAAAAGCCAATGTGATTCTTGGCTGCATCAATAGGTATATAGTGTTGAGATCAAGGGACATAACAATATCATTCTATTCTACTTTGGTTAGACCTCACCTGGAATACCATGTCTAGTTCTGGATCCCACAATTCAACAAGGATATTGACAAGCTGGAACATGTCAAGAGAAGGGCAACCAAAATGGTGAAGGATCTGGAAACCATGCCCTATGAGGCGCAGCTTAGGGAGCTAGGAATGTTTAGCCTGATGAAAAGAAGGTCAAGAGGTGACATGATAACCATGTTTAAATATTTGAAGGGACGTCATGTTGAAGATGGAACAAGCTTGTTTTCTGCTGCTCCAGAAACCAGGATATGGAGAAATGGAATCAAACTACAAGAAAAGAGATTTCACCTAAACATCAGCAAGAATTTCCTGACAGTAAGAGCTGTTCAACAGTGGAACATGCTGCCTCGGAGTGTAGTGGAATCACCTTCTTTTGAGGTTTTTAAACAGAGAATGGATGGCCATTTGCTGGGGGTGCTTTGAGCAAGTGTTCCTACACGGCAGGGCATTGGACTTGATGGCCATTGTGGTCTCTTCCAACTGTATGATTCTATGATTCTAGTGTTGGCTGGTATGTGGAGTGTGCATGTGTGTATTCTGCTGAGTGGTTAGTGGCAATTTTTGATATGTTATTTGGGCTTGTGTTTGCATGTGCACCATGCTTAGTATTGGCTGGCATGTGGAGTGTGCATGTGTGCATTTTGTTGAGTGGTTAGTGGTGATCTGTTGATACATTATTTGGGCTTGCATTTGTGTGGGGTCAGCTGGCGCATTGTGTGTGTGTTCGGCTGAGTGGTTAGTGGCTTCAGCATGATGGTTTGGGGTGACTGAGGCACTTATTTGATATTATCTGGCTACTGGGGGGTCAGTGAGCTGTTGAGGCTGCTTGTTAAAGATGTGATCAGTTGGCTTCTTGGGATCTTCAGTTGCTTTTCATTTCTGCTCCTGGTCTTAGCTAGTTGTTAGGCTTGGGAGCTGTCCTCCATTCCTCCCAATCCCCCTGTTTTTACTGGCTTTCCTGCCATGCTTTCTGGGGTGTCTTGCTTGGCTGCTTTGCCTTTTGCTCAGCAGCCTGGTTCAGTTGGGGTTCGGTCCCAGGTGGGGGATTGTTTTGAGGCTGCAGCAGGTGGAGGAGGCAGTAACGGCTGCGTTCACCCATTGGCTGCGTTCATCCACAGTGTGTCAGTTACTCCATACGTTCATGTGCTTACCCCTGTCACATGGGGACTATTTGGCTAACTAATGGCCTTGGTGTAAGTGGTGGCCATTTTAAGGCACTCGGCTTCACTGAAGTCTGTAGTAAGTGGGGCTTCCTTTTCATGCCATCCAAACAGTCATGTGCCACATCTGGACCAATCCCAAACTGGCCATTTCATAATAAGTTGGAATCTGGGGCCATGGTACATGGCTCTGAGGGGGGTAGGTACTTAATTCTGTGTCACAGTTTTAGTAGTGTCTTTTTTTTGCTGTTATAGCAGTTTGGGCAGTGATAGCTGTCCATGCTCAGTGCAGACTCTTTCAATATTTAGTCCCTGAACATTCAGGTGCCTGTTCCCCACGGTCTGAACTGGGATAGGCAGTACCCACTCTGTTAGTCATGGGCTAGGTCTGGCTCTGGGCTTTGATTGTGAAAGAGAGTCCTGTGTCTTGTCAGACCCTAGGCTTTATTTTTCCCCCACTGCTCTCTCTCTGCTCACAGGGCAATTCTCAGTAAGGTCAAGTTGATCAGCAAATAAATCCTTCATTAGCACTTACATCTTTACTACTATGGCTGTTGGTGGCTATTTTATTTCTTTCATTTTGAGATCAGGTGTGTGTCCTTCCCCTGCAATCTCCAGTGGTAGGTAACGATGTTGAGGGAGTGGAACCCTAACATACTTGCATTACTCTGTTAGGAATTTATTCCTATTTTAGCAATCTTTACTGGTAGGTCACAGTAGAAAAGCAGTCTAGCGCACCCTCAACAACCCCACCTTCCTCTGATGATGAGGGTGAGCTTGGGGAGAGAGGTGCTATTTTAGCAAAGTTAGAGAAAGTAGAAAAGAAAAAAGCAGCTAAGAGTTCTAGTAAGACTCATAAAGACCATTTTAATGCTATGGTCCTCTATTGCTTAGATGTCCTCAGCAAGCGTTTGCAAGAGGAGGAAGAGATCTTGCCTGTTGATGACAAGCAGTGTGTTTCAGAAGCTGCATCAACGAGGTACTCAAGGTGAATTTTCACCAACACTGCACCATCAGCATCATGTTAAGGGACAACAGTGTTGGGCTGGCCTTGGGGGTCTGGCATACACCTGGTATGGGAAGTGGTACAGGTATTGTGCAGGTTGGTGCTGTTTGCTCTTCCACAGCATATGGAAAATGTAGCTCAAGCCAAGAACTCTCAGTTATAGTTTTAACCTCCTTTCAGTCACATGGGCCTTCTGTTGGGGGGCAGACAGCAGTTGCCACTTCCCCCAGTCCACTGTCAAGGGCCTCTTCCCCAGTGGCCTACAGTCTCCCCTGTGGCTTCTCAGCTGCCTTCTACTAGGTGTCCAGGTTTTGTTGACTGCAGGCTCATCTCCTTCAATATATTAACATGGTCCTGGAAGACCCTTTGTCCCAGGGGACCACAGACAAAATTTTGAAGGGTGAGTATGTGGATAATCTTTTGCTTCCCTACAGATGGAGAGAAAAGACTACTGAAGATTAGATGAGAAGGAAAAAGAGAAAGTTAGGAAGCTGAAAGTAGAGAGGAACTGGAGGAATTGGCTGTCAGGCTTCTTCATTTATTTAGGTGTTATCTTTAGGACGCAGCCATGGAAAGCATATTCACTCATAAGACAAATAAATATTATTCATGCAGTGTGTTTGGATTTCACTGGTTCTGCATGGTTGGGGCACAAGGAGGCCTTCAGGATGCAAGTGACCACAAACCCAATTTTGCAGTGGTTTTGTATATACCTGCAGATCTGGATACACTTGATGATGCCTGCATGTCCCATTCTGGATGAATGTTCTCACAGTAGTCACTTGGGGCAGAAGCCTCACGTTCTCCTTAAGAGTCAGGGAGCTTCTTCTGGGCATTATGTTGGGAGTTCAGGGTGCAGGATTTTTGTAATAAGTGCTTCTATAACTTCAAGCATATTTGTTCCACTTGCTTGTGGCCCCATTCCTTTTGGAATTGCCCTAAGCAAAACACACAGCTGGAGCTAAGGAACAACAGAGTTCCTCTGTTTCTTCAAAAGGATCCTAGTCTAACTGATATAGTTGGCTTTTTTTTTAATGGTATTTGTATCCTAACTGTGAGGTGTCAGGATACATGAGTGTTGGTTTTTGGGGGTGGGGTGGAGTTCAGATTCCATCCAAAAGAACAAGAAAACCCTACTTTGCTAGAAACTTTAAATCTGTCAAGGGTTTGGAATAGAGAATTAGGGATAAGATTGCTAAAAAGGTTGCAGAGGGTAGAGTGGTTGGCCCCTTCCCACATCCTACTGTGTTCTCACTGGGTAGAATCCCCAAAAAGGCACCTAGTGAATATAGGCTTATTCACCATTTGTCCCCTCACAAAAGGGATTCTATAAATGACACTATCCCTACCAAAATATGCTCTCTCTAGCATACATCCTTTGATGCTGCTACAGCAGTTTTACCTCCTCCCTGTGCATCCCTGGGATTTTGAGTTATTAGGGTTCATTTTGAGGGACAGTACTACATGGATTGGGCTTTACTGGTGGGGTGCTTGGTGTCCTGCTCTGTTTTTGTGATGTTTAGCACCTTTTTGGAGTGGGCCCTGAAGTTTAGATCAGGTTTGAAGGGTGTACTGGGTGGATTGAAGGATCTATCTGGATGATTTTTTACTTCTTGGTTGGGCTGGGACAGGGCAATGCTCATTTTTGCTGGAGTAGTTTTATGCGCCCACTAGGGAGATTGGAGTTCCTTTGCCTCATTAAAAGACAGAAAGTCCAGCCTCTGCTTTGGTTTTCCTGGGCAAGCAAAACTGCTTCATTTATTAGCAAGGGTGTCTGAGTTCTTACGTCTTAGGAAGCCCAAACTTAAGGATTTTTAGGTACTCACTGGTCATCTGAATTTCACATGTATAATAGTTGCCCCAGCAGAGCTTTTTTGTGGCATTTGTGCAAGGCTAACGCAGGCGTTCAGAAGTCTCATCATTGTATTAGGGTGTCTGGGAGTATTAAGACAAATCTTTTGGTATGGTAGGAGTTCCTAGCTTTGTTTAATGAGGTTTCCTTTTGGAGGGACAAACTGTGCTTCAGGGATTCCTTGCAGATCTCTTCTGACGCAGTTGGGCCCATTGGCTTTGGGGTATATTTTAAGGGGCATTGGTGTGCCCAGTCTTGGCCTGAGGAATTGGCACAGGCCAGTTTATTAAGGGGCCTGACATTTTTGGAGTTTTTCCTAACAATGTAGCTGTTGAGAATTGGGTGAAAGAGTTCACAAGTTCCTCTGTTCATTTCTAGTGCAGGAATGGGGTGACTATCCATGTTATCCGGAACCACATCATATAAGTCACATAGGATTATGGGTTTGGTTAGGGCTTTTGTTCTGCATTGTTTTCATTTCAGCATTCTGTTTACAGCACTCCATGTGGCTGATGTGGATAATAATGCTCCTTCCTGCCAACAGATGGAGCGCTTCAGGCTGCTGCTTCCCAGTGCAGACCTCAACCCTGTTCCCATGCTGTTAGATCTTTGAAACCTTGGAGGAATGAGATTGCATGTGCCATAGCAAGGTTGTTAGCCCCTAGCACCAGGCAAGGCTACCAAAAACCGGGAGGGAATTTGAGTCCTTCAGGATTAATGGGCTCAAGGCAGTTTGGCCTCTGCCAGTTGAACATGTTTTAGGTTATTGTGTGTTTTTGGAAGACAAGGGGTTAGCACCTCAAACAATCAAGTCCAAATTATCTGCCTTGGTGTTTGCAGCCAAGGAGCAGGATCTTGCTGATTCTGCCTCTGATGTCAGGGTCTGTAAGGCCTTGGAGCGATGGTCCAGGAAGTATGACTTAGTCCGCGACACCTGAGTTCTGTTGTCTCCTTATGTTCTTAGGGGCTTGGGGAATGTTCGGTTAGATATTTGTAGGTCCAGCTTTGAGGTTTCATTTTTCCATGCTGCCTTCTTTGACACATTACAAATCAGCAAACTCATTGCATACTTGAAAAGTGATGCTTCAGGTAAAGCCTTTCAGGTTACAGATTAGAGTTTATCAAGGAGGATGTTGTTTTAAACAACGAGCACTCCAAAACAGATTAATTCAGGAGAGGGGCTCAGCTTCAACTGGGTTTTTGTTCAGGTTCTACACTCTGTCTGGTTTGTGTCCTCTACGTTGAGTTAAGAGGTGTACAACCGGATATTTTATTTTGTCTTGGTAACTTTTTTCCCCTTACCAGGTCCCAGTTCTGGAGAGGGACAATGAAGGCCTTGCTGTACTTGGGCTTGGGTGAGGTTAAGTTCTGCACCTACGCCTTCAGGATTGGGACGGCTTCTACAATTTTGGGTGCTGGAGATCTGCAGCAGTTAAGAGGTATGTTCATCTTCTGAAGGTAAAGCTGTAATGCTATCACTAACTTGTCCATGTTTCTTTCTGTTTTTTTAGATTTTAGATCCAGTGTGCAAATACGGTGGGTCCTGATTTGTGGCCACAGCATCGTCTTCTGGGCAGCACACCAGGCCCAAAATTGCCACTTTGGGCCTCAGCTGGGGCTGAGGGATTCCAGCACAATGAAGTGGCAGAGCAGAAGAGGCCTGTAGTTGAGTGGCTTGTTGCCTTTATTGTTTGAGGAGTGCCTGAAGTGTTCGATATTCACTTGAGGGGAATGACCTGGGATTGTTAAAGGGTAAGGTGTTACACGATTCTGGTATTATTAGAATTTGTTGGGCTGGGACTTCCCTGTCTTTTTCTGCCATGCTACTGCATCAGGTTTGGCAGAGGGGCCAAACCTGATGGGTGATCACCTCTTGGCACCCCCTCTGGAGGGCAGGGCTCTGGAACTCTCCCTTTAAGTCCCTGCATCCCAGAGGGATGAGAAAGGAGGCTACCCTTGATGTTAACCTGGAGATAGGGCTCTAACTTGTAGGGCCCTGTGGCTTGGATGGGGGATCCCCGGGTTACCTTCCAGTTATGCCAGACTGGGGAGCAACCAAAGCAATTTGGATTGTCCTTGCAGCTGAGGTGTTTTCACCGAAGGGAAGGCTGAGGAGGTAGTCACAGGGTGGCACCTCGCCTCGGCTGGGCCAGTATCAGGTTGCTCTCCCCAACACATTTTTTCCAGGCCAACACAACTTTTAAATAGGACAGGTCAAATAAAGTGGCCTTTAGTTTAAGCCAATTTCTGTGTCTCGTCCTGTTATTTCATGGTTGGTCATCAGTCAGTGATGTGCAACATAGCCACTAGCAGATCTCAACGAAGACTTACTGTAACAAAAATTGCTGGTACTGGAGTTGCTGCATCTGATACATGGCCGTGATTTCCTGTTGTCTAGTGAGTCGTTCCTGGTCCAGTTCACCCTGTTGATGCAAACAAATCATCAACTAAATATTGAGAATACACATCAACTACTTTAATGCTTTAGATACTTAACAGAAAGTGCCTCCTCAATAGCTACTCAGGGTTATTTTTCAGCTTCAGTTCCATTCTCTATATTGGGAATATATGCATGCTGTGGTGTACTCCATGGTAACAAGAAAAAACACCAGTTCTATCATGAAAAAAATTGAATTCTGACTGGTGTTTGTTAAGAAATGTAAGCAAAGAGCAAGTATTAATTAGCTGTATATAATTATTCTGAGAATAATGGCAAAGATCCTGTTTTCCCTGCAACCACTCAAAATACCTAGCCAGCCAAACCTTATCAGATTTCACAAAGCATTGCACGTTCACTTTCAAGAGTAATTTGGAACGGGACTAGAACACTGGTTGTAATAATTTTTTCAGAAAAAGACTGTACCTTGTACCAGATCCTATGTTTGCAATGAGTCATGGAGTATAAACAGCTCTGATTACAGTGACTTAAACTGAATTAACATTGTGAAAGACCTTGTATAAGGAAAGGTTATTAAAAAAATTACAGATTATTCTTTTTTAAAAAAAAGTAGAAAAGACTGTGTGAAATGGGAAATTAAAGAATATATATATAGTAGGTCAGACTGTAAGGACTACAGAGCATGGCAAAGCAAATTAGAACCAGTGCCCCTCTATAGGTACATCTCTAAACAACTCCTCCATCTTTCCTAGTGTTGAAAAAAAGGGGAGTGGATGTATCTCTTGTGCTCAACCAAAGTGCAGAAGAAAAACAAGGCGAAGCAGAGTTAAAGAGAACAGAGACAACATCCTCTTAACAATGGACACAGCGAGGACAGAAGTAATCATCAGAGGATAAGCCCGATTCTTGTTTCCATTTGTTATTATTACAAATAAAGCACCTGAAGATCTTTGATCTTATGAAGCCTATTCTAATTGAACTAGTAGCAAAGAGAACTATTGCCTGTATCACTCCTAATTACTATGAGCACACCATCTTTTGTGTTATAGGAGGCCTGCTACATCTTGATTACAGTGAAATACTGCAATAGAGGCAGTGCTCCTAAAGGCCACTGTAGCATTGTGCCTTGCTGTACAAAAGGATATGAATTCCTATAATTAGCATATCTTTGTCTTAATTTTCTAAATAAAAATACATTGATTCACACACTGTTTGTCAAGTATTTACCAAATGTAGAGGTGGTGCTGGTCCTGGTGTAAAAGGAACCCTGCCCCACATTTTCATGATGTCTCCAAGAGGCTGAAAGTTTTCATCACATGCTCTTTTCACCAACAGTGACATTGTGAAATACCCAGCCTGAAACCATTCTGTCATCTCCTGATTACTGAATGGACCTGCAAAATCACCCATCAATACATAACATGGTGACTAAAAGTGAAGTCCAAGGAAGTAAGAACAAAATTCTATTAAGTGCTATATCCAAGAAACACAGTCAATATGCAGGGGTCTATGCAGGAAACTACTCTTAAACACACTTATATTTCCTAACTTAATGGGCATTCATGTGACTTTTAATATTTAACATTTATATCTTGTATTGCATCCAAGGAGCATAGAATTGTGTACTTGCTCCCATTTTATGCTCACTAATAAGTGTTATAGAGTATTCCTAGAGTGCATGACTGACCCATAGTCAGCTAGTGAGCTTTTATGGTTGAGCAGGAATTTGAATCAGCTCTTCCCTAGTCCTAGTCTGACATTCTAACACACACCAAATTAGTTCTCAGAATATAGTACAAGATAAGCTATTAGCTGGCTTGTGTGTAGATAACCCAGTGGTTGACAATATTTCCAGAGATTAGCATTTATTATAAATATTTCCTTTATAAACACAAAATCTTATTTTTCACCTTGATTCTCCTTATCCAGACACAGCGATAATCCCATGTTCACATGACTTCTGTTAATACTCTAGTCACATAAAACAAGTAGGTAAAGTGGCAAGGACAACAGCATACCTTGAATTTCTCCTTGTGGATCTTTGTAGAACCATTTTTGCAGGGCCTCTGGGTGCAATGATACTGAACTACCCTTTGCTCTTTGCTCTTGAAGCTTGGCTGCTAGTCTTTCATCATCCAGGGCACTATCTTGCAAATATGCCACCATTTTTTCTGCTTGCTATAGGAAGAAAAAGGGGCTATCTTAAGAATTATTTCTGGCACTATTACCAAATTAAACAGTCATTGGAATAAGGCTAAATTCACTGGAGTGCCTTTTGAACAATACTGTTGAAGTCTTTGCATATGGTAGAAGGACTCTGATTCTTTCCACAGAAAAGCGACACCCCTTTCTGCTTCAGCAGAAACACCTTCCATCTTAACCACAATAGAGGACATTCACTTTACTCATTGATCAGTACCTTGATCATACGGAAAGTTTTAAATGCTCTAATGGCATGCTAACATGGCTTTTCTAAGCAAAGTCAGCTCAGAATAGAACCTATGCATGGTATCTGCAAAGCAGAAGGAGGACTGATTTCTAGGGAAGAAATGGGAGGTATCATCTAATCCAACCACAGCCAAGTCTTCATTTGGGAGAGCCTGCCTCTTGGTAAATGGACCAGAAGGGCACCCAGTTTCTGAACAATGACAAGCAGGGAGAATGTTATTACATGATTGCTTTAAAACAGTAAAACAAAGTAATAAAAGTGTAACAGCAAACATGCAGAGCTAGTGTGGTACTATGGTTTGAGACAGAGTTTGAATCACTGCTCAACTATGGAAACCCACTGGGTGTCCTTGAGCAAGTCACACTTTCTCAGGCAACCTCAACCCCAAACAAATCTTGTCAAGAAAACCCTGTTGTCTTGGTGTTGCCATATAAGTAAGAAACAACCTGGAAGCACATAATAACAACAGCAGTAAATGTTGGTTAAAGATTCATGGGAGCAAATAGTGCAGTTAGTTCAACAGCTATCAATGGATCCTGTCAATGACATGCCTGATATATAAAACATGCCTGGTATATAAAATTTGTCTTCCCTCTGATTCTAAGTAAATGTGGCATTTAAATAATCAAAATTGCAGTGGTTCATGTGAAAGTAAGGTTTGGTCTTTCAGTAGGATGCATACCTGCGGTTTGGGTTTTGTACTCAGCCTTCTTATCTGTGTACTTTTAGGAGCAAAATGCTATGTGTTTCTGCTCAGAGCTACTGGATACATACGTCCCCACTGAGACTTTTATCATGATAAATGAGTACAGAATTGCAGCCCATGTCTGACTGTTCAGAGTTTGGATTTTTTTTTCAATAGGACTTGATATTTTAATATTCTTGAGGGACATATAACCAAATCAGTAGTGAGGTACATTTTGAGGGCAAAATTGAAGGAGTTGATCTTAGCTGATAGAATTGTTTAGCACAGACCAAGGGGCAACTAAAATATCCTATGCCAAAACTTCAAAAGATTCTTCATTGGATTTCTTCACTGGATTTTTTTAAACAGTTCTGGGGGCAGATTTGGAATAAATGTGTGCATTAAAGCCTTTTTAGTTATACTATGTATGTCTGATCTTGGAAGCTAAGCAGGTTAGTACTTCGATAGGAGACCGCCAATGAATACCAGGTGCTGTAGGTTATATTTCAGAGAAAGGAACTAACGAAACCACCTCTGAGTATTCTTTCTCTAAAAGAACACCATTAAATTCTTGGGCTTTCCATAAGTCAACAGGTGGCTTGAAGACACATATACACACATGTAAATATATAAATTTATTGTTAACTAAACTGCATTGTACTTCATATTATCATCCACATTTCTACCTTAATGTAAAGTCACTGCTTTCTATTATGCAAAGGGTTTTTGTCTATTTTTGTTTTGTTTTATTTTGGAGTAGCTGTATACGTTATTAACCTGTTACTGGCATTGTATGATGCTTTTAGCTAGGTGTGAAATATCTGGAAGCTTTCATGGGGCTCAAAAAATTCTCTAGCTCTAGTGTACTGTAGATGATTTTAGAGCCATACCTTCAAAGCATTAAATACCTAGGATGGAACTAATTCTGGACAGTGTGTGGCATTAAGGTGTTACTGTGGTATTACTGTATCAGATCTTTAGTGAGAAACATGAAGTAAAGCAGTGGCTCTCAATCTCTGATAATTTACGTGTTTTGGACTTCAATACCCAGAATCACTGACCACTGACTGAACTAGCTGGGACTTCTGGGAATTGGTCCAAAACATACAGAGGACCAAAGTTTGAGAACCACCAAAGCAGAGAGCAAACTGGAGGTTTATGATTAGAAATCTAAAGACTGACAAAAGATTGGTGATATCTTAAGACACTGTGTTTCAAAATAAGAAATTGTTTGAAACAGAGAGCAGGTTCAGCTCTCATAAAACCTTTACTGTTACGTCATAACTTCTTGTCAAATATTTACGTTTTTAAAGGCAAATCTGAACAACTGGTCTTAATGTTACTGAGAGTTTAATTATATTTTTAAAACTTTAGTATAAGATGGATTTTCAGCTATGGTTACTTTAAGTGTTATAGGCTGCATTGAGCCTCAGACTGGGAAAATTATAAATTTAATAAACAAAGAAATAATAAATAATAACACTGTTGACCAGATAGCTTCTTTTTGTTTAGGAGGGCTTTGGGGCAAAACTGATATAAAGTGACCGCACTGCACTATTTTATTGTCAAAAGTTTTGTAACTGTTTTAGTGGATGCTTTTATAATAGGTTGCTTTTTGTAATTTTGTTTTTATTTGCTTTAAACTTATTGCCATTATTACTTGGACTTTTAAAGGAAACAGTGAAATACAAATATTTTAAAGTATTAGTTTGAGGTCAGAAGCACAGGCTCATCATGCCTGTATCAGAGCCTAGAGTAAAAGACAAATTATGAGATGAATTTTGTTCAAAATGTTTTTGGAGGTCCTTGTCTAGACAACCATTCCTTGTAATTTCAGATTAGACAGGTTTTGGTTCTCTGTCTCCAAAGTGGAATTCACAAATCTTTCTCTTGGTGGCAGTGAACAAATTCAGCAGGCAACTTGAAGCAAGACTTGTGTGTCCATCTAAAACCCTAAACTAGTGAACGTCTAAACTTGGTATTTTGCTTTGTAAAATGTCTTGCTTGTAATAGTCCTGGGCATTGATAAGAGCTGCATTTGAAGTAATTTTGCTGCTAGGGCCAATTTGACTACAAGGAGAAGCATCAAATTACTGGAAATACTGGCTCTCATCCAAATAATTGTGTGTTGTGTTCTGTATGTGTACAAGATTATCCTTGTCGCTCTTTCCGCTGCAACCCCTTGTGTTTTCCGAAAGTTACCTTTCAGGACTGAAAGATCCCCAGGAATTGTGTGCATGTAACATGAGGGACTGTAGCTGGGATATATACAGGTGACTACGTCAAAACTGACCCCTTTCATTCAAACCATTAACCATATTGCACTTGCAAGGTTAGGGCACAAATATGAGAACTACATGAAAAAAGAAACAAGTAACAGTTTCTTCAAGTCTTTGGGAACATGTAACTAGCATAATTACAAATGAAAAACAAAAACAAATTCATAGAGACACTGTACCTGTTCTAAATGTTTAAGGCCCTCTTCATCATCAGGATCAGTAGGAATATTCCCCATGCCTGGAGCAGCTGTGACCAATGTCTGAACTGGTCTTAAGGCAGAATTTGGATTAGACCCAGAAGGAGGAAGATGAACCGGAGAAGCTGTTTCTGGAGGAATCTGTGATAAAGGCTGGACAGCAGAAGCTGGCTCTACTGGGTGGGGAAAAAAGTGATATGAAATGCCCTTTTATTCCCTTGTACTGAGAAAGTCTTAATTTTGATTTTGTTAGCATCTGAATTTCTTTCCCTCTGGAAAGTGCATCTTATATATCACAAGAGAAAGGGGGAAAAAACTCCTCTGATTTTCCTTCATCTACATACACAAAATTACTTGAATATTGCAACAAATGGTTTAGTTTGCAGAATTAAAAGCTACAAATGAGAAATGTTTTATACTAACTAAATAAAACTGGCAGTCCAGAACTCACAGATAAACTAGTTAGCCCATCACCTACATACACCCTTATTTACAAAAGGAATGTTTTTGCTTCCTTGGGCTTCTGGAGGAAACAAGTCATTCCCTGAGACCATACAGGCTTCATCACCTACATGGTACTAAAAATATTATCTTCCTTTTTCTCATCATTCCCCAAATATGAACATATGCACATTAGAAGGGGGCAAAATGGGACAAACCAGAAGCCATGTACTGCTTTATAACAAATTTGTATTAATATTTGAGTAAACCGTTACAGTTAACATGCTACCATATTTTCAATATTGCTTAAAGGAGTTGTAAATAGACCAATGCTCAGCTAGTCCCCCCATCTTGTGTTGTCAACAGTATCATAAATATTTGTTAATGGTTTTATAAGGATTTGGACATATGTCTTCTAAAAGTATGTTAAACTTCAAGCACCTCCCACATTATTTTAATTACCTTCTCTACTGGGCACGTTGGCTGGTGAGATTTCCTCTGTTTGGTTCTCTTTATATTCTTTTTTTTCTGTTACATCTGGAACACAGTCTTCCTGTCTTTCATGCAGGTTTGTTGGTAAAGGCTCTTGTGACAGGGATTTTGATGGAGTACCTGACCTGGTAGATGGTGAAGATTCTTTCACTGCTTCTTCTGTTACTTCTGAAATGATTGATAATTCTATTTAAATGACCTGGAAGATGTAAGCCACACATAAGGGGTAAGCCTGAAAGACCCTTCTTACCTGAAGCTGCTTGGTCTGTCTTAACCCCTTCTCTCACAGGGGTCTTATCCAGTTCTTTGGCTTCTTCACTGTGACTTCCTTCTGAATCAGATCGGTCTTCGCCTTCTTCAACTGGACGGAAATCCATTTCCTGTTCCTCAGGAATTGGTTCCTTTTGAACCTTCTAATGAGAAAACAATATATACATCAAACTTTATACTTTTAATTATAACCAGTGAAAATCACATTATTTTAAGTCTGCAGATAGTTTCTCACTTTTAAGGACAGGAATGCCCCAGATGAGTCGAAAGTACCCATCTCTTCTTCAGCATCTTCTAAGCACCATTCAGGAAGGCTATCCCTATCATCATCCATACTGCCACTGCCACACCGTACTCTTCGGTAACCCCGTTCATCATCCCGATCTCGGAAATCAAATTCAAACCTTCGCCGTCGCTCCATGTGTTCTCTCCAGCCTGCAGAACGAGGGCCGTCTAAGGGGGTGGGAAAGTTACTTTACAAAACAGTTCCATAGGGCAAGAACTTGTTTGGAAGGAGAAAGGGATAGAGGAAAAGAGGACAGGGAAAAGAGAGGACAAAGTGACAGAACTTCAGAATGCCACTAGCCTGCGGTCTACCTTGAAACAGGCATTTTATAAAGTATAATCATAACTGTTCTCCAGAATGGGGAAAATGTGCCCACTCTCTTCTGGAGACATCTTATTAATGTAAAGAACTGACTGCTCCAACCTCAAGCAACTAGGTCAAGAAAGATGAAAAACAGAATTAAACTCTGAGTTTATTCCACAGTTGTTTTAATAATGCAGAGAACTACTGATGTCATAACAGGATTGGCCATAGGGGGCAGCCTCTGCTAGTGAGACCATTATGTGACTTCCTTCAGCAGCCACTCACAGCCGCCAGTCCACCTCAAATGACTTGCTGTTTTCTTCTATCAGCTAATTACCAATCCTTTTTTTCTGGTGGCTGAAATGTAGCCTGAGATTTGTGGTTACTAATTTAATTTACTGTATCCACCTTTACTTTGTCACTATAGTGAGGTAACCTACTAGCACAGTAATTCTGTGAAAGGATTTATGCTTGAAGAACTTATTTCTTCACCTTGCTTTTAATGGCTGTGGAACTGCAACTAAGCCTGCATGAGAATGCAAAGTGGGGATGACAGGTGGTTAATGGTAATGCTGACCCATTTGTTTACAATCTAGGTAGCTTCCAAGTGGGCTGACATATACAATTCGGCAGTTTAGAACGCAGTCAACTTCAAATGTGTCTCAGTAGAAGCTACTAACTTTGCTAATTGGGTTCTACTAGATCAGTGGTTCTCAACCTGTGGGTCCCCAGATGTTTGTGGACTTCAGCTCCCAGAAGCCCCAGCCACTATGGTCAATGCTCAAGGCTTCCGGGAGCTGAAGTCCAAAAACATCTGGGGACCCACAGGTTGAGAACCGCTGTACTAAACACTGGTAGCAATTTATTATCAGAAGTAGATGCTGGGATACTAATGCAGTTATAAAGTAGCAAGCCTCTTGTTCACTGAGTACAGAACATAATATACAAAATCTTTGCCCAACATGCATAGAGAACAATTTTATGAAAAACTAAAGGATCTGCACTGTGCTATCAAGACATCAGTGATACTCAGTGATGTTTGTTTTATAGTGCTAAATGACTCGTGCACTTTCTACCTATAGTATCCAAAATCTGTACTTGCCATAAGTGATTCTTTTTATTGCCAAAAATTTATTTCTTTTCTATTATATCCTATGAAGAAGTCTGCATTAATCCAATGAGTTACATACTGGCATCATATACAGAGAATAAATGACACCGTTCTATCATGCGCCTATAAAATCTTAAAAATGGTTACTTCATGTTTATTAGCATAACCTAACAGGACAGGTAGCAAAAGTATAACTGTTGATTTATCTAGAAAAGCTGGGTTTAGCTTGAGTCTATGACTTTTAAAATTCAAACTAATGGATCTTTCTCTTCCAAAGTAAGGGAGATATTCCACCATTATATACACCAAATATGGAGAACAGTGGCCTTCCAGAAAGCAGCAACATAAGAAGTGGCCCAGTATCAACTCAGGCCATCAGATCAGCCTAGTACTATTGACACTAACTGACAGTCACTCTGTAGGGTAGCAGGTGAGAATTCTTCCAGTTCTACCTGGAGAAGCCAGGGGCTGAATATGGGACTTTCTGCAAACAAAGCATTTGCTCTGCCACTGACCCATGCCCCTATTTTAGCTACAACTCCCATCTTCCCTGACAAAGTGGCACACTGCCAGGAGCAGGATCTGATGGAGCTATATGTGGAGGACCTTAGATTTCCCACTCCTGACACCTCCTTCTAGTCACTGTACTGTAGTGATTAGGGAGATTCAGGTTCAAGTGTCCACTGAGCCATGAAATTTACAATTGCTGTGAGAAGAAAGACTGACAAAAGAAAGCCATGCAGCTGATTTTAAGCTCATAGGAGGAAAAGCAAGGTAAAAAAAGCAAGCAAATAGGCCTGGGGAGATCCAGATTAAAATGACTGTACCTGAGGGGAGCGGCCTAAATACTCTAAAGATCCCAGAACCTGTCTGATCCTGGAAGCTAAGCAGGGCCAGCCCTGGTTAGTGCTAGGATGAGAGACCACCCAATGAATATCAGGTGCTGTAGGCTACATCTCAGAGGAAGAAACTGGCAAAACCACCTCTGAGTGCTCCTTGCCTATGAAGACTTTATGGATTTCATGAATTTCATAAGTCAACACGCAACTTGAAGGTACATACTGACACACATCTGAGGGGACACATAGCTGAAGAGTGGGTTTAAAACACTATAACGAATCCCTGTTAAAACAGAATTTAGGTCTTGGGAAGTGCAGCGTCATTAGTTAATCTCACATATCTCTAAAGCCAGCAATCCAACTATTGATTCCACGTTAAACTATTTTTTTAAAGAATTTTGTTCAAAATACACCAAATGTAAGTTCCATGATCAATAAGATACCTAAAATAGTTACCTGAAATTAAAGAGAAACTGAAAGAATGTTTTTAATATATGACATAATGCAGCACTATTCGTGACAAACATTTCTTTCTGCTTCTTTTCAAACAGCAGAAAGTAACCAACAATAGTTTTGCCTCAGGATTTATCTGTCATATAGACATTTTTTTTTAGTTCTTCGTTATGCTAAATAAATTTATGCTACATGGAGATTAAAATTAGTCATGTCCGAAGTAAAACCCTCACATCTGATCATCACGAGATGCTGGTTCAGCTGTTTTAATACTGTCCAACTTAAGACACACTGCTGATTTACTCTGCATTTATCAGTTACGTGAGGAAGAGACACAATGCAGCATTCTCTACGACAAACACTTCTTTCCACTTCTGCAAAAGTCGAAGTAAGCATCTGATAATGCTTCAGCCTTAAAATCTGGAGCTATTTGGAAAAGAAACAAGATTGGAGAACATTTCAAGGAAATAGAATCAGAGAAGGTAAGAAAAGCTCTCTTTTCCTTTAGTAATTCTGGAAAAAATGGGTTAAAACAAACATTTCCTTTAAAAAAAAAAACTAAAGGGGATTATTGGCAACCCAGAGCAACCTTACAGTTTTTTTTTCCCTGACAAGAACTTTTCATTCCTGGATTTGTTCATTTTTTGCTAGTCTTTAGTTCTTCTTTCTATATTTCTTCTCACCTGGACTATGAGAACGCCACCTCTCACCATCCCTTCGTGAACCAGCAAGTCGCCATCCTCCATCTTCCTCTTCACCATTTTGCTCTTCTCTGAAGATGCGCCAGTTCTCACTCTCAGAGCGTATAAAATCGTGCTTCCTTCCTGCTGTTACGATTCCAGAATCTTCAAAGTTTGGTCTTACTGCAAACAAAATTAAGGATGCAAGTGATGAGTATACTCATCATGAAGGGAATCTATAATATAATTCAAAAATGTGCAATTTAAATCACAAAATGATAAGATGAAAGAACAGAAGACAAAATATAGTTTTGTTCTGCTCTTCTTCTAATGATAGATTCATTTTCATTAAACTATTCTCATGGCTTTTGTGTGGTAACAAACCAATTTAGCACTTTAATCTACAACAAGCAGATTTAATAAAACAGCTAAGCACAGCTGTAACCATTTAAGAATGTCAAAAGTTCATTCTGCAACAAGTGATGGAAAAGCATCTGCAAAGTTTGTTTGCATAAACAGATGCCACCTGATGTTCAATGAGATTGCTTTACCATACTTCAGAGGTATCAAGACACTATTCCTGGTCACTGCAAAGTTTATAATGGCACAAGGATTCTGTTGGTTTTTGTATGGGAGGTGTTTTAAGCACTGCATAATCTGAATCAATAGAACAGTTCTATTTTCTGTTCAAAAACATCTATGAAGTCTAAATCAACATGATCTTCTACTTATCCTAGAATATATAATGGCTGCAAACAGTATCTTTAAAACTAGTAATTGTTTAGTGAGAGCTGGTTCTGTATTTCTGGCATTCTAATTTTCATCATTATTTGCAGAATACTTCATTTTATACTGTATATTGCTATGTAAATAGTAATATTCAGCCATAAAGTCATGATACTGCTTATATTACAGCAGCCTGAAAGCAGAAAATGAAGACTTTAATACTATCCAAGCTCTAGTTTGTTTCACGGATAGGAATGCAGTACACTGAGGGTGTAAACATTAAACAGTGGGAAACAGCTCACTTATAAATCTATAAGGCATCATTACGGAAAGTGCCATTCTACTGAAATAGGATTCCATAAAATTTAAAAGAAATTTGGGTTGGCGAGCAGCATGCCCATTTTAGGTTTGCAATCCTACACACACTTATCAAGAAGAAAATCAAAAGAACTCAATGAGACTTGCTTCTGATTAACCTGCAAACCATCAGACTGTATGCATCTTGTGGAACAACTCAAACTTATTTAACAAGAAATAGCAACAAATTTTAACGTTTAAGAAGACTGAAAAAATCAGAAAAACATAATTGCATGAAATCATTTTTGAAACTGAACTAAGGAGAACAGTCTCATGTAATTATATCCTGAAGTTACTGAAAAGAATCAAACAGCAGGTCTCTGTATTTCCCAGTCACATTTAAAGTGTATGCAAACAAATATTTGCACAGTTTAAAATTCTGTATATACATATATAGTTTATACCTTAGCACATTCACTGTTTTGGATTTAAATTACTTGGCAGAATGGTTCATTGTTTGGCTATGATTTCCCAGGATGAAAAGAAAAAAGAAAAAGATCTGTGGCTTTGCCTCAAACTAATTGACTGGACTTCCTGAGGAGCAGGAGCAGTGAAAGGGCACCTGCATTCCATGTCTGACCCAAAGCCAGCAATGGTGTTTATGGAAAAGTTCAGATACAACAAAGACATCCAGCCAACAAAGTCTACAGCTATGTGATTTGAAGTTTTAAAAGGGGCTAACTTCAAAGTACTGAAGTGGTGTTCGGGAATACAGTCTTTTGAGAACTTGTTTACTGAAGATATAAAAAGAACTACAATAGCAAATAACAATGTCAATAAAGTTTCTATAAGACATTGAAAATACCCATTCTGTTCTGTATTGTAATAAAAGAGATTTTATTCCCTAATATCTCTCTTATGTTGCAATAATATACAGCACTAACACTGCATAGTGTGTGAGCAAATTTCACGGAGGAAAATGCAACTTCTCCTGTTGCGGAATAGGGACTTTTTTCAGCAGTAGGAAAAAAAATATAAACCAAAGTTTTTAGGAAGCTGTGGCTGCATTTTCTAGGGAGCACTCAGATCAAATCTGGTCATATCTGAATTTCAGATTTGTACACTCTTGTCCCTAAACTCATCACAGCTTTCCCATAGACACAAGCTTCTTTTGCCTAGAACCCGGGGTGGGAGTGGGGGGTGGTACCCTTAATAAAAGCTGACTTTACACAAATGCATCCATATATTTTAGTATTCATGCCTGCTGTTACCTGTCCACCCTTCCACATAAACAAGTGCCAAGTATTTCCTAAATGGGTTAAAGTTTGCTCTATAATTCTGCACAAACAACTGAACTTAACAGATAAAGTAAGAAAGCTACCCATCTACACTGTGGTATTTCTGCTCTTTTCCCCAGCTTAGAGTATATTTTTGTGCCACATTTGTACAATATTATTGTGGTGGCTTAAAAAGATGTACCAGGAAAATGTCAGAAAAATGTAACAGGACAAAAAGCCAGTTTTTATTCTAGAAAATAGGTACAAAAATATGCTGAGTGAAATTGAAAGCTGCCTGTAATAAATGAAAGAACAAACAACATGTTGTATTGAGAAGTACAGGAAAAGCAAAAATATATTGTAGTTCCTTCAATAAGAAGTGTCCCCATGGCCGTGAAGGTCACAGTCATGTCTCAGTTTAACGGTGCTGTGCCTCAACATGTATTAAATTGTTTTCTGCTAATGAAATGAAGAATTAATGTTTTGTGTTTTGTGGGGGGTTTTAAAAGGAAAAACATGAGAGAGATTTCAGTTTCTAAGTAGCATTATATTGGTCTACATTAATAATTTTCACAGCAGGTATTCAGTAGTTTTACTGCAAACAATCGCAGTCTTTGTTTCTCAGATCCTCTTAGGTCTGACGCTCGATCAAAGTCCTCACATCAGCAGCTAACTGAGGAAAAATGTGAAATGCTGGACTGCATTACAAAGCTCCTCTCACAAATCATACAATTGGTTCTGGAAGCTGGACATTATGGGCCTCATTTCAGCCACTGTCTTCACTAGTCAGCTGTTATGTTTAAAAAACAATGCCACACAGGAGTAAGTTCTGAACAGCAAAGATTTACTAACTGCAAATCTGTGGATCATTTTTGGTCTTAACTGTATATAGCACCCAGCAATAATTACACAGTATGTAATATTTTCTCCCAAATTTAAAGACAACCATATGAACAAATGATGAACTGACAGACATCTTAATAAAAATAGAGAGCCATTGGAGAGAAAGAAATCTTATACCTAGATTTAAGTGCAAACTATGTAAAAGTTATTTTCAAATTTGATATATATTATCTTGATAACCCCTATCTGATTTGTATCATACTAATATGTATCATACTGATAACCTGTATGTTATCAATCCCAAGACATGACTCTGTGTGTGTGTGTGTGTGTGTGTGTGTGTGTGTGTGTGTATACAGACATATATGCACTTAAAAAGAGGAAAGTGAAGTGGAAGCCATATTTACCTCAACCTGCCTGACTTAGAAGAAAATAACTCTTGATAGTATGAACTCTAAACGGTTATCACAAGAGCAGCTGAATGGAAAACAGATCTGAGGAATTTCATTCCTTTGAACCTTCAAGTAAAACCTTAAGTAAGATTATGCAAACCTAAAAACCCTATCCTGATTAAGAGAAAAAAAAATGCACCCTTTTCTCCAAGTTCTTGTAAATTTCTACACAGCTGCTAGGGTATGTGTTGGGTAAAGAAAGCTCTAACAAATCAGCATTCTTTTCCACATGACCACAGCTAATTGGCCCCCCTGCAGACCAAATGACCAATCACATCAGCATCATACGAAAACCAACCCCCCCACATTATAAACTGTGGAATGAGATCTGTATGCCCATTTTGAACAAGCATCCTTTGAAACTGGTCGTCAAAAGGGGTTTTCTTCCTTGCGTTGGGATCACTGTATAGAGATACGTCTGGTGCACTTACCACATCCAAGACATCTACCTTGCTCCCTTTCCCTGCCAAACAGTAAGAGCTACACAGACACTGGTAAGTACATGAGGCTAACAGAGCACTTCTTATATATTTAGATTTCTAGCTGTGTGCTTTAGTTTTTCTAAAACAAGAGTATGTTGGAGGATTGAAAAAAACATGTACCCCCATCCCCCCAAAAAAGAAGGAAAAAGAAAAAGAAAAAAACAAACACAAACTTTAATTTGGGATTTTCACAAAGTAGATGTCTTTTCAAACTACTGTTGCCTGAATACAACTTCCAGGGCAAAACACCATGAAGAAGTACATCTGCTGTGCAGGAAATCATAGAGAGTAACATCAGCTCACTACATATTTTTTCTGGCTTAAATAACATATGAATAGAAACTATATGCATAGTTCCTAATGGGGCTTTTCTTTAAAAAAAAAAATCTGATCTCAGACTCAAGCATCTGATTTGAATTTTTACTGAAATTAAGTTGAATACCTATGATCAAACTGCAAAAAGAGTCTTAAAGAGTTAGGATAATTTTACTTGAATAGCAGATGTAAAAAAAATATGCACTTCTTAAAGAATTCTGATTGTGATTTAATACTTGACAAGTAACTTTGAAAAAACAGCAGCAGTTAAAACTACAAGACTTTTAATACTTAAATGTCAGGCACTTCCTAATCTCTCCTCTTTAAAGACCGGGGGGAGGAATTTACACTCCTGAAATTTGTACTGAATCTCAACTTCATTATTTCATGACTGACAAGTATTAAGAAATGAATGGACATTTGTGTAGCTGAGTAAAGAAACCTTCATTATATTATTTTAATTTCTCTTATTTTCAACCATCAACATAACAATGTGAGTGATTCTGCTATATAAACCTGGGAATATTTTTTTTGCTCACCACAGAAATGCTGAAGACATAATTTAAATTTAACACTTTCCTAGTCATTCAGATTCTTTGAACTTTCACAATTGCTCCCCCCTAGATATTCTATAAATTCTAAACAGTGTTAACATTATAGTAGCACATGATACTTACTTAGATCACAATTTCCTGTTCACAAAAATCAATTTCACTTCCTATACTTAAGAAATATGTAAACCAAAGGAGACAAATACATGTTATACAGAATAAAGCAGCTTTTTCTGGGAATATTTTTAAATCTTCAAACAAAAATAAATGTAAAATCACTCCTTGAGTTCTTAGGTATGTATACGATGCTGACAGAAGTCTAGCGTAACACTGATTATATTCAAAAATGTAGCTGTGTTAATCTGGACCAGTATGCGAAGGAATCTTGCAGCACCTTTGCTATTCACACATACAACCTGCTCATTCATAGCTGTAACAGCCTGTTCTTAGGCACTTTACTCCATGCATTCAACAGAGGAGACTTATGTCTACAAAAGCGCAGGCTACCAAATGAAAGGTGCTGCAAGATCCTTTTGCATGTTGATTATACTGTTATGTTTTGCAAAGTTGTGTTTGTGTAGCTTTTTATAAGTTCTATCCTAAAGATACATGCCCCACTATCACAAAGCTTAAGATTAGGTTATTTTCTGTGTGTACTACTTAGATTGTCAGGACTCAAATACATCCTTAAAGTGAGTCCTCATTCTTAAGCAAATTTACCTTGTATAAATCTATGAAAATTATTTTATTCTATTTTATCCATTCTTAGCATGTGTCTGTTCAATGCAAAAACCTCAGTAAATGTGTAAGGATGAAGGTAATGAAAGAGCTGGCATTTATTTTTCACTGACACTTTTCAATTATGTCATATTTTTATATTAGAATAAAGCCCTTGTAACAGAAGTAAAAGCAACAAATTATGCAGGCACTAATAAATCTACATGAGGCACAACATGCCTCATATATAGCTAATCTCTCTTTTTAGGACTATCCTAAAAAGATACAGGACTATCCTAAAAAGATACAGTCTTTTTGGGTACCTGTCCCTCTTTTTACTGATGCTGTTTTCTTCTACTTTTCTATTTCACATTTCCTCACCTCTGGCAACTGACATAGTTCCAAACATAGCACTATATATGCTATTTTGTTGCACACAGATACATGTGCATACACAAACATACATCTAGATTCAAAGTACAGGAATTACTGTATCTGTTGAGTTTCAACAGACATTACTGGAAGAGCTAGTCTACACCACAAGGGGAGAATGGAAGGCCTTGCTCCTTGGCTACATTCTTGAGACAAATTTTACTTGCTTTAGGCAACTGGCAAACTGTATAGCTGTAATAACAACAGAAAACAGTGTTTCAAATATACAACAGGTCTTCACACTAGTGCAACAAGCCATTTAAAAAAACACCCTACCAACAGCAATGATATATACCCTTAAACTTATGCAAGAGAATTGCATCCCAAGACTTTTATATTAGCTGCTCTGTATGAACCTTTACATTCACTGCTCTGTAAGAAAAGCTACATGAAGAATTACTTTGAGGCCCAGCAGTGGCTTGAGTACACTTTGTTACATCTCAGCTGACATATTTTCAGGAGAAATGAATAAACTTTTACTACAAAGAAGATACTAACGAAATATTCTGACATGAAGTTGAGATTAAAGCTAAGGTTAAATTACTGCAGTTTCAATAAATAATCTTACTGAAGAACAGACAGATGGTGCCACTTTTATAGTGATTATGAACTGGGAGAAAGCATGTATTTAACAAAAAATGTGTTTCACAGAACTGTATTACAAAAAAGGAAATGATTTTTCTAAAATAATGTTTTGATTTAACTAGAAAATTTAATTTTTCAACCATATTCTGTTGCACTATGTTGATACAAAATATTCAACTTTGCATAAATAAAGAAAAGCATCTATATTTATACCATATCCTGTAATCAAGTACAGAGAGCCAATATGTGAAATTTTGTAAAGCATACGTTTTCTAAAATAGAGTAGTGTGTGGCAGGAGGAAAGAAATGGTTTTTTAAAACAAGCCAGACAATATTTGTTCGGGTTCAGTGTCAGTGACCAGAGATATAAGGTAGACCTATACAGTCATGCAGGACACACAAGCTCTGTATCTAAATATCCTGCAGGTATTATTGCTGCTTTCTGAAATCTGTCTCTGCGATTTAAAGGCCTAGAGGGGGGGTGTGTGTGTGTGTGTGTGTGTGCGCGCGCGCGCGCGCGTGTGTGTGTGTGTGTTTGTTTGTTTTTTTAAATGTTAAATGGAAGCTGAGAATTTCTGTATCCGTTCTGAGATTTTGGCCAAAATATAGAAGGTTAGGGACATGGACACAACATGACCAGGAACAGTTTTTTCTTCTCCTCAGAAGCCTTAACTAGTAAAGAAGTAATGTAGTAAATTCAATAGGAACATCAAGCTGCACAGTGTTTCAATAAACTGAAAATGTAATGGTGGAAGCTGTAAAGAAAGTTTTACTTTAATTGGTTGGCTGAGTCTTGGAAATATTTTCTGAGGATGACACTCAGCTTCTATAATACTTACACCTAAAAAGTCTTAATTCTAGTGGCATCCAACAAGCATAACAACTTAGGTTATGCTTATATCTGAAGTTGTAGATCTGAATGATCTAAACATGTATCAGCGGCAATCTGCAATTTTTCTGCTTTTGATTTCTAGATTTTGTTCAGACTGAGGTGTGTAACAACATTTAGGGGTTTTTTAACCATTGGAGGTTACCAATGTAATCATAAACTAACTAAAAGATAAATTTAAAATTCATCAAGTTAAACTAGAAAACAGATAATACTGAACAAGAGTCAGAGTCAAACCACCAACAATAATGTTACAAAAAAAGGGACCATCAGTTATTTCTTGTTATAATTCCCTTTTGTAGCAGTTAAATAACAACTTTTATATTACTATAAGCATTTTTAGTACTGCTCAATTATACATTTTCTGAACACAAAGTGGATGGAATATAGGGAATTTAGAGTTCCACATCTTTTCAGTAGATTTGTCATACTTAAAACTTTGTAAAAGCTTCTGACAAACTTCTCACCAAAGCCTCCCAAATAACTTTAACACAACTTAAAGAACAAGATGCAAAGATAAGGAATTAACTGATAGTTTTTAGAATGGGGAAGATAAGTAGCAGTGTACCCTAACAATAAGTACTGAGAGTGATGGAATTTGATCTATTCATAAGTTACCTGGAGACAGATGTAAGCAGTGAAACAGCTAGATTTGTGGCTAAAACTGAATAACGTAGTTTGATAAAAGTACACATAGACTATAAAGTCTTTTTAAATTAACATTCAATGTAAATAAGTGTTAACACAGACTGGCAAACAATCCCAATCAACATATGCTGATAGAATCCAAGTGGGCAATGACACTAAGGGAAAACTATCTTGAGGACATGTAGATAGGTCAATAAAAATCTGTGGCAGTGACAGAAATGGAAAAATCCATTACAAGAGTTATTAAGAAATGCATGTGCTAAATAAATTTAAATATCCAGTATTACAAGGCTTATACATACATCAACACTGATGAAACAATTTGAAATAATATTTAGAGTTCTGGTCACCTGTCTCTCCACGAAAACAAAACAAAACAAAACAAAAACCCTGCAAAGTTTGGAAGAGTATAGAAAAGGGAAACCAGAATAACTAAATGTTAGGGAACCTTTCCTGGGGAGACAGGTTTTTTTCATTTTCAGCTTCTGTATTCCATAAATTAAAGAGGTAGGCTCTTAAGAACAAGAAGCAAAAGGAAAAGACTGGCAGAGTTGCAAGTCAATTGTTTCTTTTGCTTGGATGTATAAGTGTATTTGCAGCAACACATAATCATTGTTCCAATCCTCACATAATCATTGTTCCAATCCTCAAACTCTATTGAACTGGAGAGTTTCTCGTCCCTGTCCACCTACCTCCCACTTACATAGTGGAAATACAAGCCTACCAAGAAAACATACTTTTGGAATGTGATACATCTAGCTGATCTCAAAGGCATTTTAGAACTCCTAGCTCATTAGAACATTTGTGACATAAATGAATATTCATGAACACAGACAGAACATCAGTATTTTCATTTAGACGTCTTTCTCCGGCAGTTATTTAAATCTACTATCACAAGGTTTTACTATGACGTCTAACTCTACTTTTTTTTCCCCAAAGAAAAGGACAAACTGTACTCTATTCTGCCCTTCCTGTATGTCCTTCCAGGCTTGCAGATCTGTATGTGTTCAAGACGCTCACCGTATTGCCATAGGGTAGTGTGCATGCCTGTATTATCCCCATCTAGGCCACTCCCTCCATTAGATCAAATAGCATGAGCTTCAAACTTATGACCTGGCCCATGGGTGATCTGTCTAGGCATATCTAAAATGGCATTAACTAGATGTTCTTGTTTATTTCTGAAACCATGATTAATAAAATGAATAAGGATTAGGAAAATATGATTAACATCTAATTGAACATTTTGCAAACTATGTTAATTTTAACATTACCGCTCTGCTCTCAGAGCTAATACAATTAAACACTCTTGGGTAAATATCCTCTTTTCTCAAACTGAAGTTAATGTCTGTATAAATTGGGGACTTCGTGTTAAGTTGGAATAAAAGTTTGTCCTCTTTGCTGAAGCAAAAAAGCTGAGCTGTGAATCAGGGAGCCTAGAAATTTTGCCCCTGCTTTAAACTCAGCCTCAACCCACTACCCATAATATGGGAATAATAATATTCCCTATTATGACCTATTCTATAGGGCTGCTGCAAAGATGACTGAGATAATGTATGAAATGCAATTTGAACATTCTACAGCACTACAAAAAGGCTAAGTGTTACTATTACTCTTCACTGCCTGATCAGATTACTCAGCTTTCTAAGCTTTCCTACTCCAGTGCTACTAAACACAGACTTTTACGGACACAGATTCCTACCATTATGACTAGCCATTATCATGCTCATAAAAAACCTTTTTGGTATGGGGGGTTTTAGCACTGATGCAGCTTGCCAAAGTTCGAGGGAAAGTGAAAATGATCCCTTGGCTCAATAATCCCATCCCTGGAATACCAGGTAGAATGTTTTTGCTGAGATAACAGAGTTCTTTGCATACAGATTTGTGATTAGTTCACTGTGAGTACAACAGAGTCCTTCAGTGAGTATATGTTCTAGGTCACCAGTATCAGAGCAGTTTTAGATGTTCTGGACAACCACTGAAATGTCCTCTACACTTTAAAGAAATTCATTCTAAATAAAGCAGTTACTTTTGATGAATGACCCAGAGGTTGTTTTAAGTTCAGCTTTTTAAAATTACTTTTTACAATCTTACTTATACTTGCAGTAGGCACATATCATGTTCTGCTATTAGACAGCACGAAAATGTAACAAATAAATAATTTAATTTTTTGCAGTTGTTACACACCAGAGATCATGCCATTCACATATTAATGGCTGCAGGATGACACCAAGTTCAAAAAAAATCTGCATAAAATACAACAGATTACACAGACTATACAAGTTCACAGTAAAAGAATGAAAGTGGATGTGCACAACAACAATGGGTGCATACTCCTGGACTGGTACAGCACTACAGGAAAAAAATACTAAAAGGGCAAGCAAACTGTAAGAAACCATGACTGGGTATTTGATTCAGTTTATTATTATGTCTCTACCTTTGAAAATCTTGTGCCAAAAGAAAAAAGGCTCACAGAAACACAGAGGTTTGGTGGGGAGGGGGTTCAGAGTAGCTCAATACCTGCAGCTTCCACAGGAATAGAAGCTGCTCTGAAATCAGAAGGCATCATTAGAAGAGAAAAAAGAATGCAATTGTACCCTTACTCACTCCAGTTTTCCCTTTAGCAAATTTGGTTTAGAGTTGGACATTTTTTCCTCAAGACTTCCTTGCAGTTTATATAATGGCATAATATTTTACATATTATTCTCTATCCCCTTTTTAATGCAGCTTTACATCATCAGTGGCCTGAGTATGTTCAGCAGAAGAGGCTACATCCCAGGTACCACAATTCTAGACAATAAAAATATCATGGTTGGTAGCAGTAAAAACTGAGATTGAAATCCCACAAGTTAATCATGAGGGAAATTTCATGGAATAAATATGACATGACAGTCCAGAGACCGCCACCAAAGGAATTCTGTATCTAGAAGAGCACTTATGATAATAGAAATATAGCTTTGATAGAGTACTTTGCTTAAACATTAAACACATATCTGTTAAAGTTTAAAAAAAAAGGCCATAAACCCACTTTCCGAATTCTAGAAAATTCAGACTTGCAGTACTCCTTCACTACCTTGGAATGAAAACCATTAGAACCACAATTAAAGATGAGAAGGCAAAATATGAAGTTTGGCTTACACTTCTAAACTGTATAGAAGTCTGAAGAAGTCAACTGACATTAAAGGGTTTTCTAGGTAACCATTATTGTACCATGAAAGCAGTGGCAAACCTGGTTCTCCAAAGTTATTTTTCTCAGAACTGCATGTCTTAAGACTCCCTTGGTTAGCCATAGGTGGCAGCTGATCCACTGCCAATGTGACAGAATCTCTGATCATCATCTGAACTACAGAAAAACAAGCATCCAACAGTTCTTTACTTTTTATTTTCAGAAGATGAGGACGGAAGTGATAGAAGGCAACAACACCAAATCTAGTGCTCCTCTCCTGGCCCAACGATATCCAAGAATGGTCACTAAAGATGGGCACAGCACACTTCAAATGGATGGTGCCCAAGGGAAAGGTCTTGCATACCTGAAAGATGCCTGGGGAATTCTAATGGATATGCGTTGGAGATGGATGATGCTGGTATTTTCTGCATCTTTTGTCCTTCACTGGCTTGTTTTTGCAGTTCTCTGGTACCTACTGGCTGAAATGAACGGGGATCTAGAGATTGATCATGATTCACCACCTGAAAACCACACTATATGTGTAAAGTACATCACTAGCTTTACAGCTGCTTTTTCCTTTTCACTGGAGACACAGCTTACTATTGGTTATGGCACAATGTTCCCAAGTGGAGACTGTCCAAGTGCAATTGCTCTGCTTGCTATACAAATGGTATTGGGTCTAATGCTGGAGGCATTTATCACAGGTAATTATATTTTATTTCATAATTAATTATTTTACATAAGATGGCCTAAATAAAATGCTGTGAAACTAGAGGAGGGGAGCAAGGTCAGGGGCATATCTTGGAGCATTTAAAAATGCAGTGTTTTGTAGAGCAGTTTGAGAGGGATGTATATTCTTGTTGGAAATATGAAAAGAATACCAAAAATAATTATAGTAAAAATGTCACTGTGTAGTACTGCATAGGAAGTGCACAACAAGTCAGTTCTTTCCAGATACATGTTTTAGTGTAAAATGCTTTTTTACATTATTCCAATGAGTGTGAACAATTAGTAGTGCTAACTTTTGTACAGATTTCAATGAGTCTGCCTAGACACATCTGCATGGCTTAAAACTAACAGTACAATTTTAATCAGAAAATTAAGTCCTACTTTATTCAACTGCACATGTCCCTGCAAATATAATTAAGACAGCAACCCATCAATAAAGCTTTCAAAGACTGCTCTTGTTCTCCTCAAAACAAATGTCTATTAATATTGATTTGATCAGAGACCATTTTATTTTTAAAATTACTGACCATGAACAGTATTTCTGTGGCTTTGTTAATGTGCTGATCTGAACAACATGAGTACTAACACAGAAAACATAATTGCACTTTGATCCTAATATGAAACTACCTCCTAAATTGCTCTTGGTTTCTATTTACTAAGAACAACAGGAACTACATACGTACACAGGCACACACCTGTATATATGATCTACATGTAAATTCTCCTTTTATTTAGGTGCATTTGTAGCAAAAATTGCTCGTCCAAAGAACCGAGCTCTCTCCATCCGATTCACCTATTCTGCAGTAGTGACACACAGAGAAGGAAAACCATACCTCATGTTCCAAGTGGCCAATACTCGCCCAAGCCCACTCACCAGTGTTCGGATTTCTGCAGTTCTTTATGAAGAACGAGAAAATGGCCAGCTGCATCAAACTAGTGTAGATTTCCATCTAGACAGCATCACTTCTGAAGAATGCCCGTTCTTTATTTTTCCCCTGACATATTACCATTCTATAACTCCATCGAGCCCTCTAGCCATTCTTTTACAAAGGGAGGCTCATCGCCATTTTGAGCTAGTAGTCTTCCTTTCAGCCACACAAGAAGGCACTGGAGAAACATGCCAGAGGAGGACATCCTATCTTCCATCCGAGATCATACTACACCACCATTTTGCCTCCATGTTGGTCCGAGGAGCCAAAGGGGAATATCAGATCAAGATGGAGAATTTTGACAAGACAATCCCAGAACTTCCAGGAGCAGACTCCAAAAGCTCAAAGAGGACTGACATGGAGATCCGCATCAACGGACAGCACATTGACAGCTTCCAGATTTGTGAGACTCGTCTGACTGAATAAATAGACTTTGAAAGTGGCAAGTCTTTTTTAAAGAAAAATAATTGGTTTAGACTATCAAGTCTTTATTTTTCTCCCTGTTTTCTTGTGCTCTTTTTGTTCTCTACCTTTGACTTCATAACAATGTGCAGAATAAAGAGCATAACATGAATGCAACTGGATGAGCCGCTGGATTAACGGCACAAAAACTGAGTCAGGGACAAGAAACACTGCACAAATTCTGGGAAAATAGAAGTGCTACCTGCTGAATTCACTAGACTATGATTAAAGCTGCACTGACCCTGAAAAAAGAGACTTTCAGACCCAGACAGCTCATCAAAAACCTAATTAAATGACATGAGGGTAAATATTGTAGCAAAATGGACAAAACTATAGTAAATTATATCAACTAAAAAGAAACTTCTCCTGAAAATCCCAAGGTCTCTGAGATTCCTTGAATCAGTCTTCTCTTGCTATAAGGTTACAAGAGAATATGCTGATGTCTAAACATGCTATGAAGAATGTTGCTAGTATTTTCTGTGGCAATGAAATTGCAATCCTGCTGTGCTTGTTTATTAAGGAAAATCACAAGCATTTGTTGAAGCTCTTTGTTCCAGCAGCTAAGAACAAGTTCAACATCTTCCTTAGGCAGTTTTGAAAAGAAAGTAAATGACAAGACTTCTGACATGTATTAGACTGTAAGATTCTACATTTGGACTATTTTCATACTTAAAAAACATGCAGGAATCCAGCAATTTGTACTCTCCTAACAGCAACTATCAGCACCTCATGTTTCTGCCTTGCTGCAAGTCAAAACCTGAGGTAGTCCTGTCATCAGAAAGACCCACTGCTTCCTGCATTTATTGCAGTTTCTACCCAACCCATACAATACAGAGATAAACATCTGACTCTGTAAAATAATTGTACAAACATGTACTTATGAGACTTTGACCAAGAGACTCTATGATAGGTATGAATCATAATTATTACCAGAAATAATGATGTGATGGTTTATTTGTTTTTAATTAAAATGAGCAGAGTTTGTACATAGTCCAAAGGACCACTTTTATGCTTTCTCAACATTTTTTTCAGCTAGAGAGAGGTCAGTAAGTTCTCTATACTCAAAATGAAGAAAAACTATAGAGTATCATCTAAACGAGTGAAAATTTTTAAATTAAAAGATAATTAAACAGCTCTTCCTGGAAAACATGACATAAGGATCAATATTCTTACTTGCAAATGGTCATTTATTTACTGATCTGTTGTGAGAAGCCTGACCTTTAGCTTTTGAACCTAGACAAACATATTTATATGTATATACTAGTGTTGATGTTGAGATTTGCTAGGGAAAAAAAAATCACAGAGTATTTTCTGAGAAACCATCCCTCACTTACCCAAATCTCTGGAATGGTTTTGTGTCAGTCAGCAAATATTTGGATGATGTGTTTAACTAAAATCATGGTAGGGTTTTGGGCAGCCAGGGGACAAGTGACAGTGGTGCCACCTGCCAACTGATAGCTGCTAAAAGTTTTTAAAGACAACTAAGAGAACCAGTATTTTACTAATATTACTAATGATGATGTTCTGTATAAGTAACTGCTAGAATAGCTCAGCATTATACTCAGATGGGAGAAAGTGTCTTTTGAAACTGAATTATGAGAGAGCAGGGAGTCATGACTACATATGTTGGTAATAGTTTATACCTGGAAAAAACTTACACTATAGCAGTAGACTCTTATGCTCTCTCACAGGATTCTGAAAATATTTATTCCTTTATCTGTGCTGAGGCTTTAATCTTTTCATTCACAGTGTACTGTAATAACGGTTTAGCCCAACGCTGAGACTGAACAGCTATAGCTATCACCATCCTGGATTAATATACATTAAATGTATTTGTATTCACTTTGTTCTTTGTCCATCATGGTCACTTCAAATATTTTTCTCCCTTTTACCCCATTAGTTGCCTCAAAACATAGAAAACCCTACCTCTTTGTGCCTCACCAAAATATCAACCTGTCTATCCTGATTTTCTAATATGTCTTTAAATTTTTGTAGAAGCTCCCACTGTGTGACACAGCCCATGTGTTCAACAATCAATGCAAAAGTTCACTCACGTAGTGACCCAGCCAGAAGACAACATGCTTTCATATTCTTTTACATGAAAGGGAACATGCAGTGCCATTAAACTAGTTTCACTGACACATTTGTCCTTTCAGATTTAGACAACATTTTGCAGAGGCAAATTGTTCTTATAATCCAACAGTAGCTACCTGAGATATTGTTAAGATAGGCTTTTTAATAAAACTCTAAAGCTTTAAAAAGAGCAACTGCATGTATTTAAAGCATAACACATGTAAAAAAGCAAACAGATTAGACAACTTCAGTGATGTGATGGCTACACTGGAAATATATAAACATTCAAAAGCTGCAGCCAACTGGTACATAAAAAACAAACATCTAAACTCTCTGTCCCACCACTATTACATAAATTGTAGAGTAATGCAAGTAGCAATGGATGTTTATTCAATTCATTGCTACTATTTAAGGAACAGGAGCTAAAAAATACGTATTTTAACAGTGTACAGATTGTTTTGTTTGAACATGGGAAATAATAATTCAAGTCCTTGCTTAGCCTTAAGTTTTCCTGAATAAATGGACTATTGTGAGGAAAACCTATAAAAAGAATGCTAAATTGTTACAAGCAAAAATTTTAGAAACAAACAATTTTACACTCTGAATTAATAACTCTACAATATCAATGTTACTAAGCTGAAACAGTCTCCAGAAAACCAAATGATTTATGGACGACTGAAAGAAGCAGAATTAGTTATCTGTCATTAAAATCAAAAGAACTAAAATAGAACAGCAAAACAAAACAATGTAGATGCTTTAAAGGGGATACAGGGGGAATTAAAGAAGATTATTTATACAATTTCAAGCACTAAGCACCATAGAAATCTGGCACTGTTACAAAATTCAGGGTTTATGTTTAGCAAAGAAATATCTCCTTACAGAGAAGGGTAAGCTGTCGTTATGTGCTCAAATCGTATTAATTTGTAGAAGAAATGGGTTGCTGTTGGCACCTTTAAATGCCAGTAAAGCCTATGGTTTTCTCTTCTGCCTACCTAAGAATTCACCAGAACTTTGAAAAAAACTCCAGAAGTATACACCAGTACTGAAAGACTCACGCCCTGTGTAAGAAGGCTGAGATACAGACTGCTCCTACAAATATAAGCTGATCTATGTTGGCAAGTCAGAAATTTTATGCTAGGGGGAGGGGTGCGGGAGACAATGCCAACCAGAAAAAATCAAAATCAAAAACATTTAGATTCCTAGTGAACTTTTCAAAGATGTAATCACACATTACATTTTAAAATGTATGGCCAATTATGTTTTAAAAACCCCCCACTGTATTCAATAAATAAGAATTTAGTCCATGGAAGACTAAAACTTGACATGACTCCAAACTCTGGTGTGCTCAGGGGGAGAATCCAAAGTATGCTATAGTGTACTCCCTACTCCACACAGTGAAGTACCTATGTACTTTGGGCAATACAAAACAGCTTTTAAAATAGCATGCTGTTTTCCAAAAAATGCATACTATACTAAAAGAATAGAAAAGGGAAAAAAAAAAGATCAAGAAATTGCTCTTTCAATGATTATACAGCGACTCTTAAAAGACAAGTAGTGCACCTATTACAGAAATCTCAGTAGTAATAGCTGTTGTGTGGCTTCAAGTCATTTCCTCTTTATGGTGACCCCAAGCTGAACCTATCACAAGGTTTTCTTGGCAAGATTTGTTCAGAGGGCATTTGCCTCTGTCTCAATAGGCAACATTTTTAAAAAATCATTTAAAACTTTTTTGTAGACTGTCTTCAGAAACTTAACGCAAAACTTCAATCTGGATAACATTCTAAAATCTGTTTCTCTTTACTTGCTTTTAGACAAGACATCCCATTTCCTTAAAGACACAAGAATTTATATACAAAAAAATCTTTGTTTAGATAACTTTGGGCTGAGTTGCAGACATAGTGTTAAAAATCACATACCTGGTTCTTTTCGTCCTGGTTTTTCAAACCGTCTATCTCCCCTAAGAATGCAAAAAGCACGTTTAGAAATATTTCAGGGTATAAAATCTTAGCTTTTCATACTTCAGAAGAAAAACTACTTCAATGATACAAGAATAACAAGCTGAAATGCTGTGTTTTATTCATTACTTATTTCAGTTTGAGAGACCATCCACATAAATCTAGCCATCAGAACAACAGCCACTCAGAAGATGACTCTTTAAATCATGTACATCGTTGATAAAATTCAGAAAATCATTGGCCTTAATAATCCAAGACTTTGTTAATACGTACAGACTCTGAATAACTATCATTGTCAATACATTCATCCGATTTTACTCTAAAACAATGCACCAGGAATATATATTTCAATCTCTTTTTTAAAAATCTGAGCACTCTTCTATTACACCAAAGTAAGTTGCTTACAAACATATACCCAGTACAAATACAGCCAGCCCTCCATATCCATGGATTCTGTATCCACTGATTCAACCAACCATGGCTTGAAAATACCAACCGCCCCCCAAAAAACGAAATTCTACAAAGCAAACTTTGATTTTGCCATTTTATATCAGGGACGCCATTTTACTACACTACCTGAGCATCCACAAATTTTAGTATCTACATGAGATCCTGGAAACAAACTCTTGTGGATACTATTTGTATTACACACACCTTCAAACACAGGTTAGTCACATTCTCTCTCAATGTTTTTGGAAGCATGCGTGGAAATACATTCATAACAAGATGTTCTAGAATAGGACAGAATCATGGAACCTTCCACGCTATTAGAACGTGATTACTCACACTGACCAAGATGACTGGAACTTGCAATCAAACATGTGGAGGGCTGCAAGATTCCCACCATGCCTGAGAAAAATGAACATGAAAGCAGTGCCAGCAGTCTACTAACACAGCTAATTCTCTAATCTCCACAACAGAGGCTAACATTTTTAATATAAATTCTTTAAAGTTACCTTTCCTCCCAGCTCTGTGATCTGTGCATTTCTCTGCCCCTCCTCGTCCAAATCCACCTTCCACATCATCAAAACTTCTTTGGTAGAAACCACTTTCTCCTCTGCCTCTGCCTGAAAGACAAAATGAGACTAATATTTTAGCATCTTCTCAAATGTCTGCTGCTATCAATTTAATGAAAGGGTACTCTTCCATTTTGCTTGTGGCTAAGACCAATTCTACCACTGGGCAGAATGAAAGAGTACTTTCTGGGTGTAATGAAAGAGCAGAAAAGTTTCAGTTATCTGTCTGTTACAGTTGGATCTTGTTGCTAGAGACAGACAGAGGTGTCTAAAAAATTTTCTATTCCCTGTGTCAGAATAGCTTGGTTTGCTTCATCAGGTAGCAGACACTGGTCAGCTCTGTTCTGGGCACTTCTCCACCATGACTTTCAATTTTACTTTTTCTAAAAACAATGCTTAATTCATTGCATCTCCTCTTCCTATCAATCAATTATCACTCCTCCTCTAATTATAATGTAGGAAAGGAAAGGAAATAAAACAGAACATAGCTGTGAAAAAAACCTATAATCCTACACCTAAACAAACACTGAAATTACATCGTTTCCCCATCTCACTTGTATATCACTTATCAATCTATTTTAGAAATGTAACTTCCTAGTGAGGTTCATGCTAAATGAGTTTCATTTGAGTTAATTTAGAAAAAGATGGTGGAAGAAAAAGAGGGGAAGAAATAATCATGTGTATTGTTGTTCAGCAACTTCACTTCAAAACTGCAGCACAAAAAAAACAACAACAACTGCAGCACAAACAGTATAGGAATATCACCCACAATGCTATAATAACGTGACCAGCCTCAGTGATACTGGTGAGGCGAGGATAATACGACCATCAGTGCTAGTTTGTTAGTCACTGCTATACGTTTTAAGTGGGGAACAATTAGGATTCTCAGGCATTCTGCTTTGTACAGAATGCCCTGTACTTGGGGGCTTGGAGTCCAGTCCTATATCAGAGTCATGCAGAATACCTTAAATCCTATTTTCCTTGATACTGAGAACAGGGACCAGCCACACTCCCAACAGACCAACTGCTGAGCATCTGGCATGCATCAATCAGTATGCAGCAATCAACCATAGTTACTACATGATAAGAGGTCTACCTGCTGGGATCCCAGCTGGCATGCCACCAGTCTTCTTCCTTTCCTCCAGTCAGATAGGCAAAGAAGCCCCAAATTTTGCTTCATATGCCACTCACCTCAAAATGGTAGAAAAGAGGGACCAACCACACTCAGAAGAGATAAGACACATACACACACCCATTTGAGGTCATTTTGCTACATACCAATTTCTCCAGGATCATCTGTTGTGAAGGTAGCTGTTGCCTGCTCCTCCCATTTACAATACATGCAAAGAGTGGGCATCAGCCAACTCATAACAGATAGACCATGTAACATTTGGTACACAGCAAAATAGCCTCTGCTGGGAATTTTTAAGTTGTGAGTGCCACTGGCACATACTCCTTCTGTTCTCAGACAACAGAGATCAGTGAGTAGATTGAGAAGCAGGTCTCTATAAGGCTGGCCTCAAATCTCATAACAGAAAGGCCTCTCATCAGAATTCTGGGCTTCTGTAAGATCCTCACTCCCTAATTATACTACCAATAATTTGGATTAATACTACATTATCTAGTTAAAGAACTGATAAAGTAGTGCTGGAAAATACTACATAACCAAAATGCACATAGCTGGGGAATGAAGTTGAAGAAGGTTTGCAAAACTGAAAATTCGATGATTAAGCATAATCACGGGTCAATTTTGTTGAATATTATTTTGTCTTCATATCTATCTTACATGGAAAGGCCAATGCTAAAATTAAGTATCTTTAATCAATCCATGTAGAATGATTCAACTGTTATTTCCATGTATATAGTAGGCTGTTTGTTTGTTTGCTTTGGTGGCTTACCTAATTTTACTATTTCATTGCTACATCCAATAGAATGCAAGGAGACTTCCACACCTACAATAGTACTTCTCTTTCCCTTTTCCCCCTTTCAGCTGCTCAAAATCTTCTTTGGAGAACCTTCCAGAGTAGATTTTGGGGTATGCTGCAGCTGCAGCAGGAAAGGGAAATTCAGTCAGTGTCCACCGCATTGGCAAAAGGACCTTGGTTTGCTACAGCTCTCAAACCCAAGCAGGTTTAAGAAGATGATGCTGGCCAGCAAGGGCAAAAATTATTCACGCCATCCCCCCATTATTACCATCTGCAGCTGGTTCAATATCTTGGACTTGTTTATACACTACCCATCTTTTCAAGTGAGCTCAGGGCTTTAAAGTATGGGCGTATGAACCACTTCACATCATGTTCCATTGCTAAATCTATGAATACTGGTTGAACATCACAAAAATACAAGAGGCATGCATATACAGAACCAATTTTAATTACCTCTCAGTATTGCAACTCTATCTTTCTTTCATTCTATAACTTTATAACTATGTGCTTTCTGAGCTTTTGTAGGCTCTCATTTTTATTGGCTTATATTTATTATATGCAACTTTTATCTAATTTTTCCTTCCAAAGAAAAGCCATGGAAGATTACAAACCTACATCTTTGCAAGCACTTCAAGTCTTCTGAAACATAATATGAATACTACTTTATGTTCACAAATCTCACCTCGACCTCTAGAGGAACTTCGACCTCGAGGAGCCCCTACCACTGTTCCTCCTCCTCGTCCCATCAATCTTAAGACAACAGCACTATTTACAGACATAGAGAAATTTCTCTGCCAAAGAGAAGAAACAAGTGATAGAAACATGTTTCAGAGACATATATTCAGACCTTTGCTTTCTTTCTCAATTCTCATGTATTATTCTGGAAATAAGAAAAACTCCCAAGTGATACTTTCAAGTCAAGATCAGAGAAACTTCTGAATAACTGTTTCTGGTGAATTAAACTTGAGTTCCTTTCTTTCAGTTTTCAAATGAGCTGCTCAAATATCCATCATTTCTCAAAGATTTATGTTCTAAGACTGTTTGGAAGGGGTTTTTACTGAGTGGCTAAATATGCACAAAAAACTCCTGATTCCCATAAGCTCCAGGCTAAAATGATCCAAAGTAGCAGGATCAAGAAAGAGGACTTTGGAGAGTTCTTTTTTGGAACAGACATGTACTGGGTTATATGATTTGAGACATATATGTTATTGTGTTTATGATATCAACTGAGCAATTGCTTTGTGTAAACACTGTGAAAATCCCTTAAAGCAAGCAAAAATCATTTTTCTACTTCAGATTAAGTGAACTGGTTTCTGTTTCAAATCATCCATATTATTCGCACACATATCAATTACATGCCCCTTTAAATGCAATTCTTTTTTCAATTATATTCAATCAATCAATCAATAGCAGTTATTTCTATACCGCCTATCAACTAGTGTTATCTAAGCGGTTTACAATGTATTTTAGCTAATTGCCCCCAACAAGCTGGGTACTCATTTTACCGACCTGCGAAAGGATGGAAGGCTGAGTCAACCTTGGAGCCTGGCAGGATCGAACTCACAACCTTGTGGTTGCAGTACTGGCATTTAACCACTGCGCCACCAGGGCTCCAATTAATCAGATGATCAGTGTTGAGTGAGACATAAGATGGACTAGATTCAGTACATTTCAAGTAATTTTGTAAATTTGTGCCAGAGACTGACACAACATTTATGCCCATGAGAGCGCTAGACTGCTCACTGCTATCTTATGCAAACAATCCTTGGGCTGGAGTACTTATCCTTTCCTTTCTTCCTCTGGTATATAATAAAGGAGGAGGTTGGAAGCATCAAGTTTCTGATTTAAATCTAGCTGCAGTTTGCCACTCTCAGAAACTCATTAATTTAAAAATAGTTTATTAGAACTAGCCAGATCACAAATTCTGATTTGATCTTGGCTTGCTAGAATAAGAACAGTTTAAACTGAACACAGCTACATCAAAGACAACAAGCCACAATGAGTTTAAAAGCAGAAACTGATGCCTCTAAGCCAGAGAAGGGAGACATATGTATGAGTCTCTAAGGCTCAGCAAGGGTCAGCTGCACAGAACAAAACTGAACTGAATTGTTTAATAAGTGACTTCTGTGAATAACCACTTCAGAGTCTACCAACAGGCACTGAACAGTGAGGGGAAGAGAATGGGAAGAAGCAGAACAAAAAACAACTCATTTTTGGCTCAGATCCTGCCTACCACTGGATTTGGCCTCACTACTGCCAGCAGGAAGCTCAATAACCCACATTAACTCTAACATTTAGCCCAACGTGATAAACTGGTTCCACAACTGTTTTAGCATGTGTCTGATTGAAGCCACTGGGTGTAAGGCAGGGGTGCAGAAAAAGTGCAGGACATATGCCTTCTCAAGGTCAGCTCCCAGTGATATGGGAATTATTTTACCACGTTTTATCTCTGTTGGCTCTTTTAGGTCCAGGAGAAGCCTTTCTTAAAAACAAGAAGTAAACTGGAAGTCTAATTCCAAAATAGACCTCTCCTGGGCCTGAAAAGCTGAGGAATGTGGCAAAACTACCTCTACAATCCCTAGAGGGAAAATTTAAGTTTTAAAAATTTAAGTGGAATCATTCTGAGTTTTTTAAAAACTGTTGCTAAACTGCAGCAACCCGGATTAAAATAAAAGTCCCACATGTCCCCCTTCAGCAACCTTGCAGTTGCCCATGCCTAGTATAAAGAGGTGTGGGGAAATGTCAATAATCACAACTGTGCAAATAATTACTCTAGAGTGATACTCTCAGTTCCTGCAGCACTGTCTCCTACTTATAACTGCTCTCCTGATGTCAAAGTTGATGTTTCTTAATTTTATTTTTTCCTGAATCAAAACATTTTTCTGATAGGCAAAAGCCCAATACAAAGGAAGTGTATTATCAATAATGAAACAATACTAAAATTCCTAATTTCCTAGCAAGAGGAAATCTGGGAAATTTGGTAGAATGTGGAGAAATTCTGAAACGTCCTGTTGACTTTCTCCTGCGTTTTTTAATTTCAGAACATCAGTGACAATGATGTTCTCCCTTAGGCACTCAGTAGTACTGATAATTTTTTGCTTTCCCTAGTGAATAGGTTTTTATTGTCAATAGTTGTGACATCATCACAGCTAATTAGTCTTCTAATTGTTTAGGATGTTTTTGTTTTAACTGTAAGCCATCACAGATAATTTATTAGAAAAGTGGAAAATGCATGCATTAAGTTAATAACAAAATTAAAATCCTCCTAGTAGAATAGAATGCTAATAAAAGAAAAATATTTACAATCTATCATACTAAGGGTTTCTGTGTTTAGAAAGAAAGAATAATCTAAGCCTAGAAATCTAATTTCAAATTTGCATTTTGAGGTTTAAATAACTAGTATGCTTAAATAGGGGAAAAAACTATATGGAAAACTATACTAAAAACTGTTTAGATCAACTTGCACATTTGGCATATCCTTACACTCTGACCTTAGATATTCTGAGCCACAGCACCAGTACAGTCAGCCCTCCACATCTGCTGTTTTCACTTTCACAGATTTGACTATTTGCAAGTTTCTCCAACTCCAGTCCCCCCACCTCAAGTACTTCTTTTCCAAGGGAACCCTCCCTTCTCCATGGCTCCAACCAGGCCACACAGCCCTTTAAAAACCCGTATCTGGTCCTCTTCCTCCTCCATCAGCTCCTGTCTGGTCACTAGCCACACCCAGTGTAACTCGTCTTACTTTCTCCCATGAGCCAGCTGATTAGACAGATGATGGGTTGCTGAAATCATGCCACCAAAATCTCTGATGGATAGCAGAGGGTTTCACCTCTCTCATCTCCAGAGATTTTGACCTAGATCACTATTTTCCCTTTGGCAATAGCAGAAGAAAAACTAAATCTTAGTGGAAACTGTTGGTTGGACTGAGAATACCCCCAAAGCTGCTATTGTGCCCCCTCTAGTAACGGAAGAGAAACATCCAGCTTAGTGCAAATTTCTGGGGCAGGAGGCTAGCGGCTTTCACTCCCTAATAAAACAAAATCTCTTCACCTATGCACACTGAGACGGCAAATGACAATGTCACAGATGCGTACATACACGTGTGGTGAACACCCAACAAGAGATGTTGCCTTTGTATTCGAAAAGTTGTGCACCACTAACCTAGATGGCCAATCTGCTACAGTATTTCAATATTCAAACTTTCTTGCAAATTTCAATGCTTACGAAACCAGCCCCAATTTTCATTCATTCAGGAATATACCTGTTCTTCTTCTGTAAAAGGTACTAGTGCCAAAGGTGGTAGGGGCTCCTCTTGTAGAATGGGCAGAAATTCCTTATCCAGAAGATCCGAGGGAATCTCAAAAGAAAGAAGGAAGGGAAGTAGGAAAAGAGTATTCAAACTTAAAATATAAATTACTACTACCATTACTGGACATATATGATTACGTGCCTTAAAATGCTAATACGTGCTAAACATGAGGTTTTATAAGACCTTCAAAATCTAGGCTATGTAAAATCTTTTTCTACAGGAATATACACGCATTAATACAAAATACACAGAGAAAGAATACACTCACAGCTCTACAGCAGAGCCAGAAGATGAAGCGTGCAATCTGCCTCAGTGTAGGTTGCAAAGAATCAAGCCTCTTTTGTATATTGGAGAAACAATTCCTGATACACTTTGGGCATGACCTAGTGCTTAAAACCTAGCTCTTAAAATCCTATTTAAAAAAATGAAATAGCAACTAATTTAGATCACCTCTTTTTGAGGAAGGCAAGGCAAAGATATTAATAAGGATAAAGACAATGGAACTGACAGCCCATGCTAGAGTAGTATGAAGTGTAAAAAGGAGAAAAATGTGTACAGAACTGTGGATTTTGTACTATTTATTAACTTCTCCCCATATAAGTAGGTTTTATAAATGGTTTCTCCTACATAAGTCCTCCTTGACGTCAGAATGTGCATGAAGTTAATATCTGAAACAGAATCTGGGTCATCACATTAGATACTAGTCAGAAAGATGCAAATTGGGAAGACTGGAATAGAAAAAAGCTTCCAAGCACCAAGTGGCATTGGATAGCAGAGGTGACATATTCAAGATGGACACAGTTATACTTCAGATACTTCTAAATGTACACTGATTTTAGAATCACAGTGCAAGTGTGTTTACAAGTTTTGAATTATTCATACTGAGAGTCATATTTGAAGTGTGTACTGAAGTTCTTAGAAGACAGTAATCATAATATTTGTAATTATAAATGTTGTGTCACTATACATTAAAGTTTCATAAACTGAAGAACTGAGGACAACAGTACACTGAATCCGGGAAAAAAAATAAGGAGTTGAATTGTTGAATTTATTTCCCTTCAACCCAAGGAATCCTCCAAGATACGTATTTTAATGGAAACAGCACTGCATTTTTAATTTAATGGAGATAATATTTGGCAAATTACAGCAACAGTAATGGACGTTTTGCATCAGAAGTAACAAAACAGTTTATGGTCAACTTAGTATCATATATATTCAACACAAGCAATTCTTTTAGATAATATATTATGGAAAGAAGAGACGGCTAGATATCTTTTTAAAAACTTGAATCGCAATAGAGGAAGACTGTGAAGCTTCTTTTCCAATTCAGTTGTTATGCATTTATACTGTTATAGAAACAGCTTTCAACATATAGCATGTAAAATTTCTACAGCCATATAATAGGAAAACATCTGAATATAAAGAGGAGAGAGACCATTCATAGCTTTAAACTAGCACCATAAGAAACAAGGGAACTTGCCCCAGCAGTGACTGAAAAGAAAAATGAAGGAGTGAAACCGTACATCGGGCACAGGCAAGGGTTACACAATCATTATGAGAAGTGACAGCATACGGAAGTATGAATTCTTACTGTTCATTACAGATGGTTTAATATTTCTTCCAAAATGACAGAATAAAAAGGCACTTAAAGTAGTAACTAAAAGAAAGATGTAGAAGCAAAGACAGATGTTTAAACAACTTGGCCAAAAGATCTTAGCTATCCTGAAGTTCTGGATGAATTTCTAGAAATCAGAAAGTCTGTTGTATGTCTGTGTGTGCGCAGACACATACATCTTCAAGTTGCTGTTGACTTATGCAATCCCACAAATTTCATAGGGTTTTCTCAGGCAAGAAATATTCAAGGTGGCTTAGGTAATTCCTGCCCCTGAAATATAGCCTACAGCACTTGGCATTTTTTGGTGGTCTCCCATCTGAGTACTAACCAGGGCTGACTCTGCTTAGCTTCCAAGATCAGAGAGGATCTGGTGTCTTTAAGTGTACTGCCATAATACTGTTAGCACTTTAGACACTTTAGAGATGAAATGTTGTGTATTTCACACGGACTGTTGTAATCAACCTTCTTCCAACCCGATCTAGATACTGAATACGCTGAAGTATCAAGTGATTCTAGGGTACTTATATTAATAATTTCAATGAACTTAAAAAAAGTTTTTGTGATTAAATGACACACATCTGTGAATATACAATTTGTGATTGTGACAATATATTCACAGATTGTATGCTGTATATTGAATATATAATATGTGATTGTATATTTTCTCTTCTCTGGCATTTTATTTTACAAAACTGTGAAGGGATTTGTAAAGTACCAGAGCATTCCTTTCCCTACTTACCTTATTATCTTTCAGGAAAAGTGCTAACATTTCTTCTCTCCCATAACGATAATCTGCTAATTTATACTTTGGCAAAGCTGGAGAGAGAGGAGGCGATGTCACAGCCCCACCACTAGACAGAGCTCGCAGCCTATTGGGAGGAAAAAGAAGGGAAAATTAAGGCAACCAGTTATGTGTGCAGTATTTTAATTTTCCAAGTCACAACTGACATTTCAAACAGAAATCCCTTACCAGTTTGTAGAAGGAGGTAAGGAAAGGTATTTTAAAATAACTTAAGCTAAAAATGATCATTCACAGAAGTCTTCTAAACTAAGGCACTTCACACTGATTCAATGTAAAAGCAGTTCAAATAAAAACAGTTATAGTTTAGAGACTGGTTCCACTTAGGATTCTGATTTGGTTTTCATTCAGGCCAATCCAAGGTGACTAACAACTCCCACACACCTAAACCAGATACAAAATCACTGACATTATGACTACAAATAGCACATGTATTAAGCTAGATAGCAAAACTTGTAAAATTGCAAGCCAAGTAGCAACATTAGGCATCCTAAGGTAAGATGTGATTTCAAGTGCTCCAATAGGACCACCATGGCTGACACTGGCACCCATTTATTTATTTTTAAGGCCTTGGAGTGAGAGGAACACCAGGTCATATGGCTGAATGTGCCACTCACTTACCTCGCCAGAGTACTCTGGAACTCTGAGGGATTCTGGGCCAATTAGCATGGTGCTGCTTCGGTCACATGGTCCAGTGCTCCTCTCCTCTTAGTGTTCTATGATTTGGAAAATGCTTCCCTTCTTGACCACAGACCCTGCCTTGACCACTTCCAGTGGCAGAACTAAAAGTGGTCAAGGCACCAGTCCTTTCTACTCCTGATGGCAGAGGATAGCGCTGAGAAGAACTGCCACTACTCTGAAGCAATGCAACTACTGATTCTTGCCAGCATCGATCAAATAGTCTGGGTGTAGCTGAGTACACAATGATCATATTAGGGTGGTTACTGGAATCCTGGAATCCTACTGCACCAGGCCTCCTCAAGCCTGGTGTGGCCTTATGATATTGCTTTCTATTATTATTACTCCAGCTTGGAGAAGACAATTAGAGAGAAGAAATCCAACATGGTATGAAACATGGTAGGAAACTACTCTGTCAGGAACTCTGCACCTGCTTTTTCATTACATAGCAAAGGGAAGTTAGCTGTTCAAAGTAAAAAAAGCTCAAGTTATAAAGTAAAAAAAGCTCAAATTGCTTAAATTTAGATAGTTCTTAGGATTCCAGTCAAAAAAGACAAATATTAGATGGAATCCCTGTATTGGTATTTAAAGATGACATAGAAGAGAAAATTTGAAATTCTAAATATTATTTCCCCATTTTCTTGGTCAAAGTCTCTCTCTCCAGTCTCTTGGAGCTAATTTGTCTGAGTCTGGTCTAGTAACAGGTGGCTATTATACCCTGTACTCAGTGAGCCGTAACTGACACAAATGAGCCTATTTAACAAAGTATTATGTATACTAACTCTTAAGGTCAAAAGTTAGAGAGAAAAGCTTTCCACAACATCTTTTAAAAGTTACAGAGACGGGCTGAGCATGCAGCAAGCATTCCACAAGACAGAGAAATGCTATCCTTTTTCCTTCCTTTACCAGGCTGTTTACCTTCACAGCCTGTGCTACAGTGGATTGCAGCATTAAAGCAGCAGGTCTCCATCCTGCCTGCTGCTTCCTAGCTCTTGAAGAAAGCAGGATATAGAAGCCTGGACAAACTCAAAATGTATAAAAATTCTTCCACACGTTATTTTGTATTCTTGATTAATTCTGACCATGGCCTGCACATGTACCACCACTCACATCCTGAATGGGTAATGTGAACAACTTGAGATGGATTAGTTCTGGCTGAAAAAATACAGTTCAGGCTCTAGAAAAAAAAATACAAATGCAAAGTTTTCAGCTCATGCTCTAATGTTTACTATTTATTTAAATTCCTGTAGTACAGTCTTAAACAGGTAAGTGATACTTTGTTCAAAGAATCTTTTGAACATTGGAAAACTATGAGGTTGCCACAGGGTTTGGTTCTGATACATGGATTCACTCCTTCATTCTGAAATTGTTTAACGCATAATGTACAGTATTACCTTAAGTGGACCACTGTGATTACCACATAACAGCTAACAGTATGGTATCTTACAATGAGAGGGGAAGCAGAGGACTGTTGAGATGTAAATACAGATTTTATTATATTTATTTATTTAGAATATTTATACCCAGTCCTTAAGCCAAAAAGGCTACTAGGGTGGAATACAAACAATTAATTTGACAGTTCTCTGCCCTCAGGTTTACAAACTAAATAAAATGGGAAACATAAGGAAAATGGAAAGGCTGTTAGGAAGAGGATTAAATCTAGCAGACGTGGCCAATTCTTCTCATCATCTGAGGCCAGAGCAGTGGCAGCTGGAGTGCAGAGGAGGGCCCTTTATCTGCTGTTGGGACTGAGGCACAAAGGAGCCGTGCCTTCCTAGTGTCCTTTCCTTCTGAGGCCACAAGAGTATCTGGCAGAGTGCAGTAGAGGGCTTTTCATTCACTTCTGGGGCTAAGGCACGATGGAGCTGTGCCTTCCTCGTCTTCCCTCCCTCCAAGGTCACAGCAGTGGCACTTACTACAAAGTTTCCATGATTTGGGAAGCTCCAAATTACACCTTCAAGCTTTCCTGAAAACAAGGACTTCTGATCTAAGGACATTACAGCTATTATCTGTAAACAGTAACTTCTGATAATGATTGTGACCTGTTTTCCCTAAAGTTCACACTGTAGTTTAATATATACCGATAACAGTTAAGATGACATTTAAAAAATTCATTCAAATCTGGCATATTCTTGTGCTTCCTGATTTCAAAGCAACTATGGACTGGATCCAGATTTTGTCAAGCTTACAACAGATCCACAGAAATAAACAGGACTTTATGTTAGTAATTTCTGATTTGCTCTACTTATTTCAAAGGGTCTATGGATCCAACTCTATGATAGTTAAGACTAATTATTACCTTTTGAAGTAGAGGAGAACCAGCTATTTAAAATATATTGACCCAAAAAATTTAAGAAAAAAAGTGCAAAGATTTTCTTATAATATACAGATGTTCTATCTCTACTTATATTCTCTAGGATAATCCAAGCATTTGCGACTGTCTCACATTAGTTTGCTGCCACCCTATGGTCACTGTTTTCATGAAATGTGAATAAATGTTACTTATATGTGAGTAAGCTTCTGTTTTCACATGAACTAACAATCTGACAAAACAGATGTGATAGGAAATATGAAAGGCATCAAAATAAGAATCTCAGAATCTCTCAAGTAAGTAATTCAAGAGCCAGAAATTTAGTATTAATTTTAAAATCAGTCTAACACCAGATCACTTTTAGTGCCTAGGACAAACAAAAGTTCATATTATATTTCCCTATCAGATGAAGATACGGAATTTTTTTGAGATTATGACCATTTCCGCACTATACTGTTATAATGCTATTATTCCATTTTCAACATCCTGTGGAATTCTGGGGTTTGTAGTTTACTGAGGCCAAAGAGCTCTCTAGCTGAGAATTCTAAATACTCCTCCCTAAACTGCAAACCCCAGGATTCCAGAGGATGTTGAAAGTGGAATAACAGCATTATAACAGTGTAGTGCAGAAATGGCCATTATGTTTACTAAGAAAGTGCAGCATATCAGCCTTGGCACATCTATTTTATACTGATTTTCCAAATAATTGGGAGTGCATTTATTAAGTTCTTCAAACAGAACTGTATCTTACACATTTCTCCTCTTAATTGGTTGCTTTTCCTTACTATTTTAATGATGACACAATGTAGTCACTGAAGCTGTAATATGCATTGGAGACAAGCAGGGGAAAGAGGAATAAGGTCTTCCTAATCTTCTCTCCTTCTGCCATTTTCCCCACCAAAAATTGTTCCTCGGGCTACTTTTATCTTTGCTCAGGAAAGAAAGAACTAAAGAATTACCAAGACTTCCTCTCCAAATAAAGAAAAAGAATTTAACACGATAGTAAGAGATGGGAATACATTTAATGCAAACTACCTTTAAAATCAGGAATGTAAATGGGATTGTGCCCTCACAGTTGGTGGGAAAGTACATATTCCCAAGGCTGATTCCTGATTTTCAAACTATGGTTTGCAGGGAGCCAGTACTACATCTGCACCAGGCCAATATGTCAATTAGTAACAGATGGAACAAAATAACAGAAGGAACATATCCTGTTGAACTGCAAAATATTTATCTTTAGGATTATGTGTTGTAACGTATACAAGTTTAGCATAAAATAAATATTACATTATAAAAATAAAGCTCTTTACAACATGAATACTTATTCCCTTATGAATACAATTTACTCAGGTACAGTTCTAAGATGAACAACATTCTTACTGTAGTGAATGGCAATATTCAATGGATCAATGAAGGTGATGCATGCCAGTTCTGTCCTGGAGACATAAGCCTTGAAATACTTAGTAATAACTGTGGCTCCAAAATCACAGTCATCTTCACTGCAATAATATCTCACTGAACAAGGGCACATCTCAACATTGTTTCCATGTACAAGTCAGCAGGAAGTTGATTCTGAATATCATCTCCATCCTTCCAATAACTATCGTTCTACCAGGGTGGCAACTTTACAGGTCTGGGGGCTGCACATATCTCCCTCCACATTTTAAAGCAAGGTGGGCAAAGTGTAGTCTGTGGCCCACATGTGACCTCCCCCAGGGCTATTCTTCTGGCTTCCAAGGCCCCCAAGGGATCAATTTTTAAAAATTTCTCCAGGATGTCCAAAAATTATCTCCAGGGGCCGTGCAGGGCAATTCCATCAAATTTGGAGACCCCCTGGACCTCTCAGGAGGTCAAAATGAAATTCTGCAAATTTTAAAAGTGCCTTAAAATGCCATCTAAGGGCCCAGAAAGGCCCCAAAACATGTCCTCATGTCCCCCAGAGGTGTTTGGGGGCAAAAAAGTTTTGATTCTTTTTTCTTTCCTTTTGCCCTGCAAAATCTTCTAGAAAGCTCATACGACCCCAGTCTTCCACAGTTGCCCAAATCTACGCATGCCTTCCTACCTTATCACAGGCCCCTTCCAAAACTGGAATGTTTTAAAAACTTAAAATAGCCCCTCTCATCCTTTTGGGGCACTAATTCATATATTCTCCTGCACAAAGCTATTTTAGGTGCAGAGCGGGGTGTTTTTCAAAACTGATCATGTCCAATTTTCAAAGAAGGCTAGAGGTTAAAACAGCGGAGGGTGTGTGTGTGATAATTTCCCCTCCATCCTCTTAGAGGGTACAAGGAACCTTTTAAAGTAAAAAATAAAAATGAAAAACAGAGTGTCAGGAGATACATTCAGCCCATGCCTGCACTTTGTCCAATCTACCTTATCCAGTGCAAGAAAAGGTGAAAAAAGCAGCAAAAGCAAAATACAGTCAGCCCTCTTCATTTGTATGTTTAACCTGTACAGATTTGATTATCTGCAAGTTTCTCCAACCCCTCCCCCCACCTCAAATACTTTTTTTCCCAGGAAAAACTTCCCTCTCAGCAGCTCCAATCAGGCTGCACAGCCCTTTAAAAAGCTGCCTCTGGTCCTCCTCCTCCTCCTCCTCCACCAGCTGCTGCCTCGCCAGCTAAGGATGGCTTGCAGCCTGATTTCTCAGCATCACAAACTACCTCCCAATGTACTACACACACCCAAGGAAGGAGAGGGGCAAGAAAGGTAGTATAGGGCCACCACGCCAACCCACCTTGAACTCTAACTGCCCACTCCTCCCACCAAGCCTCAGCCCCTTTCCCACAGAAACACACACAAATATTTTGATATCTGCAGGTTTTCCACTTCTGTGGGGGTCCTACACCCCTAAACCTAGTGAGTGTAGAGGGTCAACTGTATCTTCATTTGCACACAGTATTTCCTTGTAGGAAAGGAAATAACAATCAAGAACTGCATAGAACTACATCTATGCCTCCCTAGTGGTTCTTTAACACTGCTTTCCCTTTGTGTCATTGTATTACGTATTCTATTCTTCTTGTTATTGGCATCACTGCTACTTCAATTTATTAAACACATTTTTATAAAAACATTAAAAACAATGTCATGAACAATCATACTTCTCTATACCACAAAGAACAAGAAATCATAAGAATAATCAGCTAGCCATACCTACAAAATGTGACATTTCTTCAACACAATGAAAATGAGTTAGTCCTTAATTCAAACCAATTAACCACTTATCATCATACATTTGCTTCAACAGTACATATATTCTTTCTTATCCACCAGTTGAAGCAATGCACAAAGTGTAAGTTCTTTGACATTTAAATTGACCTGCTGAAGTGGGCTTCAATTAACTGATTAACTGGCTTCTGATTAACTGACTAACTGGCTTCTATTTGTTGTATTATTGATGTATTTTTAGCTACATTATTATCTAAGTTCATTACTGCTAGCAGCTTTGAGTGCCTTTATAACAGAAAATAAATGTAATAAATACATAATTACAATAAATTTAATATTTAATAATTAAATAAGCCAAAATTCCTATTGAAAATTCCTTGAACACACATATCATAGGAAACTCACCATTCAGGCCCAAAGTTAAGTGTCTGAGTTTCTGCTGCCATTTTTTTTTAAAGTATTAACCTGGGGAAAAGAAAAAGAAAAAGATCATGAACCAGTATTCTCTTCTCAACAAGTGAAAAGCTATGGGGAAGAGAGGATGATCATGTCTTCACTGGAGGGGGGGCCACATAAGGAGGCAAGTCTACTGCATCCTTTTCCCAGAACAGCTTTTGAAAATGCAATCCATGACATTTCCCATGGGCTGAAGGGGAATCTTTCAATTTCGACCATCTAAAAATCCAGCGTTATTACCAAGGTACAAAAATTTTGATATGACTTAATAGGCATGATACATGTACACCACTACCTCATCCCCAGCTCCAAATTCATGTCAGAGGTATCATTTTTCTTTACGCTGGGCTCTAGTGCAAGCAGATATAGCACATCATCTTCTGCTCCAACAATTAGCAGAACTTTGTAAGAAATCCACCCCACCAAAGAAGAGGAGAGCTAGGGATTTCAATGCTGTACTGCTGAGAACCTTAGTAAATGGATTTGTGGCAGCTTCAATATTATAAATAAACATCCTAAATAATCATGCCTACTTATAGTTATGAAATATTCATCAGATCATAAAAAAGAGACATTCATGTGACCAGTCACAACTAGTAAGAAGTTTCTCCAGGCAACCAAGCAAGGACATTTTTGGAGACTGGAACAGAGCTGTCCCATCAATTTACTTGTGTATCACAAATAACTGGTAACTTACAGTACACGGAGGAGCACGTGATTATTTTCGCTGAATGATGATGACAACTACATTGCAATTCTGTTACTTTTCCGCAGGAAGTTATAGTACTCAAATGTTACCAGCTGTTACATGGCAGGGGTAGCCAACTGCCAGCTGTTTGTTGGCCATGGTGGCCTGCTGAAGATCCAGTCTCTGCAGTCTACTCTCCATTTTTGTTTGTTTCTTGATTTTTTAAAACTAAAAATGTTCCACACACCACTTAGGGGGTGAAGTGGGCATTTTCAGTAAAAAGATGAGGAAAATGGACCCCCAAAATCACCTTAGATTTACATGTCCCCATCCCTTTTCTATAACAGACAATTATTTTTGAATGTCTCTGTACTACAAACTTGAGAGTTGAAAGTTAAAGTTTGTTGTGTTGCCTTTAAGTTGTTTCTGACCCTAAGGTGAACCTATCATGGGGTTTTCTTTACAAGATTTGTTGAGAGGAGTCTGCCTTTCTGTTCCTCTGAAGCTGAGAGAATGCATTTTGCCAAGGTCATCCAATGGGCTTCCACGCCTGAGCAAGAATATGAACTCTGGTCTCCAGAATCATATTCCAATGCTCAAACCACTACGCCATGCTGCCTCTTGGAAGCTGAAGTACTCCACTGTATTTGGTTTTTCTCTTACTTAAATATTTGATTCCAAAAAGTAGTGTGGAAGGATGGTTCTCCGCCCATTGGCAGTTGTCCTATGGTGGTTCACAGGACCCCAATCCACTCCCTTTCACTCTGCTATTTAACATTTACATGAAGCCACTGCTAGAGGTCATCTGTAGATTGACTGCTATCAATGTATTTGTTACACTCATAAAGCATGCTCACTCTGTTTTTTTCACTGAATCCAGGTGAAATCAGTGCCTGAATGCAGAAATGATATAGATGACAGCCAATAAACTGAACTTCAGTCAAGATAAGAGAGATACTATTAGTAGGTAGATTATCTGTCCTGATGAGTGATGTTCAGATTGGAGTTGGACAATGCTCTTAGGTCCTGCACAGCCATAGTAGGCACAAGTGACTCCAATATTACGGCGCCATACCAATGGCAACCCTAGCTGGCAGATATTCATGTGCTGGTAGCCTCCTGCTTGGATTATTACCATATACTAAATGCAGGCCTGCCTTTAAACCATTTCAAAATGAACAGCAATGTTATTAACAAAAACTAACTGATATGATCAGATTATGCAACAATTTTCATCTGCTCTAACTATTCCCTTTCCAGGTCAAATCAGATGCACTGGGTTTTACCAGCTCCTTATGAGCTGGGGTCAAATGATCTAGCATGAGCTATATGATACAGGGGGCAAGTCCAGTTCCGCTGAAAAACAAACATTCACCCCCTACTTTCTTTCCATTCAGAAGACCACTGTGACAAAGAAATTGAGCAATAAAAATCACTCAATTTATCATCTTTGTTATATCTCCTTCCTTCCTGACCCATCCAAGTAGTGTAAAATATTTCTGTAATCTTTGTGTGAAATACCACAGGGCAACTCCTAATCCACAAATTCTTCTTTTGTTAAAAGAACAATGATCAACATTTACAGAATAAAAGCAAGTAACTCCATTTACTGATATGCAAAAAATAAAACTCAGAACACAGAATTTTTTTCACATTTCAGGGCACCCCAGAGGCCACACTGAAGGCCCATGTATTATATGGGGTGTACACATCTGCTTTAGTTGTAAATGGTATAAGCCAGAACACCAGACGAATAATCTGCTATTACATCTGTCTAGTTGCATTTAAGATCATTTTCAGATGCCTTTCTGTAGATACTAATCTGGAAATCTGGAAATCTCCAAACCTTGAAACTTTTTGCCACCAGCTGCCCACTTCTGCCTTCAAGGCAGCAGCTGTGGTATTCCAGCTCATTCATTTCTCAGATCCTCAGTCTCTCTCCAGCCTTGCACCTCATATACAAGTAATAAACAAATCAGACTGAAGCTGGAGAGAGACACAAGGATCTGTGAAATGGCAGAAATCCAAGTGTAGTGCTCAGTGTGAATCCATCCCTCCTGCCATTTCACAAATCCTCACATCTCTCTCCAGACTTTTATCATGTTCATTCACTAATTGTGTTGTTCATAAGACACAAGACTAGAAAGAGACTTAGGTTCTGAGAGACAGAGGATATAAGGGGCTTGACACCTGTATTCAGGAACAAAAATATAGCACTGTCCAGGAGAGTTCTGGCGAGCCCACCAGCTGCCAGCTTTAACATTCAAGGTGGCAGCTCCAGCACTCCTGCTCATTCGTTTGCAGGCTCCCCGGATATCTCCTAGATAGTACTACATTTTATGTATATGCCAATACAGATATTCCAAAATCTGAGGGGGGGGGAATGTAAAATATGAAACACTTCCGGTTCCAAATATTTCAGATAAGGAACATCAACCTGTATTTTGGCACCGGATGAAAATGTTCTATTCTCTCACTTTTTTGTTTTAAGATTTTTTAATGTTTTCAGCTCCACTATATAAATATTTTCATTGGTGACACTTTTATTTTTTTTAATTGTAGCTTTCTGTTTATTTTTATACAGTGCTTTAATTTTTCTGGACCTAAAAATTCTATTGTTAATTAGAGACTGTTTGTTACTATTGTTAATTAGAGACTGTTTGTTATATACTAGGCAGTATATAACCTTTGTAATTACAATAACAATAATACCACTGATATTATTACTAATAAAACACACACAGCACTTTGAGGGAATTAAATAAGGCTCTAGTAGATTTTATGTTCAGTACATTAAATCTTCCAAAAAAACAAAAACAAACTGCATCATATATTACTAAATGAAAACTTACAGAATAATCCTAACCACCTCTCACTGGCTGTCTAGGAGGTATAATGACAGGATAGAGATTCCTGGCTGTCACAGAGATTTCTGCTCCAATATTGAAATAGAGTCAGTATTTCAATGTACCAGCAGTCCCAAAAAACTAGCATGTATGTCCTGTTGGTAACCAGAAGTCAAAAATAAAATTTAGATAGAAAGGCATAAATAAAAGCAAGTTATCTACAGTATCCATACAAGTTCATGAAAAAATGTAACAAAAAAAATGTTGCATCCTTTCTTTGGAGAGGTGATGCACTTCCCTGTGACTAACACAAAACAGTTGGGTTCTAGCTGGCACAAATATCCACCAGCAACAGTTCTCATCATGTGGTCCACAGAGCCCCAGGGAACCTCAATGTCCTCACAGGGGGTCTGCATGCAGAAGGGCTGAACTGAGTGGAGAGTTGTCGCTTGTCTCACCTTGCTGCCAGCAGGTGTAAGTACTGGAATTGACAGTTCCACAGTGGAGGGAAGGAGGGTGGAGGCACTGACAATGGTGCCAAGCTGGATGCTTTTCCGTGTGACCTTTCAAGACTCCCAGCAAAGCAGAGGAAGAGAGGAGAGTAGGAGACTGGCAGCTCCTGTGCATTCCCCTGAGAAGAGAGTGGCTCCTTCTGTGGAAGTGGACCTTGACTGAGGAAGAGGAAGTGTCTCCCTCACAAAGAGAGTCAAGAACGAACCACAAGCCATCCAAGCAATACCCAAAATGTGCACCCATGATTAGCCACAGTCCAGGTCTTATGTAAACAGTCATCAATCAAAGCTGTTGAGAGATACCAACTTCTTCCCACTGGCATTGTTTGTGCCTCCCCCATTTGAAAAATGTCGCTTCCACTGCTCCCATCACTATCACTGTTTATTGGTTTATGTGAAACTTAGTCCTAAGTAACTGTACTTGCATCTCTATTCTGCCCATGATCAATGAGGTATTCCCTCTTAACTACACATGTTTGCCTGTGTGTGTATACGTGTGTATATGCAGAGGTGAGGTGGTAGAGCACCTGTCTTCTGGCAGGATCAAAGGTTTCCAGTGAGCCAACCCTGCCAGATAGTCTACACATCAGGAGGTGGTATTATTATTATTTTGTATGGAAGCATTCCAAAAAAAATATTGTAATAGAAGTGTGTGTGTTTACTTATTTTTCCCTTCTCTCCACATCTGAAGACTCTTGATGAACAACTTTAATTTGTACATATTTGATGCACTTTATGAATGTTAAATGGTAAGTCTTGGTGGTCCACAGCAATAAAAGAAATTTAAAGGGGTCCATAGTAAAGAAAAAGTTCAGAACTGCTGTCCTACACCATGATAAAGCAGCTGTAAGAACTATAAATGCAGCTATATCTTATATATAGAAGGTGTGTTTTGGTGTTTTTAACCTGTATTTTTTTAATTGAATTTAATTAACTTTATTTTAGCTTTTGTACTAAGAGTTTTTTAATTGTACTGTGCTTTTAAAACATCGTACACAATCTTGAATTCCATGCTGTGAGAAAGGAAGGTCAACGAAGAAAGAAAGAAAGGAAGGAAGGAAGGAAGGAAGGAAGGAAGGAAGGAAGGAAGGAAGGAAGGAAGGAGGTGGGTAAGGAATAGAAAAACGTCACTTTTCAAGACTTGCAAATTCAGATTTGCTTCTTAAAGAAAATATTTTACACTTGGAAGTGAATTTGATTTTTATTTGTGTTGCCCTAATAGTAGAATCAAAATCTTTGAAAAGAAAAGATCAAAAAATTGAGTACAACACATTTTTATAGGGCTTCAAGGACAAAAAATTGAAGGGAAAAAACCCACAAAGAACCACTCACCCACCCCTTTGAATTTTTCCAATTCTCTCCTGGCCTTCACATCTCAAAGTAAGGACAAATTGGATGTGATGTGGTAGGTCTCTGCACAAGACCTTCAACACACTTTTACGTTTAATAACAGGCAAATGAGGAACTGTGGCCTTCAGAAAGTAAATCTGATTTTGCTCCCTACAGTGAAGACAGATGTCCCTTAGTGATCTACTTCTGTATAGGCAGAAACAAGATGGTACCTTATACTTCGCACAGGAGGAAAACATGAGTAGAGGAGCATGAAATTTTCCTCAGAGCAAGCAATATGAAAAGAAAGAGTTACAGCCTTTAATTTAACTACAAGTGCCAACTAGAACAGAGTCACCGAATCAATGAGATTTAGAAGCTGACAAACCATTCAGAAATTAACTCAATGGATCTATTCTAGCTGGGGCTTTGGACCTGATTTAGTCCAAAGCCTCTATCTCTTGCTGCTATGATTCTGATTTAAATCCACTTGGGGATGAATAATAATGTTTTCAAAAAAGGCCTACATCCTCCAGACATGCTTTTATTTTGCAGACCTTTTGCTCAAGTTGATACGAGACCAGCACATGCTAATCAGCAGACTAGTAGCATATTTACCGGATATGAACTTTGAATGTTCATTCATAAAGATTAAGACAGAAACTGAATTCACACTAGTCTTTCTTTGACAGTACAGTACTGTCAAGTGTCCACAGACTCAGAACAAGGTGACACAATGAGAGTTTGACCAAGCTATACACCAAGTGCATTTGCACAACACAAGAAGCCAAAGATCTGAAGAAATACTGCCAGATTATTTCCATTTTCTTTGCTTTGCAGTTGGTCTATAACGCTGTCCAGAAGCAGAGAGCTTTCTTTCTCTGGATTGTTTCCTCCCAAAAACAGAGAAAGCAACCAAGATTTTTTTCCCCTTCTGGCTTGTTGGAAGGAACAAACCAGAGAAGGGAAGCTCCCTGCTGCCAGAAGAAACAATAAACCTACAGCATATAAATGCTCTGTGGTATGTTTAGCTGCACCAGTGCACTGTTCAGTCACAACAACCAGAGTTCCTGAATATCTCTGGCTTGTCATGTCATGCAAATGCTCCCATTATCTTAATCATGGCTGGGCAGCTTTTGAGGGCCCAGGAGCCATTTATGCCCTACCCAGACTTTGATGGGCCACACTTCTCTGAGTCTCCAAAACCACCACAATGCCAATCACCCCCCCCTTTTTTTAACTCTCCAAGTGACAAACCAGACTTCTTACTTCTTTGGGGCAGTGCAATTAACACAATCTTGTCTGTACTGGCCCACTTTAAGGTTAAAAAGTCATTTTTAAAGAAATGAGAAGTGACTGGCCAGTTGAAGCCATTTTGGAGAATGGGAAAAGGAGATCCGGGAGGTGCTGGGGGAGACATTATGTGGTCTCTGGGCTGCGGTTTGCCTGTTGTGTGTCTTCAAATTTCTGAGTTATGGCAACTCTAAGGTGACCCTATAAAAGGATTTTCTTGGCCAGATTTGTTCAGAAGGGGTTTGTCTTTGCACTCCACTGAGGCTGTGAGAGTGTGACTATCCAAGGTCACCCAGTGGGTTTCAATGGCTGAGTGGGGATTCAAACCCTGGTCTCTGATGTTGCAATCCAACACTCAAACAACTACGCATTATGCTGGCTCTCTGCTGCACTTTGCCTACTCCCATCAAAGCCTTCAACCTATCAAGAATGTTGACATCAAAGTCTTCCTAATGTCAACAAAAACTGAACAAATAAAAACAAAAAATGAGTGTGAATCACTGTTATCCTTTATGTGATACTTGCCATAGCTTTTAACGTGCAGTAGATTGCATTCTGAAGAGTTTTGCAAGAAACTGACCAAAACTTATCTGTTTTAAGCCACTCCAAATGCATAAACTGAACAACAACAAAAAACAGCATTCCATACTCAGTCACAATCAATGATCAGGAACTATTAGGCTGCAATTACATCTATGGACAAGCAAAACAAGAGACAACCTCCTTCTCAGATGAGAAAGAAGAGAACAGGGCAGGCCTGCTATACTAGGTAAAACAACTTGCTACAAGTAGCACCTCTGTTAAAAGGGGGCAATGAAACAAGGTGTTAGGATCGGAATGGTAAACAACATGTTTTATTTAAGCGATGGCTTTAGCACTGATGAAGGGGAGACAAATTTTTGTACTATGCTTCAGCAACAAACTACTTTCAGTCAGAACAACTGTAAGAATGGCTTAGCCATCAAGACTGTCCAAAATTTATGGATCCCTGCAAAAAACACATACTAACCCAACATTATTTATTGGACAGCTTTCACATTCAAAAGCATGAGGGTAACAAGTAAAAAAGAACTTTCATTCCAAAGAAGAATCTACAGTTTGGCATGTATCACAATCTACTTGTCAACCTTTTCCAACTTGATGGTCTATAGATGTTTTGGTCTACAACTCCTACAGCATTTCTGACCACTGCCTGGCATTGAAGTCCAAACCACCTCATGGGCACCAGGTTAGCAAAGGCTATCAAAACGTTTCCTCATTAGTGAATAAAAAATTTACATAGAGTGGGACTTTTCTGTGCCAGCTATAACACTCTATCCACAGAGTCTACTCATTAACTGCTGGTGGGGGCAGTTCTAGACACAAAAACAGCATATGAAGAGCTGTTCCCCACTGAAGTGAAGAGAAAAACCAGTTAACTAAAATCTGTGCACAAAATGAATTAAACTGTGTCTGTATTTTAATTAATGACAGACTTCAATTAACTTCAATATTATACCTGTGAGCCATCGCAAGGTTTCCAAACCAATGCCAAGCTTCAGAGCTAATTTCTGTATTATAAAACCAGAATATCTACTCATGCTACTAAGTCTAGAGCTGAAAATGACACTACCATTTATAATGTCTAGGGTGCTTCCTAAATTAGTGATGAGAAAGACATGGACAACCTGAAGTCAAATGTATGATTGAGAGCACTGCAAATTATTTTCAGATAATGTCTTCTGTGGGACAATTGTCTAAATGAAATTCCAAGAGTGTAGTCTCACGTCTAAAAGAACAGCTACACTAACATTTATATTCACATTTTCAGTTTATCTGTAACTCTTGAAGAGGTGAACAGATTACTAGAGGTTGTATGGTGTAGATCCTTCCCGGTTTGTGAAGGCAGGTTGAGGGAGATTGGGTGAGCTTCTAGCTAAGATCATCAACAACTTGCTGGAAGAAATACACTGTTTCACCCATACACTGTTTCACCATCATTCAATGAGATGCTCAACTCTCTGCCTAGGAAGCTCCTGATGAACACAGAGGATTCACCTAAGTCCAGGCTACTTTCTAGTCTACTAAAATGCAGCCTGATCAATCCGTCTGGCCAGTATGTTTTCCTTGCAGCTAGACTTGCAAGACATCTGTGGAACAGATCCTATAAGCCCATTCAGTATACACAACTGTATTAATCATTCTGTCATAAATAATACCAAGGCCATCTGTTAAGTTGCTATTTTCTGTGGTTCAGGTTATAACTCCAAAGTGATTTCTATCTTTTAATATGCTCCAAAAATGGTATCTTGTCCTGTCCACAGTTACTTTAACATCCCTTGTTTGGCCTGCCAGGTCTGCAGCCGGTCGAACTTCTCTTCAATGACAAGCAGTCTGAATTTTCACAACTATCTCATGCGAATTCCCAGCAAGTCTGTATAAAAGTGAACAAGAACCTCTTCTAGGAGGTATAGAACACTTGTAGTTACTCAATTATTAAATGCTTGGTTCACCCTTTTTATTTCATTTGGCCATGACAAAAAGTGATTTTGAAGTCTGATATCCTGTAAATTTGTTGTCCTCTAAATGAAGCCTAAAAGGAATCACAAAATCTGAGAGCCGAAAGGGACCAGAAGAGCCACCAAGTCCAACCCACCACCATGCAAGAACACACAATTACAGCACTTCTAAAAGATGCCCACCCAACATCTGCTGAAAGATGGAGAGTCTACCTCTCTTTGAGGCACTCTATTCCAAAACTGAACAGCTCTTACAGTAGAAAAGTTATTCCTAACGTTTAGGTGGAATCTCTTTTCCTGTACTTCATTCCATTTGTTTGTGTTCCAACCTCTAGAGTAGAAGAAAAAAGGTTGTACTTAACAGCCTATTCACTAAGAACAAATAAGGCAATATTTCTGGTCATCTAAAAGTGCTCTGCAGCTGAACTAACCTCAAGATAGAACAGGTAAGCAAACACAGGCCAGAAGCCCACTGGCACCCTATTTCCACTTAACTACACTGTTGCAGGAGAGAAAAGGCTACGAGTACAGTGCTCATGAAGGAAATCAAGCACTGAAGAACTAGGTTGATTAGAACCGGAAGATTCAAGTGCCTTCAAGTGCTACCACTAAGTAACCCTGGAAAAGGTGCAGCTGCTAATGTAATGCACCAACAGAATTGTCGTCAGAATTTCCATGTAAGTTTATCAGTAAGCCAATATGATATCTGGATTACTTATTTTACCCAAAATAAAATGAAGTGTTATTTATTCAAAAACAATGTCCCGTTTTGCAAAACGAGACTCAAAATTACTTCTCAAAATATAGCTAAATGAACAAATTGCTGACTCAGTCACGAAGATAAGTAGCCCTTTATTATTTCAATTCTGCTGCATTAAGATTTCAAAACTACCAGATACTTGGAATTTACTGGCTGTGGTACAAAGGACAGTTTCAGCTCATCTTGTACAAATAATCAAACATGAAGAAATAGAACAAGATCTACAAAACTGCATCTTCAATTCAGTGAACTTAGAATGTTAGCAATATATGACCAAGCAAGGTTTATGAACCATATTTTCTACACCCTGCTTTCAGTGGAAGTACCTGTTACTTCAAACAGGGTTTATAAACTACATTTCCTACACCCTGCTTTCAGTGGAAGTACCTGTCACTTCCAGTGGCCTGCATGCTTCTGCTGTGTGCAGTTACCAGAAGCCACTAACCATTTCCAGCTTCCAGGCTACTTCTGTCCCACTCCTTTCCTAAAATATACACGATCCTCCATTCCTCAAACCCTCTGCATAATGACAGAGTTACACAGTGCCATTCCTATGCTCAATTAATCTTACTGGGCAGAGGCGGCAGCTGTTGACGCCTCCTTTCTCTCCGTGTTGGCCAGTCATTACCATGGAACAAGAAGAGTGTTTCCCTGCATAATGGCATACGGCCTCGAAGCGCGAGGAAGAAATTATCGCCCAGGAGTAGGGAGGCTTAGGGGCACAAAGAAGGACAATAATTACACGCTCCTCTTTGGCCGTCTACCAAGAGTTGCCCACTATCCCCCGCCCAGCCAGATCCAGCACTCCTCCCAATATGCCGCATGGAGAAGGAAAGGCCCACAGCTGTTTGGTGTCAGACTGGAACGAGGGAGCCAAGACCCACCCAAGCTTCCTGACTCTCACTACACGCTGCAAACAACCCTGCACCATAAGCCATAACGAACAACCTTTTACTACGATCTAGCCCATCTTCCCTTCTCCCATCGCTTTCCGGGACACGGCACCTAAGGGAGGCCGGTGCTTGGCGAGAGGCCTAGCCGTGTTTCACGCGACGGAGCCGCGACAGTGGGCCAGGCATAGGCCTGGAAGGGAAAACGGAAACTCGGAAAGGGGTCGTGTCCGAAAGGAAAGGCGCAGGTCACCGCGAGCCGCCTTACCTGAGGTCGCGGACGGAGAGTCTTTCGGATCCCAAGCCAATCCTCAGCCCCAACAACACAAGATGGCTGCCGCGCCGTCACGCAAGGTCATGTGATCCCGCGGCCGCCTCTCCACCCCCTCCTTCCTGCAGGCTCGGGCAGAGAAGCGGGTGAGCCGAGGCGGGAAGGGCCTCGCAACGTCGGGAGCCAACGGCGCCCGTGGCCGCCCTTGCTGGCCTCGGAGAGCAAGAACGCCGTAGGCGCCAGGCGGCCCCGCCGCCGAACGCCGTGTGAGCAACGCAGGAAGAGCGCCTGCCCCGTCCCCGCTCACCCGAACAGCCGGGCGCCTGGGCTTGTTCCCTTCACAGGCAGAGCCCTCATCTCCGCTGAAGGAGGAGCGCGTTATCCCCTGTTTTCTCCTCTCTTCTCTTGCTGGTACGGGAGCAATTTATCCGCGTTAAGGGATTTCGGGTATGATCTGTACTTTGCCGCTGTGAAGAGGAAAACGTGTGTCATGCGTGGTTGTAGTTAGGTATGCGACAGTTCCGCACTACATTGCTATAGCGCTGCTATTCCACTTTGAACATCCTGTGGAATCTTGGGGTTTGCAGTTTAGAGAGAGGCATTTAGAATTCTCAGGCCATTTCCGCACGAGTCTGTTATAGCGCGATGATTCCACTTTCAACTTCCTATGGAATCCTGGGGTTTGCAGTTTCGGGAGGGGCCCCTCCGAAACTGCAAACCCCAGGATTCCATAGGAGGTTGAAAGTGGAATCATCGCGCTATAACAGACTGTGCGGAAATGGCCTCAGCCACAGAGCTCTTCGGCCTCAGTGAACTACAAACCCTAGAATTCCACAGGAGGTTGAAAGTGGAATAATAGCACTATAATAGCACTATAACAGTGTAGTGCGGAAACAGCCACAAACATGCATGTGTTTATTTCAGTGGATCTACTGAAGGTGTAAATTGCTATTATTTATTCAGTGTTTTATCTTGGATTAGTGGAACCTCCCACGGTGGGGTAGCCTGATCTTCCCCCTCCATCCCCTGCACACACACACACACACACACACCACAGCCTTGGGATTGCTAGTTCCTCCCAGTTCTCAGTCCGACACAGTAAGCGTTACACATTGTTTCTGGTCCTGTGATTTTGTTGAATAAAGTGTTAAAATGAGGTGCCAGCGATAAAAGGTCTGAAGATCCGTTAATGAGGAATTCAACTGGGTTAAGTGGCCTTCTTGTATCTGTGTTCACAGTCATAGATGCAGATTAATTTCCTCACACATAAACATGTAACTTTTTAATTTTGCCAAACCTAAAATACTCTCAGCCTTTGGAACGATATTGCCAATGCAGATTGGGATTTTTTGCACACATACACGCACACCTTGTTTCCCCACAATCTTTAATCTCGTGAATAATCTGCATTTCATGGTGCCCTCCCATAGGAGCTCTCTGGACAGTACCAGTTTATTTGTTGCCAAGGCTTCCAAGTGCAAAACCGACGCCTTTTGGGGCAATTTTCCTTATTTCTGATATCCTGAACATCAAAAGGCTTTAGCAATACACACTCTTGTTGAAATGTACACAATTTATGGTATCAGTTTAAGAAAGGAGGGTAGTATTCATCCACTGGGCCCCGTGCAGGAAGAAAAATACATGCCATTTCTGCCCTAGACTGCTATAGTGCTATTACTGTATTCCATTTTCAACATCCTATGGAATCCTGGGGTTTGCAGCTTAGGGAGGGGCCTTTGAGGGAAACCCCAGGACTGCAAACCCCAGAATTCCATAAATATTGAAAGTGGAATAATAGTGTTTTAACAGTCTAGTCTGGAAATGGCCACAGTCTTCAACTCAGTAAACTCTCTTACACAGCGTGAAAGAGTTGTTTTTCAGAGAGGAGTGCTAAAAAGATAAATAAATGGGTCCCAGAGCAAATCAAGCCTGACTTCTCCCTAGAAGCCAAGATGGCTTAATTGAGACTGTCCTACTGTGGCCATATCAGGAGAAGACGTGACTCACTAGAAAAGAAAAGACAATAATGCATGGTAAGTTAGAAGGCAGTAGAAAAATAGGAAGACTGCATTACAGATGGATAGATCCAACCAAGGAAGCCAAGGCCCTGAATCTACCAGACCTGAGCAGGGCTGTTGATGACAGGGTGACTTGGAAGTTTCATTCATTATTGCTGTTGTGAGTCTTCAAATAATTTCCAACTTAGGGTGATCCTAAGGCGAGGCTGTCACAGAGTTTTCTGGTGGGTTTCCATGGCTGAGCGGGGAATTGAAGCCTGGTCTCTAGGGTTGTAGTCCAACACTCAAACCACTACAAAATGCTGGCTCATTTATAGGGTCACCATAAAAGCTGATTTGACAGCAATTAACAGTAACTTTTTAAAATGCTTATGCTACTAGAGAGCTCACAATAATAGAATACAAACCAACTTTATTGGATTGAGTTTAAATAGCATTTTACCTTCTAAGGAAAACCAGAAATTGGCACAATTTGAGATAGCATTAGAGGGGGAAAGATTAGTGCTACTGATACTCTGTGGTTTTGATCTGCATGGGGGTAGATTTTTATAAGAAGTCACATATACAGAAATATGATTTTGCATTTAATGCATTTAATCCCATTCAACCATGGAAACCCACTGGATAATCTTGGTCAAGCTACACTGTCTCTTTTAAGAGGAAGGCAACAGCAAACCTCTGAATAAATCTTGCCAGGACGGCCCTATGAGAATGTTGCAGTGAGCAGAGTAGACTTGAAGACACATAACAATAATTTAATGCATTGCCCAGGATCAAGGGTTTCAGTAACCAGTGGTGGCATCATTTTTAATAATTTACTTTTTAATAATTCACTTTTTGTTTCTGACATTAACTGCTCTACACTAACACATGGTTGTGCCATAGGTTGGGCTTGATAGGAGCTTTGGTCTGGATTTTTTATTTCTTTATTTGAGATACAGAACCTCTAATGACATGGACTCATCCTGGTATCACAGTCCATTGTTTTCCTTAGATGAAAGGACCTGGCATGCTGTGGTAATTATTTGACTTATCTACTGTAATGTGCTTTCTGAATGACTGTCCTTAAAGAAAGGTGAAGGACCTCTGCAGGGCCTTCATACAGGGATATATTTTGTTTGGTCCTCATTGAAGAGATCATATTAACACTGATTCACTGATAATTTTACTTGCTTATTTTTATGCTAGATTCAGAGTGCCAACTCCAGGGTTTTTTTTAAAGGAAATTGCTTCTTCCATGTACAATTTCATACCAGTGAGACTGTTGCAACAATAGTGCTTTAGGCACTACCACTTACTTTATAATCATTTAATAGATTTCAGTTTACTTCCAAAATGCAAGCAACACACAAAGTAACAAAATCCATTTAAAATGCACATCAATATCAAAATTCAAAAAGAGAAGCAAAATAAATCAATTTATTTCATTTAAGCCATTCAGTACAAGGTGTTGGTTTTTACCTTTAAAGCCCTTCATGGCTTGGGGCCAGCCTACTTGCGGGATCGCCTTCTCCCATATAATCCGCCCCACACATTAAGGTCCTCTGGGAAGAATCTACTGCAGCCAATCAGAACTAGGTTGGCTGCGGTTACCCAGAGGACCTTTTCTTCGGTCGCTCCCAAGTTATGGAATGGCCTGCCGGAGGAGACTCGGCACATTACCAGTCTTGGCTGCTTTAAAAAACAGTCAAGACTGTTCTCTTCCGACAGGCCTTCCCAGACTAGTGTTCCACTGCCTCTCATCAATTGTCCCTTTGTTTTTAATTGTTTTTGTTTTTAATTTTAGTTTTTAATTTTATTTTAATCTGTTTTAATAGTTAGTGTGTTAGGGGGATGGTAGGGTTGGTGGCTGGGGAGGGTGGGCTACATTCTGATGTTTTAACATATTTATATGTTCTGTAATGCCGCCTCGATCCATTTGGGAGAGGCGGGATAAAAATAAATTTTATTAGTAGTAGTAGTAGTAGTATTCCAGCTCTGGGAAATTAGGCAGCCCTGCTCCAGCATGTTCTCTATATTTGTGAGTACTTTTTAAAAAAATACTATAGGGCTTCCCAATAATTAAGACAGCTTTCAATAAGAGGTTGGCTGCTGCTGTGCACTAGATGTTTTCCCTGAAGTTTTTATTATGTTGTATGATGGTTTTGCTTTCATTATCGTAAGAACCTCTTTGGTTAAAGGTGAAGTATTTTAGTATAATAGAGGATTCTCACCAAATATGTCACACAGAGGTCTTACTAGTATGACTGGCACAAAAGTATTCTTTGGCCAATCATTAGAAAGTTAACAAACAATTCCAGTAACCTCATAAATCTTAAACAGCAACAATAAATTACAAGGTTCAGCATGAATGTTAGTCATTTACCCTGGCAAAACATATCCTGAATTGTTTTTATTTAGTGGCTATCAAAGAGCAAGATCAACAGCTTGTAGTTTTAATTTCTGTCATAGGGTGAGATCAACAGCTTGTAATTTTAATTTAATTATCTCAAGAGTTCCTGCACCTGGTTACACCCAATTTCCCCATTGTACTGTATCGCAGTCTTCTCTTTAGTCATTCATGCAATTACCAAGCTGCTGAATCTCAAACCTCAAAAGTTTCCTTGTCCAAAGAAGCAAGTTGCTTATTTTACTTTAACATTTTTAATCCCCCTATACTTTTAGATCCAATGTGGTTAACAAATGAACATGAATTTAAAACAGCAACAGTTTATCAAAATACCACGTTTTTAAAAGTCCAAATATAGAACCATAGCAGCAATACTCAAAATAATGAAGTGGAGGCATCAGAGAAGATTCTGGAAACAGGTCACCACAACTGAACAAGCCCAGCATCTGTCTTATTCTAGAAAATGAGGCACCCAGAGCAGGATTCCAAAGATGGCTAAAATATATATATGAACAAGTTCAAGAGGAATTAAATTGTCTTCAGGTATGCAAGCTCCAAACAATATATGATTTGAGAAGGTATGAACTAACACTTCCAATTATACTTGCCAACAGACTAGTTGCTAATGGAAATGTTTCAAATCTGAAATACATGTTCTCTTTTGTGATCCATTAGCAACGTAACAGCTATTTATTGGATTAGTTGAAGTTTCTGGGAAGTCTTCAATGGCAGTCCTGCATAATAAGTCATCCCTCCACAGTCGCTAGGGTTAGGGGTACGGGACCTCTGTGAAAGTGGAAAAACCGTAAATAACTCTACGCCCTCCCAAACCATATTTAACACAAAAAAACAATATGATCACCATATTCAACCCACCATGGATTCGAGGCATCCGGGTTCCTTCACAAGGCAGAAAGGCATAGCTGGTGGCGCGTACTGCCACCTCCACTGCTGCCCCACGTATTTTTGACAGGGACTTAAAAAGCCTCATTCGCAGTTTCTGAGTCCCACAAGGCTTGCAGTCACTATTAGAATTGGCCTAGAGAGGCAGCAGAGGTGACAGGAAATAATCCATGAATAATCAAATCTGCAAAAGTGAAATCTGCAAATATGGAGGACTGACTGTACATTGTAATATTTTAGCTTGGAGGTTGTCAGAGCACAGCTAAGTGTGTTCAGATTCTGTCTGCCCAGCTGTAGTCACAGCTGGCACACCAGCTTCAGCTAGTGAAAGGTATTGATGCGCTATCTATCGATGCTGTTTGTACTGTCTTCACTTCTTATCCTGTCTGCAATCCATCTACAAGATCCATATTGCATTTAAGCAAGGTATAAAAATGAGACATACCCACCTCTATATTCTCACTTTGCAATTAATTACTTCAGCATTTGTGACTATTTTCTAAGGGAGTTGTGTGTATGGACACACGCACGCGCACACGTTTTCTAGTGCCTTTAGTCCCCTTGAGGAACGTATTATGCATATTATTGGTAAAAACACTCAGTCACTCAGAAATCTTTCAGCAGATGGCGCTCCAATAACAGGAGTATAAGCAATAGAATCTGTTCTTAAGTTTAATAATGTGAAAGTTCTGATTCTCTTCACTGAAGAGTCATTCACTAGAGTATGCATTAAAGATAGCCTCCTTGTTTCTTTTTCTTAAGCAGGCACCCCTTAAATTCAAATTAAAAAAAAACAGTTTGCTAAAGACTTAATTAAAAGAAAGATTTAAACAAAAACTGTCTGTATAGATTCTCTCACCAAAATAAATGGGTTTTCAAGTGGAAAACTGATTTTTGGTTCTTTTGGTTAAAAAAACCAAACAATAGAAAAAATTAACTATATAAGCATTTGATTAATATTGACAAGCAGTATTATCTTTAAGGCTTAGGATAGCACTCCAATAACTGCTATAGCAAACATTCTGTGCTGTCAAAAAAATAGCGCTAGTAATAGTTTTATAGTGACCTAAAATTTCTGCCTTTGGTAGTTCCACAATAAGCTGAAAGTTCTGACTTTGGTACAAAGCGCAGACAGATTTTTTCCTCAGTTGAAGTGTAGACAATCCATCCCTTTAGACAGAAACAAAACCAAAAAAAAAATTCAAGCTAACCTCAGTCAAGTTAAAAAGAAGTTTTATTTGCACAACTAAGCAAGAGGAAAGAAATAATAATTCAAACTTTGTAATGTATAAAACCATTTATTATAAATATTTTTAGTTGAAACGTGATTTTTACCAAATATAATCTGTGGACTTGCAAATATCGTTTTAATTGTTTAGCAATTCTCCCACCCATTATTAAATGGGCTGCCTTTAATTATTCAAGACTCACAGTTTAGTGTCACAGTGTAAAAAGCTAAAAAGACAAGTCAAAATAAAGATAAAGTATCTGGTTTGTGATCTGAAGACAAGAGAGCATTTTTGTTCTCTAGGTATGCATAAATATATACATAATGTAAATTCTGAATGTAATACAAGATTATTGAACAGTATAACATACCATAATCTGAATTTGGAATGTATTTACCCTTGCAAACAAACTGATAGAAGTGGCAGTTTTATTTAACTGGTGGCTACAAAAGTTGTTATGCTCCCACCTTTGTACAAAAGAAGAAAGATTCGCAATACAGAATGATAATTTCTCTCCAAACTATATTATCCATCTCCCTAAATGACCTATTAATGGATGGTTTGTTCTTAAAGGCCAGTGGCTTAAAAAAAGAACAGCTGTGGACTCATTCAGACACACAGAATGTGGCTAGAGAAACAGACCGTACTATTAGTAGCACTATTTCTTGTTTAGAGTACAGCTACTTGCGTGTACGCAGAAAGGATAAAACTGAACAGTGACTGCTATACCCTTGGAACAAAACGTATGTGTCAAAATATTTGTCTGGCTTGGATTCAGAAAAGTACAAGTGGAATTCTATTCATGCAGCAGGACTTTCCTAACACCTCTTTGCATCTGCAGCCCCTCATATCTTCTGAAAACCTGCTGCTGAGGATGAAGGAAAAGTTGCAGTGCTTGGAAGTCTAGTGGAAGGAATTGGCAGAAAGCCCTTTGCATGAAAGGAAGTGTCTACCACTCATGCTCTGCCAGTATCTGCTAAATTGATCTATTCCTGGAGCTGGCCTAGAAACCTGTTTTCTAGGGTAAGACGCACAAAGATGGTAATTAGCCGCTGGGGCATTTGTTTGTGCATGAAAAAACTATGAGGTGTACCCATAAGAATACCCTGTTTACTGAGAAGCAAGAAAGTCAGGAAGAGCAGAAAAGGTATAGAGAATGACACATTAAAGAGAATTATATAGGTATATGACAGAAAATTTTTCTAACCCCAACATGTAATTGGTCCGAGTTCTTGTTACTTATCAGAAGCTCCAGTATTTTCTCTGGAGGCTTAAAATTAGGGAATTTTAATTCCCCAAACCATTGTCCATTAGAATGAAAGGGTCACCTTGACTACTCTTTAGCATTTGTATCAGTCTGAACACCACTATATGTGGCATATCCTCCAGCTTTTAGATAGGAAGTTTTTTTTTTTAAGCAAATAGATTCAAATCTGTTTTGTTTCCTCTGTAGGTGAGTGTCTACCCAAGGGTAAGGTTTTTAAGGATGTACTCCAGTCTCAGGTTACAGATATATTGTTCCAATTACTGACTGAATGCTGACTTGAGTTCTCGGAATGCTGCTCTGCGATGCTTTCTTTCCTCTTCCTCACGTTTTCGCTCATCTTGCTCCGCTTTTATTTCGGCTTCAAATTTGCTGGCAGAAGACAAAGCTTGAACCTAAAATACAGTAGCAGGTAGATGGCACAAGGCAAGGATCAGGAGATGGAAGATATATTTTATTATTAGCTGCCCTGAGCAGTCAGTAGAAAAGGCAGAGTATAAACACAATACATAATAATACTCCAGACCAAAAAATCAGGACCAGCAACTTGCACATCAGGTTTAAAATTGATGTACAAGTCCAGCTGGAAAAAGAGCTTGACAAAACAGTCATGTCAGTGCACTCTGGCACATGGAAGCTGCCTTCTAGAGTAGTAGTTCTCAACCTGTGGGTCCCCAGATGTTTGTGGACTTCAGCTCTCAGAAGCCCTGAGCATTGACCATAGTAGCTGGGGCTTCTGGGAGCTGAAGTTCACAAACATCTGGGGACCCACAGGTTGAGAACCACTGTTCTAGAGGATGTGCAACTGTGCTTGTGGAGTATTGTGCTTCAGATGTGCCATTCAAGATCCTGCCCTTAGACTTAAGAGCTTACAGGTCAGGATGCTGAAGCGGCATTACATTAGTGCAACTGCTAGTTGCAGTGTCAGATATACTTTTAATAGGCTTGGCTATGGAGGTCTCCTTTTGCAAGCAGCTCAATGTATTTTCCTGGCAGCAGTATGCCCTGTGAGGCAGTTGGCCACAGCTCTGCTCCTTAACCCCTGAAGCTTGCCACCAACATCCTCTCAACAATCTTGTGAAGTTATACCATCAGAGCTTTCCAGCTATCGGATGCTCTTTTTCTCTCCTACCACCACCACAACTGAGGCTCTTGTTCATACCTTTGCTTCAAAGAAGTTCTTGGCTCCTTTTACCCCCTCAAGGGCAACATCTATTTCAGATAGTTTTGCCAAAGCCATCAAACCACTGTCTTCTTCAAGCTCCCCAGCTGCAGCTTTGTGGAAAATGAGCAGGAACTAAAGAGAGAGAGAAAGTGTGAAAACAGTAATTTGGGGAAAGTAATAGAATCAGTTTAACATGATATGAGCTTACAACTGAGAACTGCAGCAAAAGAGAGAGGAAAATGAACAGTTGAATTCTGTTCCAATTCAGATTTCATAACTTATTTAGGTCAAAGACAATGAAATACAGATGATCCATGACTTGATATCCCAATATTTTATTTCATTTTTTACCAAAAAGAATCCAGGAGCAGAATGTCTACAAATCAGGCAGTGCTTTTAAGTGCTACTTAAAATCATTTCATTTTATCTGCATAGTTAGTATTGACGTCACTGTTCATTCCATGCACAGGTCATACTCTTTCACTAGAGGGCAGCAGAATCACAGAATGCTAGAAACTACATCCAGGAAATTAGGCATCTGGCAGAACCCTTTGTCCCCATGTTTTTTCCTGAGCTGCTTACTAATATAGCATTTGAAACAGAAATTTAAAAGCTGCCAAAGTCCCCTGGGAATAAGTAAGGGAATATAATTAAACTGTTGGGCCATTTTCTAGCCACACACATGTGCCTATTCACCCATTTTCCTGGGACAGTGCTGAGCATATCCTTGTACTGAATCACATTCTTAGTCTCAACACATCTCTAATGAAAATATTGTCATGACATGGTCATTACTCACAGAGAGGGTGAAAACTGGGATAGGGTGGAGATAGGGAGAAGCTCTTTAACTTGCCTAACACACCCTATCTCTGGATTCCTCTTGGAGAGTATCATTCAGTTCTTGATTAAGACACGCTAGTTAAACCCTCCTTCAGCTACAAAACTGTAAACAATTATGAAGCCATCTCCTGCTAGGTCAGATCATTGGTACATCTATCTAAGAACTGTCTAATCTATTTCAAAATGGCTTACTAGACCTTCAGGCAGATCACCTTTCCCAGATTACCTGTTATCCTTTAAACAGGGATTAAGAATGGTATTAATATGCATGATTACTGAAATCTGGGGAAGGAGTTAATCTTTAGCAGTTGTGCCTCTCTGAAATCTTGGAGCAGTATCAACACAGGCTTGATGTTTGCGGATGGTGTGTAGAAAAAAGGACTTGTACTGACCTGTTAGGATTCTTTGTCCTTTGCTAGGCCTTCCTGTAAAAGCAGTTGCCAATTCTAAGCGTTTGTACCTTGTGTTGTGCAATTGGGACAAATTAACAATTCTCTTAATGTGCCACCCACCACACTGCCCAGTTGAGACGACAGTGGAGATACTGTGGACCTCCAGATGGTGGTCCTGTAAAGTCCTGGCTCAAACATCATGGCTTGCCATGGCAGCAAGACTAAGATATCGTAACCTCAGCATAAGTTGTTCTGGTTTTCACATTCTTGTCAGGGCTTGAAAATAAAGCTGCAACAGTACACTTTTAAAAAGAATTCCCTTATCATAGTCAAATCACTTGTTGATCAGGTTTAGGCTTCTTGTGGCTTTCATCTGCAAGAGAAGGATGCTAATGAGAATGATCCATCCTTGGAGGCTGATGGATCTAGATGAATTCCTGAGTTTCTTGTTAGTATGGCAGGCATTTCTGTCAATCCTCTTCTAACTTCTGTGGAACACAAAGACTACCTGGGTGACTGACATACCCACTTCTAAGTGTCCTCTCCCACTGGTTAGAGCCTGATCAGCCTTCATTTATAAAAGAAAGAAAACAATGAAGCAGATGGGGAAATGAGCAGAAGGGACTCAAACACAATAACTTACTTCAGAACCCACTCTGTAGTGATGCCAGCAGCAAACCGACAACACTTCTCTACTACCATGACATCCTTGCAGTGTTTTCCAGAAGTGGTTTTCTGGATGGTCTCAAGCCAGCGGAGTGATGTTTAGATGTTATTTATTTGCTGAGCTTCTTGATGACATCTAACAGCAACTTGGATACTCTTGCTATCTGTACATGTGTCTAGACAGTCATACATGAGTTCCAGTTATTAGCACTCAAGCAAGGCCAAAAAGATGTTTGGAGGAGTACAATGTATCACTTCTTAGTCATCTTTTACTTTTCCTCACTCTTAACATATAGCAAGGAAAGGCTGACCTGGATGCTGTAAGTGTTTCTTTGTTAGAGGGAGTGGTTCCAACCACCTTGAAGGAACCAGCTGTGCAACTACACTGTGGGGACTGTTCCAACTACTAGCCAGTCTTGAATATTCTTCTTGGGCGAGTGAGTGGTAGCTTGGCAAACTCAGGTATTCTTGGACAATACCAAGAATTTCAATCTGAGTTCTGTGCAGCCCTGTCTTTATCCTAGATATATGTGTAATTTTATGATACCATCCACATTGGTATCCTTTCAAATAAACTGAGCTGTATGGGAATTGGATGGAGGGATCCTGTGCTCTGGTGGCTGCATTCCTACCTGGATGGCCATTTCCAGAAGATATGATGATTCTGCCCCATGAGAGTGGTTCCCAAATCTAGGTCCCTATATGTTGGTATTTCAAGTACCAGAACCCCTGACCACTGGTCATGGTGGATGGATATTTTGGAAGTTAGAATCCAAAGTTTAAACTTTGAAATCCAGTGTCAAATTTGAAATCCAACTTCATTTGGAGACCCAGGTTTAGGAAGCACTGCCTTGCAGTATACCAGAGGATTCTAGGTTGTCCCTCATCTTCCTGTTCATCAGTGTCACTTGAGTCTATAAACGTGTTGAATCACTTATCTCCAACTGGTAATGGATCAAATGTGCCATAACCCATAAAGCTCAACCCACACAAAATGCCTGTGCTATTGGTGGGTGCTTTATCTGGTCAGAAAGGCAAGGTCAATCTTTTCTTGATAAGTGTGCACTTCCCCCTTAAGGCTCTTTGCAGTCAGGAGTGCTTTTAAGTCCAGCATTGACCTTAGAAGCCAAGAGGTCTATATGACAGAAATTCATGACAAAACTGCAGCCTCTCCTAATCAAAGACTGCTGTGCATTGTTATCATCTCACCCAGACATTATATGTGGAACTACCTTTGAAGAATCTTCAGAAACTACAGCTTGTTTAAAATGTCACAGCTGAACTGCTGACCAGTTAAAGGAATGCTAGTCTGAGCAAAATCAAAATGTTGGTTTTAACTTTTAAAGACAACCTCACTGTGTAAAGAAACCTCCCTTTTCACATAAACCTATTGTGACTTTTCTAAAGCTGTTCTCTAAGTTCCCAAATTACTGGAGATAGGGTCCTTTCTGCTGTGCCTCATCCACTTCAGCTGTTGCTCCCCAAGCATCATTTTTATTTTCATTGCCAGGTGAAGATCTTTACATTTCTCTAGGACCACAATGAATTTTAAGGCTATGATTTTATCTGCTGGCTCTTTATTGTTGTTTCTTATTTTAAATTCTATGTAAATCTGCTCTGGAAATATGTTGACTGAAGAAAAGGGCAAGATATTTCAAATATAAATATTATTATAAAGTAATTATATTAAAAATTATAAATTATATTATAAAATCTTATAAATATTACTTAGATATAAATAATTCTATACATTTCCTCATGCAAAACATATTCTCTAGCACTGAGCTATGGAGCGTCCCCACTTTATGGGTCTCTTATCATACTGATGAAGAAACAGCTACCACGTTGAAAAAAGTCTGGCACATGGAGGAATTTTGGCACCCTGTCCACACTGGTGATCTTCTATAAAAGGGGGGAGGGGGCTTTGAGAACTGGTAGCTTTGCAAAGAGATATAAAGATTTGTTTGAATAAGAAGTCCAGCTAACTGTGAAAACATTCCAGTCGAGCCCTACACAACCATCACATCATGCAAGATGATTTGTTCCAATTAAATATAAGCTATCATTCCAGTGAGAGCATAGGACAGTGGTTTTGAGTGCTGGACTATGACCCTGGAGGCCAGGGTTCAACTCCCCGCTTGGCCTTGGAAACCCACTGAGTGACTTTGAGTGCATCACACACTCTCAGCCCCAGAAAATCCCATTATAGGTTCGCCTTAAGGTTGCCATACATCAGAAACAATGTGAAGGCACATGGCAACAGCATAATTCCAGTATGTCCAGCACAAAGTCTTATGGTTTGACACTTCCTGAAGCCTGGTTCATATCATTATCAGTTATTCTGTCCCCAGTTTCCAATACGATCTTCACAGAAGAAGCTTCTTTTTATGTTCATTAGCAGCAGGAAGCCTTTAATACGCAAGACCACCCTAGTCTAGGGAACGCCAGTGCAGACCAAGTAAACGTATCGTGAAGGATAAATACAGAGGAGCAAAAAAAAATAATCAGTCTTCAGAACTGAGCAGATTCCCTCACTTGGCTGGGAAAACAGGGAAATATGCTGTTGCACCAGCAGACACAGCCAACAAAAAGCATGTGGGAATGACTCACCAAACAGCTGGGAACAGGTCATAGATGCAAGTTGCCAATTCCAGATCATCTCTGGGCACAAGGACAGAAGGGACTCTGGGTACAACTGGCAAGCAATTCAGCATGTTCAAATAATCTACGTGGCTTTTGGAGAGATCCTTCACAATATTTCAAGACAGAATTAAAAGGTATAAATGTGTTCATAAATGTAAATCAGGGCTTTATAAACTATACAACCAATCCACAGTCTTCCGATATAATCATACTTTTCTCCAGTATGGTCACCATGCTTTGGAGCAGAATGACAAGCAATGTCAATGAACATATCATACTGCTTAATCATACTGTTCACTGTTGAATTCTCATGAGCAGACGCTATCATGTTATGAGTCACAGTGACAGAACTTTTTTATTTAAGGTTACTTGACTCTAAATAGATAAATAAGTAAATAAACAAATAGGGCAAGATATGTAAGAATAGCAGCAGAACCAGATATTCTGCACATATCCTGAGTTACTGTGAGTAGCAGCAGATACAGAAAAGCACTAATCAGTATTCTGGTTGAAGGAAAGTTAGCAGTAGCAACCAGAAGTCTTTGAATGGAACTTTATTCACCTTGAAACTTAGAGCGCACTGGGTTGATGCAACTGGTGATGTATTGATGGACTCAAAATGCTAAAAGTACAAAATTAACTTTATTAAAATATTCCTTTGTTAAAGCAAGCTGGAATAAGTAACTGTTACAACAAGAAAGAACCACACAAGTTCCGTAGTTATTGCACCATCCTAGGGAACTCCCATTAGTTCTTTCCTTGAGCACAGCGTGGTGGTGGAGTATAGTTGAAAGCAATGTAGAAAGCAGAAAAACATGAGCTTTACAGTTGCCAGCAACTAGACTGCCACACTACAGATAATAGAACAAAAGCAGGTCCAAGTTGCTTATGTCTAAGATAAAACGTATAGTTGGCTCCTGGGTGAATACTGTCATGGGTTCTCTGTAGAGTTTTTGTAGCCTTTTATAGACTTCTCAGTTTTAACAGATCAGCACAAAATCACATCTTTCATCCTCTTCCTGATGCCTATTTTTAAAATGCAGAAAAAGCAGTTTAGTTTTCTCAAATGTTCTATGTCAAGTGATTCATTATGTTGAAGCTGATTCATGAGATCAAGATAGGGAAGTAAGATGTTCTTTTACAAAGAAAATCTCTGTCTGGCTTGGTCCATTTACTCACTCTCATAGCGCTCATGGTACTACTCCAATAAGAAATAAAAAAGTTGTACTTATTTATTCTCTTCTTTATTGACTTATTTAAAGTCATTTCTATTCCATTTCCCTTGATGGAGTGCACTGTACAACATTTTCAAAAATTAAAATGAGGTATCTTGTAAGAACTAGGTTTAAACAAAACTAGTGTCAGCAGATAATAAACAGAAAGGCTGAATGCAACTTCACATCCAGATACAGCAATGTAAGAATAATATATTGTTGAGCAAAACTAGCTGAGCAAAACTGACTGAAACTGGTTTAGTTAGTGTTAGTTAGTTGGCAGAGAAAGAGAAGACAGCTCTAAAGATAACACTGGTTATGCTGCAGGGAACTATCTTTAGGGTTAATCAATGATTTGTGTTGGGAGTGTCTACAAGCTGGTGGGAACAAGAAAGAGTATACTCAACTAATAGCTAGGCCACAAATGGGAAAAGAATATAACTAAGAGTCACTTTCATCCTGCTTCTGCTATAGTTCTTTATAGCTTCCTTAAAAGATCCTACAAATTTACAAATCATTTCATGCTTGTTCTTGACCTAGCATTGTCTCTGTGGGCTGTGTGCAGCAAATGCAGAAATTTGGCAGAAGGAAACTGGATGGGAGAAAGGAGACAGTAGTGAAGAGAACTAAAAGTTAAGGCCCCCTCTTAGTAGATTTCTAGTTAAAGATGCACACATCCATAAATGAAGGAAGACATGCTCTTAGATGGCACCTCACTGATCCATGCCAAACAAAACAAATAATAAAACCAGCATTCTCCATGAAGGAAGGAACAGCCCTTGCTTCAGCTTTAATGCATAGCTTCTAGTATCAAATGAAAAAGGGGAAAAAAGAGTAAGAAAGATTACTATAACTTAGTTCCAAGCATCTACTCAATGTGGTTGGTAGGAACAAGAGATGTAAATGTAAATTGAAATGCTTTCATGGCCGGAATCCATAGGTTGTTGTGGGTTTTCAGGGTTTGAGGCCGTGTTCTATTAGTATTTGCTCCTGATGTTTCACCTGCATCTGTGGCTAGCATCTTCAGAGGATCTGGTGGCAAGGAAGTGAGACAGAGTATATATAATTGTGTAGTCCCCAGGTGGGAGGAAGCAATTTGCATATGTTACAGTTGGCCTGTGGCCTATTATTAAATGGGATATCCCCCAGGGTTGTATTGTTAGTCAGGGGATATGCATAACAGTGCATTAAATACATTAGCAGTCCATTGTATTGTTTCCTGTAGAGGAACCTCCAGAGTCTGGGTGGTGTTCATTGGCATATTTTTGAGTCTTGATTTTAGTGTTCTTCAGTACTGGTAGCCAAATTTTGTTTACTTTCCGAGTTTCTTCTTTCCTGTTGAAATTGTCCATGTATTTATGGATTTCAATGGCCTTTCTGTGTAGTCTGACATAGCAGTTGTCAAAATGGTCCAGAATTTCTGTGCTTTCAAAAAGCTTTCTATGTCCAGGTTGGCCTCAAAGCCCCGAAAACCCACAACAACCTGAGAGAAGCAGAGTTGGATAAAATTGTTCCCCCCCCCGCTTTTTTTTGGCTACTGAGGAAGAGCCCTCAGAAAACTGCTGTGACAAATTTGCTAAGTACAGTGCAGAGAAAATTGCTTGAATTCATTCTGACTTGGAGTCCACATTGAAAGTGGAGTCTCAGGAGACAGTTGAGGCACATATTTGTCTGGTTTTAATGAATGAGTTTCAGGTTGTTCAACATGATATGGACAAGTTGCTTAGAGAGGTGAGACCAACCACTTGTCTGTTAGGCCCATGTCCATCCTGGCTAATTAAAGCTACCAGGGGAGGACTGGCCAGTTGGGTGGTGGAGGTTGTAAATGCTTCTCTGAAACAGAGCTATGTTGCAGAAGCAATTGAAAAAAACCTTCACTGGACCCTGTTTCCCTACATAACTATTGATCAGTCTCTAATCTCCATTTCTAAGTAGGGGCCTAGAGTAAGTGGTGGCAACACAACTCCAGGCTTTCTTTTAAAGAAGGACTACCTGGATCCATTCCAATCTGGTTTCAGGCCTGGTTATGGGACAGAAACAGCTTTGTCACCTACACCAGGGGTTGGACAAGGCTAGAAAGTCCCTATTGTGCCTCCTGGATCTTTCAGCAGCATTTTATACCATTGACCATGGTATCTTTCTGGGTTGTTTGGCTGAAATGGGACTTGGGGGCATTGCCTTGCAGTGGTTCTGGTCTTTCTTGGCTGAACATTTTCAGAGCGTGGTGCAGAGCAACTGTTGTTCAGCCTTTTGGCCATTAGCCTGTGAGATTCCAGAGAGGTCAATATTGTCCCCTATGCTTTTCAATATCTACATGAAGCCACTGGGGGTGGTCATCCAGAGCTTTCGACTTGGGTGCCATCACTATGCTTGTGATAGCCAGCTCTATTATCTCCTTTACAAATGATGCCAAGGAGGCTGTGGTAGGGCTGAGCTACTGTCTCTATGCATTAAAGACTGGATGCATAAGTGAACAGACTTAATCCAGACAAGATGGAAGTGCCGCTGATCAGCAGAACAACCAGTCTGGGATTGGGATCACAGCCTGGATGGTGTTGCTCTCATTCTGAAAGATCAAGTTTGTAACCTGGGGATGTTCTTGGATGCAATGCTGCTTCTGGAAAGTTAGGTTGGTGTAGTACCCATGAGCACTTTGCCCAGCTTCAGCTGGTGTGTGTCCTTTCTTGGGGGAGGCAAATGTAGTCACATGTGTTCAGAAGCTATAGCTAGTACAAAATGCAGCAGCCAGACTAGTGTCAGGTATATATTTTAGAGACCATATAACACCAATCCTGCAAGAACTGCACTGACTTCCAACTTGCTTCCAAGCTCAGTTCAAGGTGCTGGTGTAGATCTACAAAGCCATAAACAACTTGGGGCCAAGATATCTGAACGACCACCTCCTCTCATGTGAGCCTGCAAGAAATGTGGGATCTTCAGAGGAGGTCCTATTGCATTCTCAACACGCTGTGAAGTTAGGTTGGTGGGTACACACACCGGGGTTTTCTTTGTAGCAGTGCCTTAACTGTGGAGCTCCCTACCCAAGGAAGTTAGGCTGGCCACATCTCCTATAAGCTTTCAGCAGGCAGCCAAAACAGTGCTGTTTTGCATGTCATTCTGTGTTTGAAAGTGCCATTTTAACTGTTTCAAAACTGGTTTCTAGAACTTCTTAAAGATTATTTTAATGTGTTTTAAAAACATTTTTAATCTCTGTATTGCTTTAATTGCTTTTTACTTGTTCATTGCCTTGGGAACCCTTGTGGGCTGGGAGGTGATACAGAAATACTTGCATAATAATATTCATTTGTTTGTTTGTTTGTTTATTTAAAGTAATTTTTATGCTGCCCTTAAGGATACAATCCACACAATATCTTAGCACAATACTATCTAGCATGCTGGGATGTGTCAGAATGGTTTCATATACACATCTAGCTGGCAACATTTATAATTAGTAAACAGAACATTTAAACAGTCACAGAGAGTGCAGGTTCAAGCCTGCTTATGCAGCAACAGAGCTAATGAAACTTCCTGGTAATTTCCAATGCATGTTTCTAAAGTTTTTCTGAATAGCTTCCTTCTCTTGCTATGAAACAGCAGAACAGACTCAGGTCATCCTACTACCCGGTATAATCACACAAGGAAAGTCTATAATAAAAAATTCAGACTTTGAAATCCACATGGATTGCTTCTAAACATATGAACAGGATGTGTTGAAAGGGTACCTGCTTTTTCCAGGATTTTCCTCTTTTCCTAGAACTATGCCACAACATCTAAACTAAGGGCATATACTGTGCTTTGTATATCATTCACTAAGCCTGCTTAGCTAATACTCAAAGTTCACAGTAGAACAGGCTGGGAAACCTGCATCCCTCTATTTGTTGCTGGACTCCATTTTCCATTAGCCTCATCCAGCCTGATACTGGTGATGAATCATAGGAGTAGTGGTTAATGAACATCTGGAGGAAAAGAGATTCCCCGCTTCTGTAGAAGAGGAATGAAAACGTTTCTTTGTATCCTCTTCCTTTATGTAAAACAGTTCTAGTTGAGATATCATGATAGCCAAACCAGGCTTTAGCTATCATGAGCAGTCTTTGTACTTACCAGCTTGGTTTTACTCATTTACCTTTTTGAGCAAACCTTAAAATGCCATGGCAACCAAGTCAGGCAACCTATAGTTTATGCAGCTTTGGAAACCACCGTGCAGTCAGCCATCCATACAGATTCAACCAACCATTGCTTGAAAATATTCCTAAAATATTCCCGTTTTATATAAGAGACATCATTTTATTATATCATTATACATAATGGGACATGAGCATCCACAAATTTTTGTATCCACAGGGGGTTCTGTAACCAAACCCTAGCAGATACCAAGGGTCCACTGTATGAACTTCTGGTTTGGAGGCTAAACAGAATTTGTCTGATTTGGATGTCACAGCATACTATGGTTTCCTTGAACTAAGAAGACCTGAGGCACTATCACTGTTTATGAACTGAGCCTCTGTCCACAGCCTCTACTTTGTTTGGCCAGTCCCAGAATCTTCCAATGGGGAGACCTGCTGAGTCACACAAAGAAGATCTTACAGCAAGGGTGGACACAAAACCCCACCTGCCTAATTTTGTGAATGCCACTAAATTAGTTACCATGCTGCCAAAACTGTAGTGGCACCACAGAGAAAACAGCAACAACAAAAAAGCTACCATTGTCTTTGACACCAAAGCACAAAAAAAGTTGTGCCTTATTTAAGAGCAACATCATGGGCTTGGAATCCTCCTAGAAGCATAATTCTACTTTTTTTCTTTTTCTTTTTTTTAAAGGGACACACTCCTCTGGTTCCTTAAAAAAAGGGGAGGTCACATCAAAGCAAAAAGGAGCAATCTCCAGTGGGTTAGGGGATTCAGTGAGACATCACACCAGGCAGCAGCTTATTCCTGTCTTGCAATCAATCTATTTCTATAACCTTATTTTCCTAACAAATGTAGCCAAATAGAATAGTTGAGAGAAGTGGAGAAATACACCCCAAATAATTACTGATTTTGGTGACAATGTGAAATTCTCTATAGATCTTTCCCTGTGATATCACACGATGTCAATTTTGTGGTTAGCTTTCTGTTTGGATTTTTTTTTTTACTGAACACTTCAGTGTTTTTATTCTTGTAAGCACTTTTGATCCTAAAAGAAAGCAGGCCAGAATATGACTATTTTAAACAAAGAAAATACTAGTGGGAATTTCATCCTGCAAACTCAGTTTGGTTCCACGGATTCCTACATAAATAGTGAAGTCTTAGGCACATCTACTCAGAAATTAGACTTCTTGATTTTAACAAGACTTACTCTAAGGCATTCTAACCTAAGCCTGTAATGTCTAAACTGGCCCTTGGCTCATGTAGACTAAAGAACCTAAAGCAGTGTGACAACTGCAACCATTTTGCCATTCTAGAATTCTCCTGCGCTAATTCCAAGCAGAGAACTCTGAGAAGTCATATCCTCTTGTAGGAATACAAATGTATTGTTGAAATCCCTATTTTCATGTTTCAGTCTGTTTCATTCATACCTTGAGCTGTTTTACAGGTTGAACTTTTGTGTACAGGTAAAATAAATATACTTGAGAGTGTGTCTCTAAAAAAGGAAGGTCCAGGGAAGGGACAAAGCAGATGGGGTAGCAACATTCCTAATTTTAATTCCCCATTCTATTTTCTGCTGATGTTTACCTCACGGAAACTGAGTTTACCATCAAAGTCCTCATCCACTTCCTTGATCATGTTCTTCAAACCCAGATGAGTCTGAGGTGCACCAAGTTTCTCCATCATCAGCTTCAGTTCCATAAGGTCAATGTAACCATCTTTCCCTGAGTCATACCTAAGTGGAAGAAAGGAATGAAGATGTCAGAGGGTTCTGTTGACTGGCTTTCAGTTTATGGATCACTCATTATTCCTAGTCAGAGAGACAGACACCATAGTTCAAGCTAGGCCCAGCACTTTAAAATATATTGTCAAATGAAGCAGCAATGCCTGCTTTTATCTCACAGACACCTCCAGTACTACCAGAAAAAAATTGTTTCGGTGCATTGTATAATATGACCAGACCTGAACCTTGCTATTTCCAGTGTGTGGCCATTATGTTCCACTTTGGAGCAAAAATTAAATGGTAATTGGAGAGGTTCAACAGATTTTAAACAGAATGCAAACTATAGCAGAGGCATGTTTAGTGTAAACAGCGCCTAGGGCAAGTGTAGAAGTTGCATCCCTGCCTCTGGGGCTGCTTCCTCTTCCTACTCCTCCACTAAATCTTCTGGCACAGTTTTTTGCTGCCCCCCCCCGGCACTGACACCCAGGGCATGTGCAGTACTTGCCCCACCCTAGATATGCCTCTGAACTATAGTGAATGTTCTGTATCGCGCAGAAAATGAAGTCCACTCGATGAAGCTCATTGATAAAAAAAGTAAACCATCTGGTTTTTGGGGACTTGACCCAAAACCATGCCTCCTTATCTTTCTATTGTACTATTCCTTTCAAATGGGTAATAAAACTCCCTTTCAATACCATTCAAATCTGCATATACTTTATACAGCACAAAGCTCCTCCTGGGGCAATTTGGACCAATGATACTTACAACTATTCCTCAGACATCAAGCAAGAACTGCTCCGAAGAAAGGACACACAACAGGACATCAGAGAAAGCAGTAAGATTTCTTGAGGTGTATTTGCTGAACAAAACATATACTATGGAGAAGATAGTAAAATGTGGTTGCCTCCATTTGTTTTCATGCTGCATATGCACTGGAAAAAAAAGACTCATAGCTGCCTCAAATCATGTGACACTAGCTTTCTACATAAATCACACTAGGTCATTTAAAGAAGTCTCAGAAGCTATATGGTTTGTTTGAGGACTAAGAAGAAAGGCTCTCAGGCTTCTTCTTGAAAGCATCTGAAACCGGGTTATAAGCAATACTGGCATACCTCAGTTAACAAAGCCACTGATAAGTTCCCTTTTACAAATCTCTTTATGCCACCAGTCCCCCTTTCTTCCTCATCCTCCATCTAACTGGAAGGTTTTTTTAGCAGCATCACCATTGGGAGGATGGTGAAGAAGGACTAGAGAAACACAGATATTCAGTATCAGGCTGAAGCAGCATGACTGCAGTACAGAATGGAATACAACTTGAGTAGGGAAAGAATATGATTCTAGTCTAGCCGATCCTTCTGTACCTGTGTGTGCCTGTCTAAAAGTAATAAGGTAAAAAGCTGCTTTCTCCAAGATCCATTACTGATTATGAGTGAACAGGAAAAAGGAAAGAAAGGGAGAACAAGATTAGCCTGTTTCACCAGCTCCTTGCAATATGTTAATAACATAGATCCACAAGTTTGGCTATCAAAATGGAAATCATAGAAAAATGGAAGGTGATAAAACAAAAAGTTATCCTTGAATACATTCTGGAAGAAGCCTTCAAGTGGTCTCAAGAAGGATCAGAAAGCTTCTGTTTACATATGCAACACTTACCTGACCTGGTTGTTTCATTTCACATGAGCCTATTTGTCAGGTTTGAATAAAAAGGTTGCTGAAACATGCTGAACTCCTCTTCTTGTTTTTGACGTAGGAACCTATCCCTATGGTTTCCATGTTATTCTGCCTCTGTACCAAATTTTCTGTTAAAAAAGTGATGCCCAAAAACATATCTACTTTGTTAACCAAGGTATACCTAGGTTGTTCTCATGTACTAGCTGGCCAAGAAGCCTTTGCTCACTCAAGTTTGGAGTCATTTTAGCAGAGCAGTTACAGCTTCCTGTACAATTCTAGTAAGTCTCTTTATAAGCAGTGTGTCAGGCAGCCACATGGTCCTAGTCATTTGACATTTAGAACACACTACAAACTTGAGGGCTTGAGCACCTACTTCCTTTGGACAAATGATTTTACAGTCTTTGCGCACATGACTCTCTCACCTATATGCTGAGCAGTTTGCTAGCCTTGCATATGTGTGTGCCAAAGAGTCCATGATGAAGAACAGGTTGCTTACCTTTAACCATGGTTCTTCAAATGACACAATACCCCACCCCATCATCATACTTCTCCTTACTGTCTGATTCCACTGTGGTGGGCATGAACTGAGGAGATCTGAGCATCAACCATCTAGAGCAGTGGTTCTCAACCTGTGGGTCCCCAGATGTTCAAGGACTTCAGCTCCCAGAAGCCCTGAGCATTGACCATAGTGGCTGGGGCTTCTGGGAGTTGAAGTCCACGAACATCTGGGGACCCACAGGTTGAGAACCACTGATCTAGAGCATGTGCAGAATGTAGGGGCAGGGTTGCTGCCAAAACTCTAGAAGTTTCAGAAGACAGACTGCACAGGCACAGAATGACTCACATATATGAGTTCACATTTGACCACTTAAAGAACCACAGTTACATGAAAGCAATCAGTTCTTACCACCTGTGCAGTCAAGGATGCAGAAGAAAGAAAAAAAAGTGAGAGTGGCCAAAAATATATCAGACTTACTTAGGCAAAAGATTTCTAGAACCTAACTTATTTTTTAAAAAAACTGACAACTAAGAAATAGACAATTGTTTTTGAACATTTTATTTTAAAATCTTTGCTTGGCTTGAGGTTGAAAAATGATAATGAAGTGCCACGTGCCCCAAAGTGTATTCATTCACTCACTCACTCACACCCCCCCACACTGAGCTTGCTGGCAGCAAGAATCTAAAGCTAAATAATATAGTTCTATAACAACAAAGGAGTACTTCATCTATATCATTCCTTCTCAATAGAAAAAAAAAGTTTAATGCTTGCTGAAGCTTTTCTGTTCCCCTTGAGCTTCTAACTCTCCTTTGTCACCCTCCCCAACTTCCTGTTACTTCCTGGGGAGGGGGAGGAATCCATAAAGACAAAAACCAGTTTTGTAGATAAAGAGTATACAGAAGGAAGGAATGAAGAAGAATCAAAAGGGACCAGGGAGCAATTAGGAATGGCAGAGGATGTGCTTGCAGACAGATTGGTAGATCTAGGGACAGAATCCCATTCCTCAAAGCACATTTTCGCACAGTAATTTCACTTTGTTGAAAGACAGTGTAAAATGCGCGGGGGGGGAAACACCGCCTGTCAGTGCCGCCGAGTGCAAAAGGCGCACCCAAGCCTCGCACTCAAGGCCTGCCCAGCCTGACACCTCTTTGTGATCAGATCAGAACTGAACAGCCAGGGAGATCTCTGAATCCAGCCAGGGTCAGGACAAACGGGTCTTCCTCAGTTCTCCCTTTCTGAGAACTCAGTCCCTTCCTCACTCTTGTCTCCCCTTGGCTTCTTCGTTTCAGGATTCTCCTTTACTCCCTTGCCTAAATATGCCCTTCTCCCAGATGTAAGGATCAGCAGTGATTTATATTTTCCAAGACTGTAGTACTGTTGACACTAAGGTCAAGATAATATTATTGGTAGAGTGTATATTCCAGGATACAAAATAAGACTCTGTGACACTGTTTAAGGAACACAGAACTTCAAACATTTATTGTAACACTGTTGCTTTAACTGTGTTTTGTGTCTACATGTTCATAAACAGCACACCATTCTTCTCTCTCTCTCCCTCTTTCAATTCAATCACTATCTTTCATACACCCAATTTCTCAGTTCTCTCTCCCACAGAGCTCTTCAAATCTCCAACCTCTCCCAAACACACCACAAATCACACTCTTCTTCAAACACATACCAGACAGTTAAAATCCGTTATTTTCTTCTTTCCACCAGCCAATCAGCTTAAACGCTCTCAGTTGCCAAGGAGGCTCTGTTGTCAAGACCCCCTCCCATCAGGTTCATCACAGACAGTCTTCAGGATAATCCAACGGATTCTTGGAAATGTAGTCTATCTCCTGAAAGTAATCCCCTACAAACAATAGTCTCAGTTTCTTTTACCTGCTTTCCCGTTTTGCATTTGTGTGAGTACTAAGAAATCAGTTCTGTCTTTCAACCAAATTGTGATCAAAAGTCTACCAACTAAACACTGGTTGTGCATCTGCCTGAACACAGACAGTGTTACTACCAGCAATAAGGACATGAGCATGCATACAAGCTTTGTTCACCACTCCAAACACCTCTTTAGTCCAGCCTTTTTCCTCGTGAACCACTGGAAAGAACTGTAGTCAATTTCCCTATGTGTAGTCTTCCATAGCTTCTCCAAGTTCCCCACTGCCACATCTAGAAGATTTGGGGAACACTGAATGTGATCTGGAGTTTTTGTGATGCTAGTGGCTTTCCACCAGTTCTCCCAAAGTGACAGAATTGGACAAGTGTTCAAGGCACAAAGTTCTTAGCTGATCTAAGCATACATATACTATCTCAAATGTATTCCGCTTTCTTCTTTTCCTTGCATGACTTGTAAAGAGACTAGCCCCTGTGCTTCATCAATAGTGAAAAACCAAAGCTGTAGGGATATGAGTTAGTAGGACAAAACTAGTAACTAACACCAAGATTAAAAGATGTCACATGTGTGCACTTGCACTTGTGCCTAACGAGGATCTCCATTGAAACAGGGCCTGTAAAATAAGAATATCACCACCAGAAGCCCACAGATAGTAACTGATGCTCACAACTGAGAGAAATAAATTTTAAGTACATTTTTTTTCTTAATATAATACTCCTATGTTGATAGGGGAATTGAAGTAAGGCAGTGCCCACATTCAAGGACAGTCTGTAACAGAGAACTAGGTTATTATGAAACAAGGAAACCTCATTTTCCCTGTCCATGCCAAAATTATTTCTATAAAGGATAACGAGGGGAGAGGTCTTTGTAGTGCTGCATGAGCTGTAAAACTGTTTTTCAAGAGGAGTAGCAGCTCCGCAGGGGTTAACATACTGTACTCAAGATCCACAGCCATCGAAGCAAGCTTCACGTATCCGTCATTCCAGGACAGAGGCAATACAAAGCCAGGATTGTGAGAAACTGGGCCTTGCCAGCAGTGGGCTGAGATGGCAAAGCAATGCACTATCCCAGCAGCACAATAGGTGTTCAGTCTGTGCCAGTGAAGCCTTCAAAGCGCAGCTTCCCAAAGTCGTGCTGTCTCAGAAAGCGAAGTGGCCATGGAATATTCAATCTGTCCTCAATTCAGCAAGAGCCAGGCAGCAGATGAAACAGTTCAGCAATACAGAAGGGAATTAGAGGGAGATAATGTTTCTTCTCCTGAGAGGCAACATTTCCAAAAAGGAAAAGAAATCCAGGCAGTGGGTGTGGAGCAAGAAAGACAAACTTGTTTTTCCAGACCAGAAAGAGCTCAATACAAATTACAGCAGAGAGTGAAAGTTGCATCATATAGCTGGACTGCAACACTCCCCAAACTGGAGTTGTTGTTCTAAAGGCCTGGGCTCAGCCATCCACAGAATCAGCATAGCGTTTCGCCAATTGCACTAGTTCCTAGTCCTTTGGCAGGCTCAATTCAAAGTCCTGATTTTGAGCTGTAAAGCTTTTATGGCTTAGGAATAGGGTACCTGAAAGAATGCTTACCTTCATATGTGCCTATTTGTTTGTTTGTAATTTCTTCATCTAATGCCCTTCTCTAGGTAACCCACCACCACCAATTGAAATATGATATGTGGTTACTAGGGAAAGGACCTGAGTCTTTATTTATTTTTTTTTTAAAAAAAAAGTCTACCAGCCCTTGCAATAGAATGTTAACTGATTTATCTCTGCTAGTGATATTATGTTGCTTTTAATACTATACTTTAAGAATGCAATTTTTCTGTTATTTATAGAATATAAGTTGTATTTTAGTTTTCTTAGGCCCTTTCCACACGGGGGTAATAAAACGTTGTAGCGTGACCTCTGGCGGAGGTCTTCTATACCTTGGAGGGTGCTGCGTCGTATTTAATTTTTCAGCTCTACACTTCAATCCACACAGAGACACCTCCAACTGTCGTTGCACGCGCTTTTTAAAAACCAGAAAAAATGTGGTCTTTTTCCCCCGAGGCGCGCTATCGCGTACATGCTCACTTGTGTAGAAGCGCAGATACGCGCTGATTCGCCCATGAGATCAACGGAGGGCGGGCTGTGGGCGTGGACAGCTTCAGCAGTTGGTCCCACCCCAACAAAGAACAGGACGGCGCCATTTTTTAATCCTTGGAAAGTGGTTAAGAGCCACAGCAGGAAAAAAGAAAAAGGACTGCAGGTACGTAGTTTGGATCAAAATGAATATGTTTTTATCTTTATCACTTTAAAATAACTTTTGCATGTGCGCATGGAGCTGTTGGCAGTTCTGGAGGCTGGGGATATGTGGTTGGGGGGCTTATATTTCGTGGGAGGACTGCTGAATGCTTTCTCCTTCCTCATATCAGAACAAAAGACTGCCTGGTCTCTCCCCTGATCTGATAGCACACCCGTATCCCCCTTAATTATTTTTAAAATAGCCTCCATGTGTTGGCTGGCATGCTGTATGGGACCTACAATATTTCCCCTTCCCTTTTTACTAATCAGTTTTCCTTTTTTATTACAGTTTTATTTTGGAGTGGGGGGGTCAAAGTTTATTTAATTTATTTATTTATTTAATATATTTGTAGGCTGCCTTTCTCCTGGAACTGGAACCCAAGGTCTGGAGAACCACTCAGTGTCTGCCTCTGCTGCTTATATACCTCAGATGAAATAGATTTCAACTTGTTTTGAAACCAGAAATTTTTTTGGGGGGAGGGAAGAGCTCAAGAACCTTGCCAATAATTTTTTTTTAAAAAAAAAACTTGTTTTGAAATCAGAGAGGGTTTATTGGGGGGGGATCCAAGCTGAAATGCCTCCCCCATAAAAAAAATAAGCTAGAGATGGGGAAAACAGACCCCTGCAGTTGTCTTTGGACTGCAGCTCCCATCATCCCACATAGGAGTTGCTGGGAATTGTAGTCCCAAGACTGACAGGCTCTCCCCCTCATCTGACTTCAGACAGCACCTTAGGAGTCAGGGAGGGGGGATTCATATCCTTTCCAACACCTCGATTGTGTCGGATGAAAATCCGAAGCATTCCCCTGCCAGCCGTGGATACTGGGCATTGCACTACAGCCCCATGTGGGGGGCCGCACGCATCCCTACCCTTGCGGTGTCTGTGGGAATCATGCAACTGTTGGGATGTGGCTGGACTCCAACTCACAGCATCCCCTACGACTGGCCAGCCGGTTGGGTACACTGGGTGTTGCAGTAAAGCTGCAATCTGGAAGGCTGCGGGTACCCCCTGCCTTGCAGCTTTCCCCCTTCTCACTTCCCTGGGCTTCTCCCGCCCGGCTCTGCGGCCATGGCCGCCTCCACCACCCCCAGGAGCTCCCTATTGGACGAGCCGCACTGGACGCTCCATTGGTTGCCGCACCACTCTGTCTGCGGAAGACCCGGAAGACATCATCGCCCTCTTCCCAAAGCATGCCAGGAAGTGTAGTTCTGGGCGGGGCAGGCTTTGACAGCGCCACGGAGGCATCCAGAGAAACGGGGGAAGGATGCGTGCCCCTCTGCAGGTGCCCCTCTGGCAGACTGCAACTCCCAGCAGCCCCAAACCAACTGCATAGGCCATGGAGAAGAATGCTGGGAGCTGCAGAGAGTGGCATGTGGTCACCCCTGGACCGAATCCCGGCGGGGAGGGAGGGTGGGTGGGTGTAACGGCCTCTGTTGCAAGTGACCCAACCGCTTCCCTCCCCAGCTAAAACGAAGGCGTACGTCTCCATCCGAAAATGGCAAGGTGTGTCAACATTGCCTTCCTCTGAGGCTGAGAGAATATGACCTGACCAAGGACACCCAGTTGGTTTCCACGGCTGAATGGGGATCTGAACTCTGGTCTTCTGTAGTCCAGCACTCAAATCCCTGTATTCACGGTATCTTTCGGAGCAATGGGAGCCTGGCAACGTTGGTCATCCCCTCTTCTTCCATTGCAAAGCCAGCAGAAAACAGCAGAAAGAATGGGCGGGAAAAAACTCTCAAGCTAAAAATAACTCAAGGCTAAAAGGAGGGAGGTGTCATGGGAGGACCTAGGTGGCTGTGCGTACGTGCGCACGTGAGCACGTACGTAATGACGCACGGAGCCATTTTTTTTTAAAAAAAACAGCCAATCACAGCCGAAGGGGGCAAGGTAAGGAGACTAACGGGCGTGGCCATGAGAAAATCGTGTGAATCTATTAACCCACACTAGACTGGTTCATGCTAGAGCCGTATGGAACTTCGTAAATTAAAGTCCGCGTTAGCGCAGATACAGAAAAAAACAGTCAGTAGCGTTGCAGCGCGATTTCCTTGCCTCGTGTGGAAAGGGCCTTATTTAGTTTTTATAAGTGGCTTCAGAAATTTTCTGGAGGGTGTTGAAGAAACAACAGTATTAAATATATTGCACCATACTTTACATTTTCAATAGGCAAATATGACTGCAGCCATACAAAAGGGCCAGCACCTCTAGACTCCAACTATCTGCTATGTTGTAATTAGTACAACAGATAAATCATAAGGCACATAATGTTGATGCCACTTTTGCTCAGAAAACTAATTCTAGCGAGCTTGTATGGAGTTTAGAAGTAAAAAAAATCACAGATTCTTAAGTCACAATTACTGCCTCACCTATATGCCTTGTGGGTGACTTCTTTTGAAGGCTCTGATGAATTCTGTTTGGGGGAACAACAGGATCCAGAATTAGGAGGAAAAAAGCACTAATGTCAATATGACATGAAGCACACGTGATTCATCAAACAATTTGATATAAGAAATGAGATTTGAAAGCCAAAAGGAAGGCATCTCTCCAAAACTAATACCATATACACACCCTCAGACTTACAGAACCATACCAAGATATTACCAGACAGACAGCAAAATTATGAGAAAATATAGTTTTGACCTAGCTGAACAGGCTCCCAAAGGTGCAGACTGAGAAGAGCTGAAGCCAAGTGATTTTGTTGAACATGTACATAAAGGTTCCAGAAGTGGGGGGGAAAGAAACTAATTCAAGCTGCCAAACTGGTTTCCATTAAGCAGTTCTTCCTTTCCTTTGGAAGGAAGAAGAGAATAAGAGGAGAATGCAAGGAAGGTGCCTTTGATTAGAGATTTAAATTGAGTGAGACACTCTGAAAGAAAAGTCAGCCAATTTACTTTATTAAATAGCCCCAAGATGCTTCTTCTAATGGTTTTGTTAGATCTCTCAATAAAGGTATTATATGTAGATAAGTGACAAAAGCGAGAATTTTAAAAGAATAAAAACCTCATGAAATACTGTACAACTACAACTATAGGGTTTTTTTTTTCCTGGAATGGCAAATAATTTCAATTTTAGGGATTCTGTGTTGTGTTACTTTTATGTGTGGCCCTTTGAACTGTAACAGCAAGTTACTCATTTTACCCAGTTCTCCAAGTGGCCCAAACTACTTTGTGAATTAACTGTTACAATAAAAAGGTAAAGCCTGAAATTATTCACTTAGTAGGAGTGAATATTTATGAAAGCTGGAAGAGAACAGAGATTTAACAAAACGCAACTGAAATCCATATTATCATAATTATTCAAGTCTCCAATGTTAAACAAATATTTAAATGTCCATTGATAATATAGATTCAACTGCTGTTCTCAGATTTTATCTTTAGCAACACCCCCAAATGTTACAAGTTTAATCCAAGAAAATATTAAACAGTAAACATACAGGGTAGCCCTCCAGTGCAGGTTGCTAAGGCATACAGGGGGCAACAAAATGGGGGGCAGGAGAGAGAGGGGAGTTCCCTCCTGATTCTACGGAAAGCAGCAGCAATATCCATGGAAAATTCATAATTAGAAATTGGCCACTGCACCTATAAAAGGCAAATCATGCTTTAAGATTGAATATGATCATGATCAGAAAAGGGAAGGGCCAGGTTCATCCCATCCAAACATTTATAGGACTAGGGACAGAAGTGGTAGTACCTGGCATTTACTCTCAGATATTACTCTCATCTATCCATGCATTTAGTGAACATGTGGAGAAGGATACAGATTCTCAGTTCTATGCAGTAATATGCATGTAATGTGCATGTACAGTATTTCACCTGCTACTGCTGCAAGAACAGAGAAGTGGCAAGTCCCACTTCACAAACCTTGAGTTAAGTAAATGTTGTTGAGGAAGATATCTTAATAATCCTAAAATGACAGTGCAGAAGAAAGGCTTCCATCTGCACAAGAATAACTGGCATCTTGTCAATGAATCACTCAGATTCTGACACTTATGTCCAACTTACTACTTTGTAATTCAGTTTTTGGTTACTGCAGAAGTCAGAATCCACTAACTCCTGCACACGACCAAAAGCACCTGTAAATTCAGTTTTTTCATGCTGCCTGCCCCTAACATGCCCACACAGTGGCTAATAGAGAGCAAGTGACAGATCTGAGAAGTATCTGATGTTCTTGCATTTGGACTTGCAACAATGACATCATCCTCTAGAACTTCAGGAGACCTCTGGGAGGTCCAAAAAGATGCTTTCAATATAATCCATAATTTCACATAGCAACCCACTCCACTTGGAAGAGATGTTATAAGTGGAGACCCTGTGGACATGTACATATGTAATACAACTTTACGCAGCACACTATCTGCATACAGCAGGTTGCTGCATAGATCCAGTGACTGCACAAAAATGGGATGCCATATAAGGGCAGCTGCAACGTGGAAACAGTTTTAGCCTTTTTTTTCTTTTTTGTGTGTGGAATGTTTCATGTGATGCAGGACTAAATGGAACAACAGACTTAGATCATGGATTTACACACACACATACCTTTACCAACAAGGCTTACTGGGTGACAGACAAACCTTCCCCACAGGATTATGAAGATAAAATGTGAGGAGGGAATGTATATTGCTTCACATTCCTTGTAGGAAAGGTGGTATAAAACTATAGAAACAATTATAAATCACTCTTGTCGAGAACAGAACTTTTATCTTAAAGTAGGCATCCCAGATTCATTCCTCCTACACACCCTCCTAAAGAATTCCCCGGGGTATGGTTTCTAAGTATCAGCAGACATCTGTTCTAGAAAGAGGCATTTGTTTTAGAAATTCCTATTGGTTACTGACTGTTGTTGATGTAAGTAACAAAGAGAATGCTGTAGATCTAAGCAAGTCGCTAATTTTAACCAACAGTTAGGGCTGGGTTAACATCTGTGCTCTCTTGTAATTTTCCATCAAACACCAACCACTCACATTTCCTGAACCAGGGCAGGGGAGCACTGGATAGGGAGCTGCTGAAGCAGAGCACTCTGGCCCTCGTTCACATGCCTGATAAGGTTCCCAAGCGGCCATGAAGAAAGCAGTGTTACTACCTCCACTGTGGGCATGTCTGGACCTGAACAGATGGTGACTGGACTGGCAAAGCATAGTGTTCTGTCCCTGCTTTGCTAATCTAACTGGCTACTGTGCAAGTGCTATCCAAACTAGCTCCTGCCCCAGTTGCTTCTTCATTTACCTAGACATGGTAGTGAAGCTAGTCGGCTCAGCAAGTGCTTTCCTGTATAACAGCAAGCCTGCAAATGAAAAAGGCAACAAAGAGTCTTGTTTGTTTTTTGTTGTTGTTGTTTTTAAGCAGCAGCTAAGAGAAGTGAGAGAGTAAGAGATGGGGATGGCCTCTAGCTTGGAAACTGTTTTGCTAACTTTGTTTTTTTTAATTGAGCAGAAAAAAATGAGAAGGAAAGATATCTGCAGTGGTGTCACTTCTGGGAGTCTGATAGCAAGGCTGAGTTGAACACTGTCAAAGTTCTAGGTGGGAAGAAACACCTAATGTGGAAGGAAGGGAAGTTTATTTTAATGTTTGTAGGAACTGGCCCACCTGGTGAGCTGTATTTAAATAAGGAAATGGAATGTGAGTGGATATAGGCTCCTGAAAGTAGTCTTCAGCTTCAATGAGGTTCTGCATACAATCCAGAAAATTCAGAAATCCTCACTTGTTCTCTGTTCTCCATTTTCAAGACAACCTGTTTTCTGAATCACATGTGCCCTTTAATTACAGAAAAATGTATCATACACAAAAATAATCTAAAGCCAATATAGGGTGTTTATTGGCATCACCTAAAATTTGTACTAAGGCATTCATTAACAAGATGCTTCAAGTATCTCAAGCTATTTAGGACTTTGAATGTCATTACCAGCATTTAGAATTCAAATCAGAAGTGGACTGATGGCCAGTGCAATTTCTTTAAAACCAGTGCTATGCAGTTTCTGTGTGGTGTTCCAGTCAGCAGGTTAGCCGCTGCACACTGCTGCTTCTGAGTAGCCTTCCAGGGCACCCCCATGGAGAGTACAATTATAGTAGTCTAATCTGGAAGGTATGAATACATAGACCACTGTGGCTAAGTTATCCCTGTTCAGGAAAGTCCATAACTAGCTGATCAGTCAAAGCTGGTCCCAAGCACCCTGAGCCATGGAGGCCACCTGAATCTAAGACTATTCCCAAGCTATGTGCCTCGTTCAGGAAGACTGCAACCCCACTCTCATCCACAGAGCTGGTCCATAGGATACCATCATCAGTGGTATCAAAAGTCACAGAGAAGAGATGCAAGAAAAACAAAAGTGTATCACTTTCCTTGTCTTTCATCTGGAGTAAGACATCATTCAAGGCAACTAATGCTGTTTTAGTATCACATTCTGGCCTGAACCCAGATAGAAATAGGTCCAGATAGCCAGTTTCCTTACAGTGCTCCTACACGCTCAAGCACCTAATGATAGGGTGGTAGTTCTTATATACTTTTCTATCTAGGAAGTCCCCTTCAGTAGAGGGCACAGTACTGCCTCCTTCAAGCGAGCAGGAACTTTCCCTTGATGCAGCAAGGAATTAACATCCCTAAATCCACTCACTCAGCCCACTTCTATTAGATTTTATCAGCCCAGATAAGATGATGCTTGAGTCATTCAAGCATATTTTTCACCTCATCAGCCTGCAACAACTAACTCAAAGTAATTCCAAGAAAACTGGCACACTGGGAACTTCCCAGATTTTGCAATAACTGTGGCATCAAGTTCTGAGTGAATATGAGCAGTATGCTCCTCAAAGTACCTTGCAAATTTGTTATAGCAGGTTCACACTGCTCATTTCTCTTTTCCTGATCCCAAAAGGCCCCTCGCTACTTGAAATAACCCTGCTGGGCAGCAAGCTGAAGACAATAGCAGAGGCACAGTAAAAAAAAAAATTCACTGACCTCACTGCTGCATAATAGGCACTATGAAGAGTCCTCATCAAGTTTCAGTCATATTATTATGCCCCTAATAAAATTAAGATGTTGATGTGGAATGGAGATTTCCACATAGTTCTTACAGAGAATGACATCAAAATGTCTCTGCATCATCTCTAGGCCAGCTGAAACAATATCAGGCCCTTCAAAGTTTGGCAAAAAAAGATGTTCTCTATTCAAATATAAATGCTTATTTACATTCAGCTGCAGACTGTATAATTCCCATTACTACAAGTCTGTGATGCTGCTTTTAACTATAGTTCACTATTTTAAAGTTGATTTTTAAGCAACATAATTTTGTACAACCCTGACATATTTTTCACTTTATATTCTTTGGCAATTAAAGTGAGGTAGAAGGACACTGGAAAACCAGGTTTTGAATCCCTGCTAAGCCATGGAAACTCACTGGGTGACCTTGGGCAAGTGACACTCTCCCAGTCTCAGAGGAAGGCAAGGGCAACAAATCTTGCCAAGAAAACCCCATGATAGGTTCATCTTAGGGTAGCCATAATCCTGAAACAACTTGAAGACACATGACAACAAGAGAACCTTCAGTCCTTCAGATGCTGCACTGTAATACATTCCCTACCCTTGGTTTTTTAAAAAAACAAACTTTCATTAATGTGAAGCAGTGGAAGTCCTTAAGCACTTTGTTCAGTCAGACTGAGACTTCTACCTTTAGAGACAGTCATCAAGTCAGCCACTGTCTCACTTCAGTTATGGACTGGATCGTCCACGGTTCAAGTGAAAAACAACATCCAAAGTATACAAAGATTTCTTCACTACACTTGGAGGCTGAAGCACTTAGCTCTAGATGCAGCTCTGACAATGGCATGATGAATTATTATGGATAAATCATTTCTCTGTGACATCTACCATGAGCATAACATTTAGTTCTATAAAATGATGAAGACAGCATCTTGCTAAGGCATTAATCAGGGAAGAGCTGGGGAACCTGTGGCCCTTCAGCTGTTGCTTACCCACCTCTCTACCACCCCCTTAACCATTGGCCATATTTACTGGAGATGATGGGAGCACAGCATAGAGCACCATGATGGAAGGTTACAACAGAACAGAGTGAGTAAAGATCTGAGTGAGTAACATTTGAGAAGATCAGATCTTCCTAGAACAGTACCCTGAAACCCCAATTTTGGGAAATACACAGAACATAACTGAGTCTTGGGCCACTGTGTCTATTTTAGAAAGGACTATTGCCCATGAAGTTCAAAGAATGAGGAACAGGAAAAAGCAACTAGTCTGAAAGGATCATTAAATACTTCTACAGCTGTCATGAGCTAAAACTTAAGCCATTTCCACACTAGCCTGTTATAGCGCTATTATTGCACTTTCAACATCCTATGGAATCCTGGAGTTTGCAGTTTTGGAAGGGGCTGGCTGGGATTCCATAGGATGTTGAAAGTTTAATAATAGTGCTATAACAGGCTACTGCGGAAATGGCCATAGTCTTTTTCATCTAAATACTAAATGTGCTACAAGTCAAGACTGCAGTGTTTGCGGTATTCATGCAATTTGTGACACTTTAAAGACTAACAAATATTATGGTTCTAGAGTTTTTTGTGGAGGAGGAGTCCTCTTCAGATGTATAACGTCCTAAATTTGTGAGATTATGTATATATAAATACAACAGAAGGGATGCTTTACATGTCGGAGCCAAAAGGTCAAGTAAACACTAAAGTGCATACCAACAGATTTTATTTCTATGCAGAGCATACCTAATCAGGGTCAGAGTTGCCCGTTCACAATTAGTGTGTGGCTGATTAGCATTAGAAGAGAGTACCACCTAAAGAATTTCAAAAACCTTGGATAGCCAAGTTGCCATACTGAGGATAGTATTTAAAAAAAAAAACCTGGGCAACAGCTTTATTATTGTTATTATTCCTGCCTTCAGATGCTTTCTGATTTATGGCAACGGTAAGGTTTTCTCAGCAACATTTGTTCAGAGGGTGTTTGTCTTTGCCATCTTTTGAGGCTGAGGGAGTATGATTTGCACAAGATCACCCAGTGGGCTTTCATGGCCAAGTGAGGATTCAAACTCTGGTCTCCCAGAATCCTGGTCAAACATTCAAACCACCATGCTGGCTTTCAACAGCTTTATTTGGGCCAAGAAAAAAAGTCAGCAACTTCATCAAACTGGATGTTTTGTTTACAATCATACATTTGCTAATAAACCCCAGCACAGAGATGGTAACTTCTCCACAGAGGGGCCTTTGCCTGTTTTTCACTGCTTGCAAAACATCTGGAAGTGTTTGAAGGTCCAGCTACAACTTGCTTCTCTCCAACAGGCTGACAGGACAGGACGACTGATTACAGCATCATACCATTGCTCTCTTCCTGGCATGAGATAGTGCTGAAAAGAGGCTTTGGGGCTGGCACATTCTCTATATAATTGAAGAGGCCTGTTCCATCAAAACAGAAACATTAGGTGGCGGTAGTAATAAGCATTGTTTCTTTTAGATGGTTTATACAAACTTTTCTTGCTCACGTTCCATCCACTTATCTCTTTCCCTGTCCACAGATACAGACATTGCAAATAATCCTTTTTGTACAACTCCGATTCTTCCAGCCTGCTGCTTATGGAATTGTGGGAGATATAGTTTTTAAAAAAAGAACTCTTCTCAAGCTTTGTGCACTAATATGCGTTATCTATAAAGGAGTGTGCAACTCACACCAACAAAACACATAGATTTCTGCAGAGGCTGACATAATTAAATATATCACATCCTCCACAGGACAAGTAGCCTTATACAAACAGTTCCCTTCTGACTATTACATATGCCAAGTTGTTGGTAGCTGTGGGTGGGGACGAGGGTTTAAGGAACAGCACTTCCCTTTTTGGATAGGATTTTTTGTTTCTCATTTTTCTTGCCATATTAAAAGAGTAACAGAGAACTTTATACTACACAGACCATTCAATTGGAGGAGTACAAAGGCAGCTGTCTGAATGGCAGAGAAACAGAGACAAGTCGTAGCACTAGAGACTGGACTGCAGCCAAAGACAGAATGAAAAGACTAAGTGTTGCTTTAAAAATATGCACCAATGCAACGGGAGGGGGGTCAATTTCAAAGTCCCCATTTAATTGTGTACATTGGTTGGTTTCACATCAACATAGTAAGGAACAGGTACTGTGCCAAAAGGGAAGCCTGCTTACTCACTGCCATAAAATCCTGACAATACTGCAAAGAACATTCAGATTTCCTTATAATATTTATACTACCAAAAGGCAGGCTTTATTTTACCTGGCCTAATCCTGGTTGTTGCTCTCATTGAAAATATCATACTTCTGGCTCCTTTATTTCCACTGAAAGCAGGGGACATTGCAAAGTTGGAAATCATCAGGAACAAACAGTTCTTTTGGCAAAGAAAGAGGTCCAAAGCTTATCAAATCATTCATGTTAAACCTGTAACAATGATTTCTACTGGCAATTACAGATCAGTCATGCCCATGCATATGATCCAAGACATCTGGATTTCACTGGAAAAATGTATATTCACATTCTCAAATTCTGGCACCAAGGGATGATTTGCATGTAAATAGATCTCAGAAAAATATATGCATTATATTCTCCCATATGAGGTATAGCCCAGGTTCTGGTATCTTCAGATGATCTCCTTCTCTGGCTTCTACCACCCACAAAGGCATGTCTAGTAGGAACATAGGAGTGGTTTCTCCCAGTGGCTGGTCACAGGGTTTTGAACTCCCTTCCTAGGAATGCCAGACTGGTACTATCCTTGCTGTGCTTCTATCAGCAAGCAGACTTTTTTTTTAATTATTCCATCAGGCTTTTGGGAATGCAGAGTTTTTAAGAAAAGGATTTCAATGGTTTTTATAAAACCCTTCTGTGATAGAGTCTGGGGTAATGGCTAACCTGAGCGGCAGAGGAGCCCCAGCAACAGGTTGTCAGGCAACCAGAATGGCCACTCAAGAGAGAAACCCAGCCCAATAGTGGAAAGGAGGGGCTAGGGCTTAACAGGAGAATTTATATACAAAAAGCACATTGATTGTCTTTAGTCAGAGTTCAGGGAGTCAGTCCTTCAGCCAGAGAGTTTCTTGGTCAACTAGAGGGTTGAGTGGGAGGGTCTAGTTTTCTCAGGGAAGCCTAGAGAGAGAGGCAGAAAAGAAATCAACCCACTTTTGAATCTGGTCAGAAAGCGTGGCCTAGATTTGGGAACTGGGCCACTGGGCAAAACAGTAGCCAAAGGGCTGTGTGCATGAGACCTATGACTTTATGGTGATCTAAACATATAAGAAACTATCTAAATGCATTCTGAATACCTCTTTGAGCTTGGACATACATATGAAGACCAATACTTTATTTTGGTTGTTATTTTAATAAAGATTACAGTATATTTTTATAAATGTTGACTTAGCCCAAAAAATTTTCAGTAGTTATAACCAAACAGAACCATGCTACCACAGAACTATAAAGGGGTTCTAAATAACAATTGAAAGGCTTTACCCCTTTTTTACACAAAGGTGGTGGTTTAAAGAGCAAGGCAGAGCTGAGCAAAATGACAGGGCGCTTTAGCAGACTGAGGAAGCTGCCAGATCAGTTTGCAAGGAGTAAAAGCAGGCCTAGCCACTCCCTGTATATTTTTAGTGGATATTTTAAATTGTTTTTAATTTTATAGATAATTTAACTACATTTTAATTATAATCCGCTTATGTTTTTGCCCATATAGTATTTGCTGCAATTTTGTGAACTGCCAAAGTCTCAGCTCTAGGAATAAAGGCCTTTAAATATAAATCAGGTAGACAGACAGAGAGACAGAGAGACAGACAGATAGATACAAACTACCTGAGTCTCAGGAATAGTAATAAAGACCAAATATAAATCAGATAAATAAATAAACACATAACATAGCTTTCCCAAGCTAACAACAGGGGAAAAATAAACAGTAAACCATTCGTATGTTATATATGACATTCTTTTTCCAATGGCAATAGATTCAGCATTGGTTCATATTTGTATGTTTATCATTTCCTTTTTCAAGTAAATCAATCAAGAATGAAATCAGAAAATTATGAATGGATATATAAAAAAGATAACACAGTAAGTTAGTATTTATGGGCATTTTTTTCCAGTAATCATTAAAATATTTTAAGTTCTTTGTGGAATTTTGTTTTTCTTTGTTCACATAAAGCATATCAATTACAGTATATTGATCAAACTTATTTTCTCCTTTGTTAATGGGAGACACATTTAGCCTACATTATTTGATCATAAGATCTTGGCAGTGTAACAAAATACCTGCTTATAATTATATTTCTTTCAGATGTACATAACATGTGTGATCTCTTTGTACCTCCATTTTCTAAAAAATTATTCTAGAAATGTTCATCGCAAATTCCAATCATCCTGGCTAATTTTCTCATCTAACCAGCCCTTAACCCTCTTATTTCACACAGGGTATTACTCTTCCACTCTCACACCCCAGATGAACAAATGTTCATGTTAAGCATCTCTTAATTTGTACTCTCTTCATGTTCCACTCTGCAGTAGCACAGTGATGTGCAGCAAACTATGCAAGACAGTACTGGGCCCATTTCTTTAAATAGAGGTCTTGACCAGTGACATGTAAAGAATTTGCATTTTAAAGCATTAAGGGGATGTGGATAAGGGACCTAGTCTTTGAGCTGCCTACCACTGCTCTCTCACCCATTTTTACCCAGCTAGGCTCTGGTGTTTGAAGTAAGCTAGGCTGAGAGAAACGGAGCTCAAGGGGAAAGACTGCTAGGGAAACTGGCAGGCAGGTTCAGCACCTATCATTGTCCCTTCTGTACTTTAAATCACTCTATGAGTGTGGGGGGAGCCCCAAAAGTGAAAGGTAAGAAGTGAAAAAGAAAGGCAAGTTCAGGACCTGTATGAGATAAGAACTATTCAATCGTCAGTTAATTTATCAAGCATCAGCTGGACATGAAACAAAGACACATCAAAAACACTGAGGGACAGGAGCTAAATCCCAGGAGCTAAAGGCAAGCTTTTAGAAATGTACCCCTCATGTAGCTCTTATACCCCTTATGTAATGAAGCCTTGAGAAGCTGCAGTAAATTTCATCTAATACCAAAATTGGATAGGGGGTTAAAAACTAATATGTAGTTCTGCAGACAAGTTCGGCAGTGCAGATCTATCTAGTAGGAAAACATGCTTATAAACAAAAAGTACCAGTTAAAATTTCAGTCTAAAAACAGTCTACATGTGTGAAGGAAATGGCTATCAATAGCTACTAGCCATGATATTTACTGCCGCCAGTATCTCTCTGAATGACCATTGCTGGAGAACACATTTGAGAAAATGCTCATGTCCTTCTTGTGGGCTTCCCATAGGCATCCAGCAAGCCATTGTGGGAATAAAATGTTGGACCAGACAGGGCTTTGGTTGTCTGATCCACCACAGCCATTACATGCAGCACATGACTGATACATGATTAGATGCATTTCCACATTCAGAGGCATGGCCATTGCCATTTATACTTGTACTTTGCCTCAGTATGATTAATGAGTATCACTGCAACCCACAACACAAAGCTAAACTTGCATGTCTGAGAGCAAGTACCAATCTGTAATTCAACTCTCTTTCACTCTTGCCGTGGTTGAAAAGAAGCATAACAGAACAGAAAGAAGTGGCTATTCGGAAACACACTAGCTCACATCTCTGCCATTATTTGCTTCTACATTTAAGTATATGTCATTAACAGATGTTCCTAAAATTCTTTCATTCTGCTATCACTACCACTTGTGTTCTTCAAAAGAGAAAAGAAAAGGGTAGCAGGTCTTAATACTCCAGTACACATACCCAAATGAAAGGTTGGTTGCAGGAAATATTCTCTGTCAACATACATAAAACTGCTTAATACAAAATTATGGAATTATTCTGGCAAGAGAAAACAAAGGGGAAAGTATGACAGTAGACATGAAGCAGAGATAAGCTGTGCATAAAAGGACTGCATGATAAGAATTTATAGCGAATAGAAGCCCATTTTCCTAACCACAGAAATCCTTCCCTGAAAACTAAATAGCCTGTTAACTTTTTTTAAATATAAAGAGCAGAAATTCTCAGAGTTTTGCTAAAGCTATCAGCTTCTGTGACTCACTGAGAAAGAACCATGACTATGCATATTTTGGGACTCACTATTTATGAGATAGGGCTCAATCTGCACTGTGGTGCAACAGTCACCTATAATAGGCAGGATTCTATGATTGCAAAATGCCCAGAAGAAGTACAACAGGGCTAGGCAAATTTCAGCCCTCCAGATGTATATGAACTACTTCCACCATACCCTACAGTGGACTGGTCTGACAAGGGTCAATGGGAAGGGGAATTCAACATCTGGAGGACCACAAGCTCCTCAGCCCTGAAGTAGAACCACTCTCACACATAAGGATGCCCGAATGAAATGTTGCTACTGCACCATTCTTCAATCCTTTGTTACCACCATGAACTGGTCTGGCCTTTGGTAACCTTTAGATGCCATTTCAATATCACAATTCGGCCCTGCTCTGCCACCAGCCAAGTGTTTGTGAAGCCACCGAACAAGCACGACGCTAGGCATGGCTATTAAATGCTGAATCATTTCTGTTTACACCTAAGCAAGCCAGAAACTGCCAGATCTGCTTTAGGAGACCTCCCGAAACAAACACCTTCATTACAAATGCGTGTTAAAACAAAGAGACCCTCTGCCCCGAGCGGGCATCTTGACGAACTAAGCGCTTAACTGCCAAGCTAGCCGCATTTGCATACTGGCCATACTACTGTCAATTCGGACCTTAACTCAATCATGCAAATTCTGACCTTTTGGAGACATTGTCTCAAGCCCAACCCTCATTGTTTTCGCCCAAGACCAGACTAGCCCACGGTCATACGTTCCCTAATAAAAACCCCAAGCTCCGAGAGCTTCCTCAGACCGCTCTGGAGTGCTATCTAGCCTTGCCATTGCTTCGTCCTGCAAGCTCCCCTCAGCCGTTGTGCTGAGTTTCCTTCCCTCCATTGGACTTCTCCAGGACTGCAAGATAGGTGACGTATCACCCATTCCCCCACAACTCTTATTTCCTATTTCTCAGCTAGCTGTGAGGTTGTGTTTTCTTAATATTTGCTATCTGTTTAATAAATATCATTGTTGCCAATTTAAACTGTCTGACTGCTCACTGACCTGAACCTGTATACATAGGGTAAAAGATTCCCGCTAAGTTACCCTGCCTCTCGTTAGCTTCAGAGAGTGCTCCAGCTAATTTCCCCATCTTGTTTGTGTTGGTCTTGGTTATTTGGGCGCCCCTCACGGGACCCCCACATCACAGGGTAACACCTTCGCCCACCCCATGTGACTAGAATCCCCAAAGGGTCCCCAGGTAGATGAAAATGAAGCAATACAAATACGCACATCTGTTCAAAGTGACCATGCACCAAAACTGATTAACAATATCCCAGAAGCAGTTCATTTACTTCACGGGAGCCAAAATCGTCCACTGGAGAACAAGCAAAAGATATATTCTTGCATTCTGTTAGTGAATTACAATGATATAAATCAGACATATGTCACTGTAACTCACATTTTTTGGCTGCTGCAGAGGTCTGAATCTTTACTGACCACAGTCCTCCAATCTACTTTTTTCTCAGTTGCAGCCCTCTAAATCTTGCCATTTCCTTGTTGGTGGAGATAGGGGGAGGACCAGATATAAATCCAGCTATTTCCTTATAGCTGGGCACAGAGCAATGTCATCATCTGCAGGGAGATGCAAAGGACTCCCAGAGACCTCTGTGTACTTCTGTTGCTATGTATCCAGCTATAGGGAAACAGCTGGACACAGCTGCTCTCTCATTCTCCACCAACCAGAAAATGTCTGGATTTGGGGGAGAAAAAGTTGCTTTGGTGGATGTAGGATGGGAGACTATCACAGCTATATCTAGTAGCTACATCTCCAGATGCAGGATTGTGGCCAATATCTGAAATTGCTCTACTGAGTTACAAGTCATATCAGAAGTGGAAACTGCCAAATGATATTAGCATGTGGTAGGCAAATGGAAACAATGTCCACAGTGTAGAACTGGCCCTTGAAATTTCCTAGTATCTGGCCAACAGGAGAGCTAAGTTAAAAAAAAAAAATTAAAATGAATGAATGTAAATGTTGACATCTATTGACCAAACTGACACAAAATTTAGGGACAGAAAACTTATTCTTTCATGACTGAAGATGGTTCTGAAAAGTCAGCATCCCCAGATGTGACTTCCTGCTGTTCTATTAGTGGCCTCTCCGCTCAATTATTTCTTCCAAAACACAGAGAGTTCATCATGGAATTAAGTTGACAGAAAGGATGCTAGGCCTGAAAGAGCATTGATGTGGCTCCATGAAGCTCCTTTATCATGTGGCTCCTTTCAAACTTTTAAACATAAATTTGTAATGGCAACAAGTTAATATGGATGTCATTAAAGGAAAAAAAAATGGAGCAGTTACTGAACTTTGAAACTGGTTAAGTGTTTTTGCTAAAATTCCAGCTGTGTGCAAGTCAAGTTTTCCAGCAAAGCTTACCAAAAAACCCTTCCGCCAAATCCCCATGCTGAACAGTAGTTGTTTTGTTTTTCTATGTGTCATTTGATCTAGAAGATACTCATTACTATTCTTTTCCTTCAGGAATTGCCTTTTTTAAAAAATTCCAGCCCACCTGCCCCCACTCCAATTAGAGATAATGCCTTCTTCTTTTTAAAAACTGTTTTATTCTAAGGTAAATATAATTGCGAACAAAGCCTGTTCATGTTTAATAAGAGACTCTAGAGATTAGGGTTCAAATCTCAATCATGGAAATCCCCTGGGTGACCTTGGGCAAGTCACTCTCTCTCAGCCTCAGAGGACAGCAAAGGCAAACCTCCTCTGAACAAATCTTGTCAAGAAAACCCCATGACAGGTTTGCCTTAGGTTAAGTTGAAAACCATGTGACACAACATTCGGCCATGGATTTCCACTGGGAAATCTTGGGCAAGTCACTTAGCCTCAGAGGAAGGCAAAGGCAAACCCTCTCTAAACAAATTTTGCCAAGAAAACCCCATGAAAGGGTTGACTTAGGGTTGTTGTAAGTCAGAAATGATTTGAAGGTACATAGCACCAATAACAACAACATGGAGCAAGCACAGAAAGGTACAGAAAAATCTAAGGTCACCCAATTAAACTGGATACCCAGTGAGGGTGGGAGACAAAATCACATAGTTAAACTATGAATTGTGCCAGCCCCTGATGGCCTTGCTTTAAAAGAAAAAGAAGACAAATTAGTAGAAGATTAAGAAAGCAGTTAATACGGATACTCTTCAGGCCAAGACCAGAGAAAGCATGACTCTGAATACAAGCTGAAGAACAGCAAAGAGAACTATTGTCTTTTTTGTCCTGCTAATGGGCTTCCCAAGGGCAACTCCTTGGTCACTGTGAGAAACAGGATGCTGGACTACATAGATCTTTGCTCTTATGTTCTTATTACCCAGGTCAAAGGAAAACAGTTCACAGACAAGGACAAGTGGGGAATACAAACAAAAACAAACACAACAAAACAAAAGCAGGGAATACTAACACAAACATTTTTTCTAGCAATGCTTCAGATGCAATCCTGAAGGCCATCCATTCTTGTCTGTGTATCCTAGTACACAGACATAGTTTAAACATCTCCTTGTTGTTATTTGTACAAAATCACAGCACATTGGGCAGAAATACTTGGAGAGCAGCAGAAATAGAGAAAACATCAGGAGCTGCTTTAAAGTTGATGATTCTGCAATCTTAAACCAGAAAGGAAATTCAGGGATGCATAACTGCTCTATGTAATGCAGAAACATGAATGTTTTGCCCTCCAGATGTATCAGCCTATAACTTCCATTAGTCTTAGCTTAGAACATAAAATTCTATCTCTTAAAAGAAAGCTAGCTGCATTACTCATTACTCTGACCACCTAAGAGGTCATTCATTGTTGTATGCAGTTGAGAAAATGACTTGCTAGATTATTCATTATTAACATGTTACTTTTGGTCTTGTGCCATTGAAAAATATAAGAAAATGTTTTTTGGCCATCCACTACCATCATAATGCTGAATGTACTACCCTGCATGGCTTCCTCTCACTCAGGCTCAGTGTACGAGACCACGCATCCACCTTGCTCACAGCACACAAACACATTGGTTGGGTTCACAGAAGGAGTCTTCTTCCGTTCTCGCCCTGTCCTTCAAACCAAAAATGTTCTAAGTCTCATGCCTGAGCTGGCAGAATAGAATAATACTATGACTTCCCTCTGGACACTATACTCCTGTTGAGATAGCTTCGAAGAATATTGGCCACCATGTCACACTGTTGACTTGTGTTTAGTTTGCAATCTACTAGAAACTCTAGATATTCTTCATATGTACTTTTGTCAAGCCAGGTTTTACCCATCCTGTATTTGTGCATTTAATTTTTCCTACCTAAATGTTCCTACCTTATGTTTATTATTGAAGACACTGAACACTGGGCCAAGGACAGAACCCTGAGGCACTCTAATAATCACTTCTCTCCAGGATGAAGAGAAAGTATTGCGGTGTACTCTTTGAGTTTGGTCAATCAGTTACAAGTCCACCTAACATTAGCACTGTCTAGCTTCTGTTACCAGATTATCTGCAAGAATATCGTGGATGACTCTGTCAAAAACCTTTACTGAAATGAAGTTATACTACATCCACAGTGTTAGCCTGATTTACCAATCTTGCAACTCAATCCAAAAAAAGAGATTAAGATTAGATTGATATCATGTTTTTGAGAAATCCAGGTTGACTCTTGGTGATCACAGCATTCCTTTCTAAGCGCTCACAGACCATTTAATGATCTGTTCTAGATCCTTTCTGCTATTGACATCAAGCCAACTGGTTGGCGCTGGCATCTTCTTTCCTCCCCTTTTTGAAAATGTGGACAACATAAGCATGCCTCCAGCAGGCTAGAGCTCTTCTTTTCTTCCAGAATCCTCAAAGATAACTGGCAGTAACTTTGAGATAACATCTGCAAGTTCGTTTAATAATCTTGGATATAGTTTATCAGGCCCTAGAGACCTGAATTAATTTAGAGCAACTATGTATTCCTGTAGTACTTTTTAACCTATACTGGGCTGCAGGCCCCCTACAGCACCATTAGTTTATTTTCATCAGGTAAAGCACTGTTTTCTTGTTGGAAAATATCTGAGGCAAAGAAAATGTTGAGCAGTTCTGCCTTCTCTCTGTCCTATTAGCATTTCACCATCTTCTCTGTTCAGTGGCCCTATCATTTTCTAACAAAAGGTAACTACTTACCAAAGTAAAACATCACAATTAAAATATAACTTTCAAACTCCAGCTTGGTCAGCCTACATTCCCCATCCATGGCTTAATATGCCTTTGTAGTTTCTTCCCTAGCTTATCATTTCTATGTTTCTTCCGCTTTACTTAAATTTTCACCTGTTTCATTGGCACGTTGAACAAAATCAATTTCACAGAGTTCAAAAACGTTACAGCCAATATAATTTCTTCCTCATATAAGTTACAACACAGAAAAGAAAGAAATGAAATGCAAAGAAAAACACACACATACACCAGGCCAAGTTCCTTCTGCTTTAGAAAAGCTTCTCCTCCAGGCTGACCAAAGATAACTCATCTCACTAGCAGCCATTTACAAGCACTTCTACAGGCTAGCTCAGTTTGAACCCCAAAAGGTAGAAAGCAGACATCATCCTTGAAGTATTGTTCACCAATATCTTCAATCTGAGTTTGTAAGACTTGAGAAAGATGGTAAACAACACGATTCAATAAGTCACCACACTTTAAAATTTCAAATATATAACACATAACACATCTTTGACTAGGGGACACTAAGAGAGGCTTCTGTCTCTCCTTCCCATAAGATGGGGCAGCTTCTTAAATGCAAAGTTTTGTGCCGCTCTCTCATGGTTTATCACAAACTATTCCAGTCCTCTGTCTCTAGGGAAATGGAAAATAAACTGATTCTCTTACTTCATCTCTCAATTTCACAGGTTGCTCCCTGTGTCCAGATCTTGATCTCAAATGGGTGACTAACTTCCTGCTCAGCTCTCAGCTCCTGTTGGGAAATCTCCTGAAAAGCAGAAATTCAGGGAGAAAGCAAGAGCACAGGGTTTTGGTTGCACACTAAATACTAGTGGCATTATTGTAGGTGTCACACCTCATTAAACAAGGAAATTGGTTTTTCAGTATCTTTACAAATAGCTGCTTAGTACCAACTTCACCTTCAGAAGCAGAGGTTTCTGGGACTTATGTTAGATAGATAAAATAGTATCAGCACAATATCTGAAAAATTTCAAGTTCATATAAATATGAACAGTAACTAATCAAGTGGTTTTAACCAGTACAGCCATGGTTCACATCTGCCCTGTTCTGCAAGAAGGAGACAGATATAATTTGCATTCTTTCTGCCAGCTAAGCAAACCACCTCTATACCACCAACAGCCTAAGAAGCCTCACACAATCTTTCTCATGTATACTTGAAACCACATCTTCACTTGGTTCAACTGTGTATAGGATTACAATTTTTATTCAGGCTGCAGCTTTAAGCACACTTAGTGCGAATCTCCCTGTAGTCTAGTTGTAAAAAAAGGCAGTTCAAACATCTCTTTTCTGTGGTTGTTTTAGCAACTCTGTAACAAGTGACAAACAGTCATCTTTCATGATTTAAAAAGAACATGCTAAATATAACTTTAGCTGACTTTCCAGAGATGGGGAAGGTCAGGCTTTTTGTTGTAGTGTGACTTTTTGAGTATTACCAACCAAGCAGGAACAGCTGCAAACCTAAACCACACAGGAAAAATAAACCTCTAAAGTCAGTGTGGTGTAGTGGGTTGAGCGCTAGACTATGAATCTGAAGACAAGAGTTTGAATCCCTGCTCGGCCATGGAAACCCACTGAATGACCTTGGGCAAGTCGCACTCTCTCAGTCTCTGAAGGCAAAATCAAAACCACTCTGAAGAAATATTGACAAGATACCTTTGCTTCGCCTTATTATCTCCATAAATTAGAAATTACTTGAAAGCACACAACAGGATGCTCTAGTTCTCCCTGTTGAAGACTACAAGTTGTTTCAATTTAGCTAGTGAATGTAACTTTTTTTAAAAAAAGCAAGATCCAATCTCACCTCTTTCCAGTAATTGTATTTGCGCACAAAGCTCCCTCAAGCAGGAATGTGAATACCACCAATTTGTACATAGGTACTGTACTACCCGTTTCTTCCCTTGGATATTCTTAAAATCTCATGTTTTCAAAATGACCAGTACAGAAATATGTCTGCAAGCCCAAATAACAGTATCTTTAATTGCCTTTGTGATAAGCAACCTAATAAAGAAATAAGTTTCTCCTGGAAAGAGCTAAAATTCAAGAACTCGTGCTTCAGAAACCTGGCTCTGTGCTCATTCTACAGAAGCAGGTCCAGATTTTAGGCAACAATCCCTTTAGGTTGTTGTGGGTTTTCCGAGTTTTGAGGCCCAGTTCTATTAGTATTTTCTCCTGACGTTTCGCCTGCATCTGTGGCTGGCATCTTCAGAGGATATCCATATCCTCATATCCATATCCATATCCTCTGAAGATGCCAGCCACAGATGCAGGCGAAACATCAGGAGAAAATACTAATAGAACCAGGCCTCAAAACCCAGAAAACCCACAAGGACCTATGGATTCCAGCGGTGAAAGCCTTCAATTTTACATCGAACAATCCCTTTCATACATTCTCAAGAGAAAGCTCTACTGCAGTGTTTCTTACTTCCAAATAAGCATGCAAAACATTATCTACACCGGCAGGCTTTCATATTGCTAAGACTAGGAAAAGCATTTTGGGAATAGGAGCTACTAAACAAAAAAAGTTGCAGTACAATCCTATACATGTATACTCTAAAGTAAATCCTTTGAGTCCAACACAACCCACTCTCTGGTAGATGTCAAAAAGACAAATAAAATGGGTCCTAGAGTAAATCCAGCCTGAACTCTCCCTAGAAGCCAAAATAACTAAACTGAGACTGTCCTACTTTGGACATATCATGAGAAGACATGACTCAGTACAAAAGACAGTAACGCTTGGCAAGGCAGGAGGCCATAGGGAAAAAGGAAGAGTGCACTGCAGATGGATCGACTCAATCAAGAAAGCCAAGGCCTAAGTCTGCAAGCCCCAAGCAGCGCTCTTGATGACAGAGCGACTTGGCGAAGTCGACTTGATGGCAGTTAACAACTGCTCAGCGTTTCACAATTCATCCCACCACCCAGCAAGGAGGATTTCCAAAGTTCTCTTTGCCGTTAGAACACCAGGGTTCCTAGTGTCTAGTGGACATTAGTAAGTACGCGCTGCTAACAGAAGCACCGTTCCTGCTTATGGAAAACGCGGTTCCCCTTTCCCCTCGATCCAAGGACATAAGCGCAAGATCGCGCTGCGAGATTTCATTGCTGAACTCTCTTGATAGGCAGCTGTAAACTACGCTGAACTCAACGGAATGACCCCCAGCATGAAAGTAGTGAGAAGAACCACGTTGCACCGTGGCGATTTTAGAAGACACGTGCAACCCGATTCTACTACGTTAGAGGCACGCCCCGCTCCGTATTGGATTTGGAGAACCGTCTCCTTAAATCAGGCGGGCGCTTGAGGATCGCGTCCCAGGGTCTGCAAGGGGGAAAGGACCGTGTGGGAGGTGCTTACAGTCGGAACATGCGCTCCATGTCCTTGATCTGCCGGCGAGTGAACTCCTTAAATTCCGTGTAGGGATTGAAGATCTGGGCGAGGCGGGGTCGCGCAGCGCCCGCGTTGATGTCCTGCCGGCGGCTCAGCTTGGCGCTTAGCTCCGGGTCAGCGGCGGCGCTCAGCGCGCTCCGGTCCTCGTCCGGGTCTACAAGGCTCGCTTCCGAGCCGGCGGGCTCGGCACCTCCGGGAGCCAGGCTCCCATCCCCTTCCTCGGGAGGAGGCTCCGAGGTGCTCCCGTCCCGTAACAAGCGGCGCTGAAGCTTTTCGGCCAGTTCGGCCGAGGCCATGGTCGCGGGGAAAAGGCGGGCAAGCCTGTCCCGGATGAAGGAGCCGCCGCCGCCGCGGGGACCAGTCCACTCACTTTCTTTGCTGAAGCAAAAAGTCCGCCTGCTCCCCCCCCCGAACTTTATTCTAGGACTTTGGCGAATTGGCGGGGAAGGAGAGCCGGGGGCGGGGAGGCAGCAGGAGGCCGGGTTGAAACTTAAGGAGGCGCCGGGGAATTGGCGCGCCAACGGCTTTTACCCGTCGACGCAACCGCCCGGGGAAGCTCCTCGACGTCTGGAGCGCCGTCGCCTTCCCCTTCCCCTGCACCTGGCCCTTATAAAACGAACGTTTCTTTTATTTTTCTGTGGCTGCCTCCAGGACGCATCATTTTCTTTACGTACACTGTACATCATTTTCAAGCACCAATTTACGCACACAGGCGGCTGCCAAGGAAGCATTTGAGACTCCTGTATTAACTTCTGGCATAAACTAGGCTGAGGTTTAGACAGAGCTCTCTTCTTCTCCGTTTACAAATGTAAAATATACGAATTATTTCTGAAAATGCCACAAGAAGTGGTCATACTTTTACTTCTGGCGTTCCCTCTTTTTCTCCTTGTCTTCACTTTATGTTGACAAATAATCCGCGCAACGTTGCTTGGGGTTGGGGCGCCATGTCAGTTTTTGGTAGGTGAAAAAAAGGGGAGATTCAAAGTTCTACGACCTCCTGCAGGCTACCTTCAAAGTTACATGACAAACCCGGTGGAGTGTTTTTAAGGCCGTTTGTTGTTGCTTCCAGAAGCTGGGACGTGGTTTTTTTGTTCCTTAATTATGGCCCTGGGATAGGACAAACGGGCACATTTGTTTTGGAAGGAGAGCTGATACCGTCAGCATTCAGAATTATTGCAAACAGCTTGAACGTAGGTCTCTTCCAAAGCGAGTTCCACACCTTTGAGGAGGATGTAGTGATTTACAACTAATGAGACTGCAATCAGGGAAACAGCTAATCTAACCTAAAAAACCAGTGGACAGGCCACAAACTATAGATGTTCCTACCTAAGGCATGATCTTAAGTACAGTTAAGTACAATCAATGGATGCACCTATAAACTCCTTCAAATTCAACCCAGTCAAGATTTTATACACGGTTGTTAAATCTCTGTTACTAAATTCCAACCATCCCAGGAGGAAGACAAGATATAAATTAAATAAATAACTAAATCTGAAATAATTCCTGAGCAAGTTGTGTATTTAGAATACTGAGACCTTTTTCTTTTTTCCTTTTTCTTTTGCCAATGCATTTGAACTGACTGAAAGTTACACCACTTACTATATTTCTAAGCTGCAGGCAACTAAATAAATAGTATAATAGGATACTTAGGCTGTGTCAAATGATCTGGAGGATGAATTCCAGAAGATGCCACCTAAAAAAGTAGACAAAGTCTAATTTAACATTTTCTAACACCTTTTAACTAGCAGATAGGCTAATTAATGAAAGAAGATGGGGTTTTTTTTTAAACTTCCAATATGTATTGACATGTAGTGTCCGGTGGAGTTCACACTACACAGTGATAGCACTATGATTCCACTTTTAACTGCCATGGTTCCATCCTATAAAATCCTAGGATTTGTAGTGTGTGTGTGTGTGGGGGGGGTATTTAGACTTCTCAGAGAGCTCTATTGGCTTGCTAAAATACAAATCCCAGGATTCCATTAGCAGCCTGGACAGTTAAAGTTATAGCACTATGACTGTAGCCTATAAAGGTCCCTGTACTAATGTGTGCTGTTATTTTAAAGGTGGTGGGATCAATTATTGCATATTAACTAATCCAGAATAAAATGACCTCATTTTATAAAAGGAGGAATAGGAGTACACTGTATAAATTCTTCACAGGTAATTTTTACATGCTTCTCTCACTGCTGGCAAAAACAAACTACTGTAATCTGCTTCAGATATGTCTGAGAAAAGCTGTTTGTTTTTTTCTCCCTGTGCAAGGCATGATCTTGCAATTTGCCCATCCCAGAAGAGATGGGCCTCCTTAAACTTAATGGGGCACGCCTCCTCTCACATATCTCCTGGGGTCTAAAATAAACTAGAACAAAGTCCCAAGTTCAACACTATGCTTTGATTTGCAGTCTTCCAGAAGGAATCAACAGAGGTTTTCTTTTCAATGTGGGTGTAGCCATGACTCTTATTTATGTCTTCACCCCACCCTTTCCCAAAAGAGATCAGTTTGATAAGAAGAGACTAATGTGTTCCTTTCCATAAGTGTATTTTTTTTTTCAAAATGGGAGCTAGCCAAACTACTCTATCAGAAGGGAATTCCTTTGTCCTAAATTCTGTGCAGTGCCTGTTTTTTGTCTGTAATAGTGAAGCTTGGCTGGGGGATCTTTAGGTCATAGATAGGAAAGCTATTTCTGTTGGGGGGAGTCAAATTCCAATGTGAGAGATGGGTGGCAAAGCAAAGTGTGGCAACATGTGGTTCTTAACCTCCTTTAAAACAATAAAAAGGGTATTGGTAAATTATGTTATGAGTACACAACTCTAGATATTCTGAGAATCTCTACCTGGTATGTTAATTCCTGTTGTGTATCTGGCTACAAAAATCCTCTTAAACCTAGAATATGAATCAAGTGTATAACTGTACTTGAGTAAACGGAAGATGTGTATGAATTTACTGACCCAGATTCACTCACTTTACATAATTGTGGGCACTTTTATACTACACAGTTACAGCATTATGATTCTACATTCATAAACTCCCAACATTTCACAGATGAGAACTACATCATGTCTGGTCAGGGTGTATCACAGCATGCTCAAAAAGGTGTGGCCAGAGACCAAAATGGTAAAATTTATTAATGTGAAAGAACACACAAAATAACTATTTTAAGAAAAGCAACCTGGGAATATATGTTTTTTAAGAAGGGCATGGTTCCACTCTGCCTCATCTCTCCTGCTGAGTTCATAAAGGATAACTCAGTTTGCAGCAACCGAAGTTAATTAACAAAAAAGGAAAAAGGAGGAGAAGAGAAGCAAAGTGGGACATTTTAAAAGCATCTAAGAAAGGGATGACAGAGGATTCTGGGGCTGGCCCTGACAAACTGGGACATGTGGAACCTATGTACTTTAACTGTCATAGCTGCATCCTATGGAATCCAAGGATTTGTAGTTTCTTAAGGTACTAGAGCTGTGTAGCTGAGAATTTTAAATAACTCTCTCTAAAATACAAATGCCAGGATTATTTAGGATGATCCTATGGCAGTTAAAGTGGAATCCTAGCACTCAAACTTTGTAGTGTGAAAGAGCCCCATATAAGTTTTAGTCCCCTACAGCTTGTATAGAAATCCACCTATTTTGTCCCTGAGAAGCTGCCATAGGAAATTCTAAAGATGAGCTGGGAAGAGTGGAAGATATAGGAAAAAGACTCAAGAGAGCACAAGGACAATGTGTGAGTGTGGGGGGAGACATCAGGAGAGGGTTTGTGGTGCTGGGAAATTCGGCTGTGAGCCTTCCTTAGCTGGTCAGGCAGTGTCTAGCAAGGGAGAAGAACCAGAGTGCTGCACAGTCTGATCGGAGCCCTGAGTGGGAAGGCTCCCTCACAAAAGACGCACCTGAGGCAAGGGGCTCAGGGGTTGGAGAAACCAGCAAATAATCAAATCTGTGAAAGTCAAATCCACAAACATGGAGGGCTGACTGTACTGATTTGTCTGTTTTGAGATTTATATTGTGTGAGCTATATGAGTTGTCACTATTGCTTTCTTCACCTTCTTATATAAATTATTTTCATTTTTGGTTTTTGATAAGCTTTTTTGGTCCTTTTTCTTAATAGTGTTTTGGGTGAATAGATAGAATTTAAAAGCCATGCTATACAACTGAATTGTTTATAACTGTTTAGGTAGAATTAGTAATTTTTCCAGAGAGTGCAACCTTTGCAAGCACTATTAGACATTCCAAGGCTTCTTTCTGTGTATGGCAGCAGCAGTACTTTTCTGCATCTGCTCAAAATAAATTTATACAAAACAGTGCAATTCTCTATCTCTGTTGCTTGTTAATCAAGAAACTGCAAGGTATATCCAAAAACCAACACTAAGAACACATTATATCTATCACATGTGAATAACTGTACAGCCTAAAGATACCATATCCTGTCTGATCTTGGAAGCTAAGCAAAATCAGCTCTCTTTAGTACTTGGATGGAAGACCGCCAACAAATACCAGGTGCTGTAGGCTAGGAAAGAACTGGTGAAATCATCTCTGGGTATTCTTTCTCTAAAAAAACCCTATGAAATTCAGACAGTTGCTATAAGTTGACAAGTGACTAGAAGACACACATACAAATTGAATTTTATATTTGAAAAACTAAAGTCTCTACTTCATTTGAAAAAGTAGTCAAGGATACTTAAGACTGCACTTAACAGCAGAATTGTATACCAGAAATAAGTCCTATTGAGTTTACTGGAAAATGTTTCAAGGCAACATTCATATGCATAGAACTGCACAGATAGTACCCAAAATTTAAAAACCAAGGGAGAAAAAAATAACTTTCAGATATCAGAGGAGGGCTGCTCACTACTGAAATCACCCTTTAATTAAAGGTCAGTTCCCCACCAACCTACATACAGAAATACGTAAAATTTACCTCAGCAAAGAAAATCACCTGTTACCAGGTTTCTTGCATTCCTTACTCTTCAGAACTGCTGTTCTTTGCTCTGGAAAGATTCAGAAAATGCAGAAATGTTGCAGTGTTGCAACAGCATGCTCCAGACATGCCTGAGCTCATTTCTGGAACTAACCAGAAAAGTCTGGTTAGGAAAAGTCTGTTCTTACACCCTGGCACACAGTAAGAGGGAGAGGTATAGAAGCATATAAGAAAGGCAAACAATAAATGACCAGGATTGTTTATGATCTGTGTGGATTTTACTGCTTCATGATAACAGAAATCTAGATTCAATGTCTATTCCTCTACTACGATTCTATCAGATCTTTTTAGCATCCTGTCTAAGAGAACAATGGATGATAAAACAAAGTCAGAATTCTCTATTTCTTAGCTCTAAAACCTTTTTTTTTTCTTCACAGCAGGGCTTATCTGGAATATGGGAACCAATAGCAAAAAATATAGTCCTTCCATATGTGGAAGTACATGTCACTCGCCACAGATTAACAACACCCAGGCCCTCCTGCTCATGCAATAGGGATAGTTAGAGAATGGAGAGAGGAGATACTTTTGTGTTATTGTTGTGTGCTTTCAAGTCATTTCTGCCTTATGGCGCCCCTAAGGTGAACCAATCACAGGATTTTCTGGGGGCTTGGAGTGTGTGACATGCCCAAGGTAACCCAGTAGATATCCATAGCCAAGTCGGGAATCAAACCCTGGTCTCAAGGGTCATAGTCCAATGCTCAAACCACTACACTACACTGTGTGTCCATCAGTTAGGCCAGATGATATGATTTCTAGGCAGTCTTCAACTCTGTCACCCCCCCTTTTTTTTACAAATTAATTCTTGAGCCAATGTCTATTTTGTTCCTACTTATCTGCATGAGCTGTCTCAGGATAACTGCTTTGTAAGCACCTTTCTATCTGCACTTGTTGCTGGCAAAAATAACCAGGATTGTTTATGATCTTTGTGGATTTTACTGCTTCATAATAACAGAAATCTAGATTCAATGTCTATTCCTCTACTAGGATTCTATCAGATCTTTTTAGCATCCTGTCTAAGAGAACAATAGATGGTAAAATAAACAAATTTTTCAAAAACGTATTTAATAAAAGTGCCTAGAAAAATACAGAGAGGAGATGCTATCACGGAATAGGCACTCTTCCTCTCTTGTAAGAGGGATTGCTTCTTACAGAATAGTGCTAGCTGACAGTTCCTTATAGAAACAAAAAAACTGAGTAATTATTCTGTTTGTTCAAAATTTATTTCAATCACATGCAAATATATTAATTGTTCATACTTTATACAATCAATAAATTATGACTTTTTAGTTTCCACCTCAATTCTATTTCTGTGTTTCCTCTGTAAACTACTGTCTGTACATCATAGTACATGACCTACTTTAGTTGTTTCAACTCTATAAATTGGCTTAAAATATTCCCAGCAATAGTCCCTAAACCTCAGAGAAGATTGTCTTTTGAGTCTGTACAGTATGAGATCTTTTACAAGATCACTGAAGAAAAACGTTAGCGCCTCTCCTTCAGTATATGCCCTATTGATCACACAATTTGAGTAGCTGGAGAATGGTAAGAATGTGGACTCTTGCACTACTCCTAGTATGATTTTGAAGGACTGGGTGGCAACTGTGACCCAATCTGACATAGTGGTTTGAGTGCTAGATTAGGACCCTGGGAGGCTAGGGTTCAGATTCCTGCTTAACCATGGAAATCCTCAGGGTGGCCTTGGGCTAGTCACACTCCCTCAGCCTCAGAGGATAGCAATAGCAAACATCCTCTGAACAAATCTTTCTGAGAAAACCCTATGATAAATCAATAACAAATTGAAAGCATACTGCAACAAGAATGCTAGGTTACAGAAATTTGTTAATGAATTTTAAAAGGACAGTTATGAATAGTGTTCTGCTACCTGCTTGAAAGAGAAGGAACAGCCTACTTTTTCACAACAAATATACGAACAAAATCGTGATTAACGTGTGCTCTTTTTGTGTGGTGACCCTGGAACATATCGCTAGAGTCTCCAAGTGGTCTTGAGATTGCAACCCAATTATTTAATGTTATTGAAATAAAAGTTATTGTTGGTAGGCACAGACAGGAAACAGATTTCAAATGAATAGTTAATAAGAAAATGTTATTCTTAAAAAAAATCAGAGCCAGTACTTCCCTCCTATCTCTAGGGTATAGCCTGGAACACACACACACACACACATGCAAGTTAGGATGTGTGTAGGCTAAGTGTAGTTAAAGAGCCAACTATTTATTTACTGTAGGAGACAACCAATATACTTGCTCAGGCTTTCTGGTGAATGTGGGAAGCTGAATAGGTGCCAAAGTGAAATCGCAAAAGGAATACCAAACTAATACATAAACACAGCTGCCAGTGCTGAAATAGTAATAGAAATGTAAAATGAAACACAACATGCTACAAGCAGACTTTGTTCTGATATGTTTGTTAAAACTCCACAATCTCAGGCACAGGAAGTAAGAACTGCATACAACATTAATTGCAGGAAAACATTAATTTTTGAGAAGTCTGTGGCTGGCTTTGAAGCAGGATCGGACTGCCCTCTGCTGGCTTTTGGTTGCATCAAACTGAGAGCATGCTTAAAAATTAATGGACCAAATGGTAGTCAAGGAGATTATTGATCTGCTTGGAAGTCATGTTACAGAATTTCACATAGTTGCATTTATTATCCCTGATTCTATTTATCTTTTAAAAAAAATTGAAATAATTAGTTGGCAGATATGGACTGAGGAGTCATCGATATGCAGATGGCACTCAGCTTTTTTTCTTCAACTCTAAGTGAGGAAAAAACAATTCTGAATAACTGTTTAGGCCTAGGTATGGACAGGATTGCAAGGGCAAATACACTGATATTCAGTGTAGGTAATACCGTCACTCCCTGGCTCATTTGCCCAGCTGAACGAAGTGCAGTGTCTTTGGACAGGCTGCGCTCCTCCTAAAGGATCAGGCCATATTTCAGGGCCCTCTCAGATCTAGAAATATCACTGTTACTCAATGACTCGGGGCATATTTTACCAGCCTTGACTAATAAACAGAAAGATATGCTTGGTGAGGACACAGAAGACAGCCTTCTCAGCAGCTGCTCCGAGGTTGTAGAATTCCCTCTCATTTGGGCCCCTCTCTTCTCTTCTTCTGCTAGCAGGCAAAGACCTTTTTATTCAAGCAGGCTTTTGGTGTACAATTTATGTGGCAGAAAGTGCTTTTAACAGGTCTATGCTTTTTTTATTACATTTTAATTGGGTTTTATATTGTTTTAAGTTTGTGTTTTTAACCAGATTGTTGTTTAATTGGTTTTTAACTTTTGTACATTTTTTTTTTAGCTGTAGTCGTTGTCTACCTTTCCTGCCAACTTATGGTGATGCTAAGACAAACCTTTCACTGGGTTTTCTGTGCAAGATTTACTCAGCAGGAGTTTACCATTGTTTTTTTCCGAGCCTGTGAGAATGTAACCTGCCTAAGGTCACCCAGGAGGTTTCCATAGCTGAGCAGAAATTTGAACCCTGGTCTCTCAGAATTGTAGTCCTATCCTCAAATAATTATACCACGCTGGCGCTTTTTAGCTATACCCTGTTTTTAATTGGCTGTAAGCTATCTTGAGAGAGCCAGCATGGTGTGGTGGTTTGAGTGTTGGAATACAACCTTGGAGACCAGGGTTCAATTCCCCACTTGGCCACAGAAACCCACTGGGTGACCTTGGGTGAGTGACACACTCTCAGACCCAGAAAACCCTATGATAGGTTTGCCATAGAGTCGCCAAGAATCAGAAACAACTTGAAGGTACACAACAACAAGAAGCAGCCTTGGATCCTATATAATGATAAAGTAAAATAAAATCTGGACAGAGATTGCATAGCTATAATTAGCAGTGCTCTTGTAGCATCTCATTTAAATAACTACAAAGCATTGTAGGTAGGGCTACCTCTTAAAATGACTGTTCGAAATCTTGACTGTTCAAAATTAGGACAGCACAATGATTAAGAGGGACAAGCCAATATGATCACATTAAGCCAGGGTTTTGCCATCTGCACTGTTTTCAAGTCTGTTTTGGGTCCAATTTAATGCTCTGTTAGTAATCTTTAAAGCCTAAATGGCTTGAATTCTAACCAGTCACGTAGGGACGGGAGGCGGGGGGCAGTTTGCCCCAGGTAGCAATGTTTTTGGGGCATCCCAGCCTGTAGCCCCGCCCCACACACCACAGCCACCCCCCATGCACTGTAGCCACACCTCTTCCTGCCCCCTACTCCAAGCTCTGTCTCTGATTCTAATCATTTGCAGTGTTATCTCCTCCCAAATATTCTTTCTCAGGCTCCAAGTTCAGCTTTGGAGGTTTCTCTCTATCTGTTATATCTTTAATTTTCCTCTGTAAACAACAGCACTCCGGTAACTTCTGTCATTTGCCAGTATATGTTTGTGTGTTTTGAAGATAAACAAACAATAAAAATAGGAGTTCAGATGGATTGCATAGCCACTAAGGGTGGACAGAGGGGAAATAAGCTGATACAAAGAAACTGTTTTGTATTTGTCACAGTATCAGAGAATGTAGAGAGATATCATCTGTCTTTCAGCCTGTCAGCCTCAAAGTTCTTTTTTGAGTCCTAGATGTTAAGGACAAACCAAGTAACTGTAACTATATGTGAGGAAACAGGAAGCCACTACATATTTTGGATCACGGGAGTAATGTGTTCCCAAAGACCAACCCTGTCAACAATCCAGCAGCTGAATTTTTCCACTAATAAAAAGTTTTGGTATAATTGTCCAAGCAACAAAAATAGCTGAAACTATTGATGCCCTGATAATCTGCCAGGCTCAGTTTCTGTATTGTGTTGGAGAAAAATACATTGGCAGCTGGCTGGATACACAAACTCTTTTGCATTTAGATGGAAATTAAATGTATTTAAATGTGCAATCTCCTGCTCAAGCTCAAATAAATATGCACAAAGATTCTGAAGATAAGGAATGAAACTGACAGGATTGCTTGTTATCTCTGCAAGAGTGAGAAAATCCTCTCCACTATTGTGGTGAAACTAACCAAGAACCTCAAACTCTTGGATGCTTTTCCAACTGATTGAACAGAAGAAGTGTTTTTCAGTGTGTACCATTGTTCTTCACAGCTTTTGCATGCAGACTGAGTAATGGAAATTATTGGTGAAAATATACATTGCTATTTGAGCAATCAGATATACTGTTTGTACTTGGGTATAATAAAAATGTTTATGTATTCATCCTTTGTTATACTGTGCATCAACTGGTGTACCACCCTCAGCTCTTGGGGTATTTTCTTAAATGTGTTGTCAGAGTAAAAACACTAATATCAATATCATGACTCTCATTGATTTCAGTGGGGCTGTTTTAAGTACACATAAGACTGTAAGGTTTCCCAGAATAATTATTTCTAGATTTTTATGTTTCTTCTGCTATGCTTTAGTTGGTATGGCACACAGATACTTAACTGTTAAAGGTTTTTTCAACCAATGTAAGAAAATGCATCAGCTACTGAACCCTCTATGTTCAGCATAAACTGTTGAAAAACAGTAGTAATTCCAGAGCACATTCAGGTTGTCCAGTATGAATGCAGTTAGGTACAAATGTGGGATACGGAGGAGCCTTGTCAGATTTGTCACTGGCTAAAATTGGAAGAGAGCCAGTGGTTTTGAACATTGGACTACGACCCTGGGGACCAGGCTTCAATTCCCCAATTGGCCATGACAAAACCCTTGGGCAGCCCCAGAAAACCCTGTGATAAGTTCACTTTGAGGTCTCCATAAGTTGGAAATGATTTGAAGGCACACAACAACAACAACAAAGTTGGAAGAATGTTCTGTCATGGAAAATACACAGTAGGAACACAGCAGTGCCATGGATGTGAACAAAGACTAAGTGCCATAATCCATCAGTGGAATACATAATGAACATTTCAGTGTTTCGTCCATAGTCAAAAGGACATGCCAAGCACTTTACTGATAGTCTGCCATTTCTTGATGCTGGACTTGAGAAATCAAGCAATACAATTGCAGAAACTGATGTAAATGGAAGAAGAACTAGGAAAGGATATCATCATTATTTACTGCACAGATAAAACTTTCCACCAGTTTGCCTCAAGGCTGAAGCACTACTTCTTAGTGTTATCCACTCCCCAATGGGCACTGCTATAAAGATTACCCACGACTTGTTTTTCTCTGAAAGGAAATACTGTACACTTGTACTGTACATATCACAGTAATGTACTTCTATTGTACACATCACAGCAATGTCACTCACCATAGAAGAGGTTTATTCACTTGATCATCTTTCAGTATGATAGATGCCATCTTTTAACAGCAATGTCCTTCTACGTGCTACATGGGGCAAGCATGTCAGTTTCTACACAGAAGAATAAATGGACATAAATGTGACATTGGAAATGACACTATTCAAGAATGTATGAGAGAACATTTCAGCCTCCCAAGGACATTCTGCCATTGACCTTAGAGTGGCCATTGTGACACAAGGAAAGTTCAAAGATCGTTAAAGGAAGACAGTCACATAGGAGTTCTAGTCTGTCACCTGAAGTGTGAACTATGACCAGTTCCTCTCATCATATACATATTCATTAATTTCCCTTGTGCTAGGATACTTGCATTTTAAAAACATTTTTTTCAAATTAATGTCACTATCAGTACTTTTCTGCATTCATTTCAGGGTAATTGTTGTAGGCGCTGGCTGGCTGTTGTCAGGCAATGGAGTGCCAAGATATTCAGCAGGTAAACAGATACAGCTTAGCAGTTTAATAAAGCTTGCCTAGTCAGGGTGAAACAGAAGCAAAGTCAAATATTGGTCCAAAGGTCTGGAATCCAGCAAGCAGCAAGTTTAGACAGTCCAAAGGTCAGAAAAGACAGACAGACAGCAATCATGGAATCTGTAGCAAACACAAAGACAAGGGCTGGCAAACACACAAGATGTTCCTGGCATCAGACCACCACGCTCTGCCTTCCTTGAGAAGGCTGGAGCCAGCTGGCTCTCATCACAGCCTGGTGTGCTTGCATCTGTTTGTCCTCCTTCGAGGCTGCTGTCCACCTGGAGAAACTGACTCCTGGCCCATGACAGTAGGGGGTCATTTGTGTCTGTCTTGTGCAGCAAAAACAAAAAGAATGTTGTGGAAGGGAACATAATTGCAAGAAGCACCAGCAATGATGATACTATAAGTATCATCAGTGATCTACAGTCAACCCTGGACAAGGACACTTCTTGCTCACAGGCTTGAGTAATAGGCCATCATTTGTCCAAAGCAGAGGTTCTCAGTCTTTGATCCTCCAGCTGTTTCATCAATATCTAGAAGACTCCATATCTAGAAGACTCAATGATGTGTTATTACCGTGTACTGGCCTTACTTTGGAAGATATTAGATATCGTTTTGATATCACAATTCGACCCCATTCTGCTACCTTCAGCCAAGTGTTTGTGAGGCCCCCGAACAAGCACAGAGCTAGGCATGGCCATTAACTGCTGAACATTCCATTCTCCACCTAGGCAGGCCAGATTCAGCCAGATCTTCGCTTTAGGAGACCTCCCTAGACAAACACCTCATTAAAGATGCACACTAGTACAAAGAACTCCCTGCCCCAAGCAGGCAACTTGCCGAGCTAGATGCTTAACTGTCAAGTACGCTGCATCTGCATACTGGCCATTCCATTGTCGATTCGGAACTAATTCAATCATGCTAAATTCTGATCTTTCGGAGACATTGTCTCACGCCCAAACCTCATTGTTTCTCCCAAAGTACAGACTAGCCTAGAATCATATTTTCCCTATAAAAAAACCCCAATTCTGAGACCTTCCTCGGATCGCTCTGAACTTCCATCCTGCCTTGCTGCCGCTTCGTCTGCCGAACTTTCTCCTCAGTCTCAGTCCGAGACTGCGCAATTCTGGACCTCCGCTGTGATCTACCCCAGGCTTCAGACAGGTGTAGTATCACCCAATTCAACAAATCCCTCTCAAAAATCCCTCTATACTGCTACTACCTTTCTTTTCTATAGTTACTTGTGTGAGTGTGTTGCATACACTGTTTGCCTGTATTTAATAAAATCCCTGTTATTATTTCTTATTTGGTGTGCTTCTTGACTTGGCCTGACCCCGTAGACATTGGGTTTAAAGATTCCGCTGCATTGCCCTGCCTCTCGTTTTGCTAACTTGTGCTCTGAGCTAATTTTACCCACTTAATATTTGAGCACGTTTGGAGTCCCTCACAGGACCCCCAGTAAACAGGGTAACAGATGACAGAAATCCAAAACATTTGGAGGACTAAAGGCTGAGAACCACTGATCCAGGGACAACTGCCTAACTTGAAGAGATTAATGACCAGCAGCAATAGAGCTCATAACAGTAACAAAAGAAAAGAAATCAGTAGAAATGGAATCCTTTCAAATCCCATAAAAAATCTGCTAACAAATATAGAAAAAAATGGCCCACAGACTAAAAATGCTACATTCCAGTCCCCAAGAAAGGGGATACCCGGGATTGTACTAACCATTAGACTATTGCAGTAATCTCCCATGCAAGCAAAGAGATGCTAAGATTTTCCAACAAATACTTTCATCACATATGAAGAAATGCCAGATATCTGTACTGGGTTCAGAAAAAGAAGCACTAAAAATTACATCGAAAATATATATTGAATAAGGGAATGTACAAAGAATTTCAGGAGAAAATCAGCCTGTGCTTCATAGAGAATAGCAAAGCCTTTAATTGAGTAAATCATGAGAAATTATGGTTAGGTCTAAAAGAAATAGATGTGCCACAACATTTGATTATCCTGATAGATTACCTTTATGCAGAACAAGAGGCTACTGTAAGGACAGACTATAGAGAAACAGAATTATTTTCAGTTAGGAGGGGGGTCAGAAGAGGGTGCCTTTTATAATCCAATTTATTTATTTATGTACAGAATGTAGCACATGGCAAGCAGGATTCAACCTGGACGACGAAGATGTAAAAACTGGGGAAAGATACACAGATGATAGAACTTTATTAGCAGAAAATAGCAAAGTTGGAAAGATTACTAATGAAAATTAAGGCAAAAAGGGCAGAATCAGGGCTACAGCTGAATATTAAGGAAAAAATATAGATTTATATAACTTCAAAGTGGATAATAAAGATATAAAATAATTAAATATTTTCTATTCCTTGACTTAGTAATTAATCAAAATCAAGACAGTTGTCAAGAAATCAGAAGACTAGAATTGGGAAGGGCAGCAATGAAAGAACTACACAAAATCCTCAAATGAAAAGAAATACCATTGAATACCAAGGTCAGGAATGTCTTGGCATAATCTTTTTGATTTCTCTGTATGGTTGTGAAAGCTGGACAGTGAGGAATGGGATGAGAATCAATTTCTTTGAAATTAGAGATCAACAGATACCATGGACCGTTCATGGTTCTATGGTTACCATGGACCATTCACTGGCAAATATTTTAGAACAAATCAAGCCTGAATTCTCCTTAGAAGCAAAAATATCTAAACTGAGACGATCATACTATGAGTATATCATGAGATGATATGACTTACTGGAAAAGACAGGAATGCAAAGTAAAGGGGAAGGCAGTAGAACAGGAAGACTGCACTACTAGTGGATTGATTCAATCAAGGGAGCCATGGCCCTGAATTTGACAGAGCTGAGCTGGGATACTGACGACTAGGGTTCACAGATGTCTCTCATTCATAGGGTTCTGTGTGCATCTGTACCTTCAAGTTGCGTGTTGACTTATGGCAACCCAATGGATTTCATAGAGCTTTCTTAGGCCAGGAATACTGAGAAATAGTTTGACAGTTCCCTCCTCTGACATATAGCCAATAGCACCTGGTATTCATTGATGGTCTTCCATCCCAGTACTAACCAGGGTTGACCCTGCTTAGGTTCCAAGCTCAGACAGAATCTGGTGGCTTTAGGGTATTTAGACACTTCTTAACAGGGTTTCTCTAAGCTGACTTGATAGTAAATAAGAACAAACAAGAAAAATTGACATGTGAGGCAACTATAGTGTACACACAAGTATACCTTTGATGCATGTATGCTCAGTTTAAACTAAAGCCATGGCTGTAATGCAGAGGTAGGCAAAGTGTAGCCCACAGGACCCCGGGTCACTTTTGTGGCCCCTGTGCCACCTGAGGGGTAATTTTTTAAAATAGTTGCTGCAAAATGCCCTCTGGGATGTGGAGGGCATTTCCACCATGCTTTGGGGATCCTCAGGCTAATGTGGGTGAAGGAAAGCTGTTTTTGTTGTTGCTGAAATTGGGAAGTTAATAGGAATTGCCTTCTGCTCCCTCCCATTAAAAAATGGCTTATCCTGGACCTAAAATGGCCCAAAAGGTACCTATAACATAGCTAAAATGCCCTCATATCCTCTAGAGGATGTTTGGGTTCATTTTGCAGGGGGATGTGTTGTGGATTTTTTCTGAAGGAGTGGATATGAGGGGGGTGCAACCGCCAAAGTCTGGGGAGAACTAATGCAACCTGCTACAATCACCTACCCATGCTCTAATGAGATACGACTGAAAACTAATGAAATATCTCTATAAATATGACTTTTTCCTTATTACCCCCTGTATCAGTGGTAATTTCTCTGCAGGAATCAGTAGTTATCTCTACTATACAACAGAGAGAAAGCCAGTTTGGTGAAATGATTTGAGTTTTGGACTAGGACTCTGGAGAACAGGGTTCAAATCTCCCTTCAGCCATGGAAACCCACTGGGTGACCTTGGGCAAGTCACACTCTCTCGAAGACAAATCCCTTCTGAACAAGTCTTGCCAAGAAAACCCCACGATAGGTTTGCCTTCAGGTTGCCTTCAGTTTAAAGGCACACAACAGCATAGCAACTATTCACTAACGAAGCTGTCTTACCAACAGGCCAGGCCAGTGACTCAGGCGGCGATGGAAATCTCAGCTCACTGAGATGTGAGGGCGATCTGGCTGCGATAGCTGCTCTCCCCTGCTGGAACCTCCAAACAAGCTCAAGGAAATCTCAGCTCACTGACAGGTCCACAATAGGCATCCAGGCTGCCTCATCAAATGTGTGCTGCCAAAACTGACAGCTTTCCAAAATGGGATTCCTTCTGTCTTGATGATTTCCTGATAAACGCTGTCATTTAAGTTCTTAATAAACACCCTAAGGCGTCTGCGCACTCTCTCAGACCACAACCGCATATTATCAGTTTTAAACAGCTCTGGGTTTTTTTTTAAAAAAAATTGCACATTTTTGTCCAGCTATCCATTTAAAAAAAAAAAAAAAAAAGCCTTGTGCAGTTTTCCTGCAATAATTTTACTCCGGTTTTTTTTGTTTTTTTTAATTGCCTTCTGGTTACCTGAAACAGCATGAAGAGGAGAAGGAAGCAGAAGGAGTACCAGCAACCATAGTAGCTTTTGTCATTAAATGCGTCCATTACAGTTATTTTGACAGGAGTTCGTAACGATTTCTAAATGTGCCATACCTTTTAGGGATAACTGTTTTAGGGATCATTCTTACTCTGATTTCCAAGGGAGCGCTCACTTCTCCTCTGTCGCCTCTTGACTTCGGCTCAAAAAAACCACGACCCGTTTTTCCTAGGCCATTTCCGCACTACAGTCTTATAGCGCGATTACTCCACTTTCAACATCCTGTGGAATCCTGGGGTTTGCAGTTTCGGGAGGGGCCGCCCGGCCCCTCCCGAAACTGCAAACCCCAGGATTCCACAGGATGTTGAAAGTGGAGTAATCGCGCTATAAGACTGTAGTGCGGAAATAGTTGCCCTTTTTTCCAAAAGGCGAAGTTGCTACCCCCCTCCCCTCCGCCATAGCCACTCTACCAACTTTTACACTTAAGAGGAAGAACCGAATACCTTCGGTTTCGATTTACGGTACGAACAGCAAAGGTTAGAAGAGACACGTCGCCCGCCCAGCCGCTTCAAGCGGTTTTATCCGGGGCTTCAACGCGCCAAAAATTCGATAGTGCTGCCAATGACAGTATTGGCTTCTCCCTGTAGCGAAAAAGCGGGAAGTAGAGGGTAAGTGCCAGCTTCGGATTCGTTTTCCCGGAGGAATTAGGAGTTGTTGCTTGAGCTTCCGACGCTTTCACTGTGGATTTTTCTTCCTTCCCATCACGGCCTGTAAGGCAAGCCCTGCGAGGGTTTTATCTACTCGTTGCAAATGGGAGAAAGTGTAACCTGTGGAGGCCAACCAGAAGGGAGAGTCCGCACGTGGGAATTTGGATTGGGAAGCGGCTGACGGAGAAAGAGGCCATTTCCTCACTGGACTGTTATAGCGCTATTATTCCACTTTCGACGTCCTATGCCGGCCCCTCCCTAAACGGCAAACCCCAGGATTCCATAGGATGTTGAAAGGGGAATAATAGCGCTATAACAGCCTAGTGCGGAAATGGTTTAAGCGGCAATTTCCCACTCACAATTTTGAGCAGGAAGTTTCGAGTGAAGCATCGTTAAGGCTTCATTGTGAGCATGTAGTGAGTGTATCCCTTGCTCTGAGAGCGCCAAAACGTATTCTGACAGTGAAAGTCGAGAAATGTTGGAATAATCCATTGCTCTTGTGGGTTGCGTCAAAGCATCTAGATGAGGTTTCTTCTGAAAATAGGACACTGAATAATTACCGCAGTGCTGCTGTTCTGTTGTTTTATCGGTAGTTGTTTCCTCCGTGGGATTGTGCTTCAGTCCCTAGATGGTGTTGGAGTGAAAACTGCAAATCCCAGGACCCCTGATGAGTGACTATGCTGTCTGGGGCTTCTGGGAGGTATAGTCCAAGTTTGGGAAGCAGCGAAAGAAGGATCATACGGCTCCATCCCCACCACCCCCCGTGTGGTGGGGGCACTTATGGAGTATACAGCTTGGGAAAGTTGTTGTTGTAGACTACAGTACCAAAATCCCCCAATCTGCTCTATACTTGTAATTTACGTCTCCCATGATTAGGACCTAGGTCCCATGTCACAATGTCTTGCTGCTGATGACAGAGCTTTGCCACTCTTAGTAAGAATCTAGATTTTTGTGTCCAGTATTGCTTGGACAAAGTGTTATAGAGATAGCTATAGTTTGTTATGAGCCCTGGTGTATCCCCCCTCTTCCCTAAGTTATTTTGAAAGTAATGTACAGTCAGCCCTCCACATTTGCGAGTTTGACATTCACAGATTTGATTATTTGTGAGTTTTTCCAACCCCTATCCCTGCCCCCCCCACCTCAGGTGCTTCTTTTTCAGGGAAACCTTTTCTCTTGGCAGCTTCAATCAGGCCATGCAGTTCTTTAAAAATCCACCTCCAGTCCTCCTCTTCCACCAGCCACTGCCTGGCCAGCTCAAAGCCTGATTTCTCAGTACCCACAAGCCCTCTCCCATAGCTCTCCATACACCCAAGGAAGAAGATGGGCAAGAGAGAGGAAGTACCACCATGCAACCATCTCCTTTCCCTGACCTGATTTAGACCCTGGGTGCGCATTCTCCCGACCTGTGCCTCAGCCCCCCTCCCAGATTTGATATTTGCAAATTTTTCACTTTTGTGGGGGTCCTGTGCCCCTAATCCTAGTGAACGTGGAGGACCAAGTGTACACTACTATGCAGCCATGCCTTTCTTTTTCTCTGCTTTCTTTTTCCACCTTGCAGCATAATTATCATCAATATTTCTTACTTTCTTTCTAAAAATACATATAGTAATACTGTCCACACCCCAAAGACATAGCTAGGATCTTATTTCTGCCCCAAATTATTCCACCAATTTTGATATTCTGTCTCAGTATGAAGTTCCTATTAGTTGTTCAATCCAAATCTGGCCTATGGGTGCTTTTAATCATGAGAGAGCATTTCTGGACATAACACATACTGTATCACTAATTGATTGGGTTTGGTCCTTATCTGGACAAGGGCTATACCACCTTTTGGTCTTGAGAACTGCACTCTGTATTGGCCGAGTGGGACAGGAGCTACTTGTGTAGATGCTCCTGTGAGAACACCCTGTTATATCCTATTCATACTTTCCCACATATATATATTCTCCCTCTTCCCCAGCTCCCGTATCTCTATGCATCAGGATGTGAAGGTTTAAGCATCCCTTTCCCATCTGTTGGGATATAAGAACTGCTGGATGTTGGTGAAAGTGAGAACTTATTCCATCCCACAGCAATAACCACTAAGATGCAAGAGCCATTAGTGGAAAACAAGGATCATGAAAAGTGGAATAGCATTTTTTTCCCCTCCTATACAAAAGTTGATGGGGTGGCTGGATTATCAAGAGTGGCAAAGTGTTAGAGATCATGCATGCCTGAGCCGAAGGAATCAAACATGTGACAGAATCATAGAGTTGTAAGAGACCGCAAGGGCCACTGAGTCCAACCCCATGCCATGCAGGAATACATCATCAAAACATTCCTGACAGATGGCCATCCAGCCTCTGTTTAAAAACCTCTGAAGAAGGAGACTCCACCACACTCCAAGGCAGCATATATGGCTTGCATTCCATCCAACCAGTTAAGATATGTAGGAATCACCGCCTCCCCAGTGCCTGTAGTGCATTCACTGTGAATCTAAATCTATAAATGTACATGCCTATGCGAGTTCATGTTCTGCTTGCTTTTTCTACCTGTGATCATGTGAACTGCACAGGCCCTAATGCTCACTGAACATGCAGTGTATCCTGTGGAAGAGGACATAATAGTGGTTGGAATGTCAATTTGTATTCATATCTCCACTGATTTATATAGATTACTGGATTACTCTGGTCCAGTCAACATATCTCAGCCTAACTGACCTCATAGTGTTGTTGTGAGGATAAAAGGAGGAGCAAGAAAAATTATGTACACTGCCTTGAGTTCTCCAAAAGAAAGACAGGATATTAATAGAGCCAGTGTGCCGCAATAATTAGTATTATTTCAAGCCCCATTGAACTGAGCCAGTCAGCTGATCTTGTCTCACTGAGACTTTCTCCCATGTTCTACTTCTACTGTGCCCTAGTGGCATAGTGGTTAAATGCCAGTACTGCAACCACAAGGTTGTGAGTTTGATCCTGCCAGGCTCCAGGTTGACTCAGCCTTCCGTGCTGCTGCAGATCGGTAAAATGAGTACCCAGCTTGTTGGGGACAATTAGGTAACACATTGTAGACAGCACTTAGCTGATAAGCGGTATAGAAATACACATGCTATTGCTATTACGTATGAACCAATTGCATTGTTTGATATCATAATTTCTCCCTTCTATCCTTAATTTTTTATGACCTCATCCCTTGTTATCTATCTTCATTACTCTTGGCTCTGTCGTACCTCTAATACTAATTTGCTTATTAGCCAGTTCTGTTCTGGTATTTCCTATCACCATGCTTTCTTTACTTCAGTAGTCTTGTTCTCATCGGTCATTACTTCTATCATGCCACTTCTATCAAGGCGGTTGACATGGGTGTTTAGCAGGAGAGTTTGAGAGGAAAACCCAGTTTTACTTTTTCTAATTTGACTATCTAGATTATCAAATATGGATAGTGAGGGAGCTGCTGTAGTCACTTGCAACAGCTGTGGCATGTTTCTTTTCTTGACGGAAGACGTGGTTGGGTACAACTGCACCAAGTGCAAGCTGGTTGCCCTCTTGGAGGAGAAGGTTTGGCAAGCTGGAGGCCCGTGTGTCAAATCTTTGGATTATTAGGTAGGGTGAGGATTTCTTGGATAGAGCAGAGAGGACTTGCTTGAAGGCAGAATACACAGGTAACATCACTGACAGGGAAGCCAGTTCCCAAGCACAGGAGACAGACTCTTGGAGGAATGTTACACATAAGAGTAGAAGGGCCAGGAACCAAACAGAGACTTTAGAGTTACAAAATCGCTTCCAAGTCCTCACCCTTATTAATGAGGAAGTGGAACAGCAACAAGAGGTAACGGAAGCAGGAAGAGGTAACGGAAGAGCACCGGTAGGAAATGGAACAGCAACAAGATCTGCTCTCCCTTATTAATGAGGAAATCCAACAGCAGCAAGAGCAACAGTCTCAGCCTGAAGAGAATGTCCAGGTGACCCTGGAAGAACCTGCACGTCAAGTAACCCCGGCCAAGCCTCAGAGGAGACAAGTTCTGGTGGTTGGAGACTCCTTGCTGAGAGGAATAGAAGCAACAATTTGCAACCTTGGAAGGATGAATCATGAAGTGTGCTGTCTCCCTGGGGCCAAAATCAACAATGCAGCAGAGAGGCTAACAAGCCTGGTCAAGCATACTGACCATAACCCCCTCCTTTTGGTTCATGTGGGAACCAACAACACTGCAAGGCATAATTTTTAGCACATCACAAAGGATTATGAGGTTCTGGACAGGAGGCTGAAGGACCTTGGTGTGCAGATTGTGATTTCATCTCTCCTCCCTGTTGAAGGACATGGCCCACAAAGGGAGGGAGGAATAGTGGAGGTGAAGAACTGGCTCCGCAGATGGTGTCACCGATAACAATTTGGGTTTTTGGACCACGGTCTGCATTTTCACGAAGATGATCTGGCAATGGATGGGGTGTACCTCACAGCCATTGGCAGGAATGTTTTTGCTATGACTCGTGCAAAGCTGATCAGGAGGTCTTTGGGCAGGGATTATTCATCACAGTATTATTCATGGCAGGAATTCACCAAGTGCTGGGCAAAAAAGCCCAAATATTATAGACAGAGCAGGCCAAGTGGTACTAGAGACCAACAGTGGGAGGGAAAGCAACTTTACGAAAGGGCTTAGAGGAAAAGCACATGGTCTTAAATGTCTCTACACTAATGCAAAGAGCATGGAGAATAAACAAGATTAACTGGAACTGTTAATACAACAAAACAAATATGATGTAATAGGCATTACTGAAACCTGGTGGGATGAGTGTCATGATTGGAATATAGTAATAGGGGGGTATAACCTATTTCACAGAAAGAGACCAAACAAGAAAGGAGGAAGAAGAGTAGCTTTACATGTCAAAGATGTTTTCACCTGTGAAGAGATCCATGACTTAAATCCAGGAAGCCAGCTTGAAAGCATCTGGGTAAGAATTAAGAGAGCAAGAAACAATAGGGATGTCATTGTGGGGGTCTACTACAGACCTCCAACCCTGCCTGAGGATTTGGATGATGCCTTCCTGGATGACCAAATGTTCAAAAAGGAGAGATACAGTAGTAGTGGGAAATTTCAACTATCCTGATATATGTTGGCGGTCAAATATTGCCAAGAGCACAAGGTCCAACAAAAGTTCCTCACTTGCCCTACAAACAATTTCATGGTCCTGAAGGTGGTAGAGGCAACAAGGGAATCAACTGTTTTAGATCTGACCAACGGGAATGAATTTGTTAATGGGTAGAAGTGAAAGGATCTTTAGGTGGGAGTGACCACGCTCTATTGGAATTTGTCATTCAGTGGGAAGGAGAAGCCAAGTGTAGCCAGACATGCATTCTAGACTTATCAGAGAGTATGTTTTTCATGAAGTTTGGTTACAATAAGCAAAACATTTTTTTTTAAAAAAGTACCCATATCAGAGTAAATATAGTGAAGTAGTCTGTCTGTATGTGCAAACATTAAAAAGTTTGCAATGCTGAAAACAGAATTTGTAGAGTCTGTCTGTCTCCTGGTATTTTGCAGCTTATTTTCCCATTTTTATGTTGAGTGTTTTTTAATTTGTAAATAATGCTTAACAGTAAATAAAAAAATGGGAAAAAATCAGATCTAGCCCTTATCCAAAATTACTGTTTTGCTGCGGTCTGTTTGAAATTTGTTGTAATTGCATAGGCATACAATAAAGAGACATGGGGCACCTGAAAGCCTAAGAAGCATAAGCTTTAATGGACTACTATCTGACTACATCAGATATATATGAAGTATTTAAGGTGCCACAAGACTCTTTCTTGTTTTCGCTTCAGTAGACTAACAGAGCCACCCACTCAGTTCTTCTATAAATAGTATAAACCCTTGCTGCACTAACATCAGGACATTTTCTCCATTTTTTTCTGGCCCCACACCTTTCTGCATGACTGTGTTTTTCATCAAAATATTATTTACAGTAAATGGGAAACTTTTAAAAATTATTATCCAACCAATGCTAGAATAAATTACATAGTTATAATCTTGTTTGTAATCTAAAGCACAATTCTTTGTATGCCTGTTTAGACTTAAGTCTCAGTGAATTCAGTGGAGCTTACTCCTAGATAAATGAGTATAGTATTGCTATGATGATCTTTGTAAATAAACTCTTGCCGAACCAACTCCAGGTGTACACACTTACATCGCTGACATTCATATTTTAGACTTCTGTTTGAAATGTAACCTTTTCTGCTGCTGAAATGCATAATCCTGAGCTCTCTTTTCATGCAGGAGATTTCTTGGCTTTTTGCACAATCCTTTCCCCAATATGATTGTTCTATGAAGTATCACTGTGAGCAATAGTATCATTTTAGAGTATGAACACAAAATTTCCAGGTCAGGAGCAGGATGGCAAAGGTTATGAGTCAATGGTGTATAGTATTTGTATTCTAGAAACATTTGTGTCCCAGATGATGGGAGGAGAAAGGGACATGGCAAGAATGAAAGATTGTGCAAGAGTTCTTAATACTTTCTTAGGGGCAAGTACCATAGTTGAAAAATTTGTTTGGACCACAGCTTCCAGACTCTATAGTCTGAAAAGTAACTTTCTGTGGTAACTTAAGAGTGACTGAGTGGGGTGAGGGAAAAACACTTCCGTCACTTGCCAGTTTCACCACAGATGAGCATGATACCACTATCAAGTGGCTATCCTCCAGGGAAACCCTGGCAAATGATAAATGAACTGACAAGTTTTCATTTTTCTCTTCTTTGGCCTCCTCTGTGCTTTTAATAGTCAAAGCTGCTTCATTTTAAAAATAAAAATGCAAATTTCTTTCACTCTTATTACGCAATGAAAGTACAGTCAGCCCACCACATTTCTAGGTTTGACTTTCACAGATGTGATTATTTGCAAGTTCCTCCAACACCTGCCCCCTTCCCTCAAGTGCATCTTTTCCAGGAGAACCTTCCCTCTCGACTCCAATCAGACTGAGCAGCTCTTTAAAAACCTACTTCCAGCCCACTTCCTCCTCCACCAATTACAGCCTGGCCAGCTAAGGATGGTTCACAGCCTCATTTCTTAACACCACAAACTGTCTTTTGATGCCACCCCACACCCAAGGAAGGATATGGGCAAAAGAGGAGAAGTAAAGGTCCACAATGCCTGCCTACTCCCTTTCCCTGACTTAGTTTGGACCCTGGGTGCCTGTTCTCACCATGCCTTGGCCCCCTTCCCAAAGAGAGAAACGCACATTTTCATATTTGCAATTTTTCCACTTCTGCAAAGATCCTGCACCCCTAACCTTAGAGAATGTGGAAGGCCAACTGCAATACTTTTGGTTTCATTTCCTGAAACTCTTAATTTATAACCAGAGGCATGCAGCAAGAAAATCAAGTTCTCTTGATGCAAGTTGCTCAGCTGACAACAGCTTGGCTCAATCCACAACAGCAGCAGCCTCCTTCTCCACCTCCTCGCAGGTGCAAGTGCCTGGTCTCTCTGCCACAGCAATTTACTGGTACTCCTGACCACCAGCTATACATCCATATCCGGCCTGAGGATTTTCCTGATGACAGCACAAAAGTAGCCTTTGTGGTGAGCCTATTGACTGGCCAAGCATCCAAATGAATGACCCCCCCCCACCTCCTTCAGGATAGCCCTCTTCCCACAAACTCTGCTGGCTTCATAAGGGAAATGAGAGGAAGCTGGGGAGACCCGGCGCAGAAAGAGACAGCTAGTTGCCGCATGAAGTGACTGCAGCAGGGAAAGGGGTCTGTGGTGACTTACACCACTGCTTTTGATTGCTGGCCCAGGATCTGGCCTGGAACGACAAAGTTCTGTAGGACTGGTAGCAGGTGGGTGTAGCAGATGACATTTTGGATGAACTTGCTTGGGCTGCCCTGCCTGCCACCCTGCAGCTGTTGACTGAACAATGCCTGCACACTGACAGTTGCCTGGAGTCTCATTGGCAGGTGCACCGAGGCCCTACCTCTCAGGTCTCTTATCATTCGCCCAGCCCAATTCCTGTGGCTTCAGTGCTGGTAGCATCCAGCCGTACTACTTCAGAGGAGCCAGTGCAGCTGGGTGGAGCGTGTCCATATTTCTCACTGGAAGAGAAAGAATGTTGAAGACAGGCTGGGTTATGCTCGGATTGTTGGTGGTGTTGGCCACTTTGCAAGGAGTTGCCATGCCAAACAAAGTGGCTCTGCCGCACTTGGAAAGGGATCTCCCAGGCTTGAATGGCTCCTGAGCCTGGGACGGAGGGATCTGAGTTTGCCCAGGACCCCTAGTGAGCCCAAGCTGAATCATCAACTCCTCTCTGCCCACTGTATGACACAACAAGGTCAATCTGTACAAGTGGGAGCCATGGTAGACTCTGGGGCCTCCAACCTTGCTTTTGCAACCCAGCGCCACATTCCGGTGCAGTGACTGTAGGTACTTCAGCAAGTTGAGACTGTTGATGGTTGGCTCTTGAGTTCTGGACTGGTGACTCAGCAGACCTCCCTGATAACTTTGGAGATCCAGGGCCATATGGAGTGGGTGCAGTTCTACTTGGTGACTGTGCCTCACTTCCCTGTGATCCTGGGAATGCCTCCACTGGCCCAGCATGATCCCTACATCTCTTGGCAAGGTGCTCTTTGCATTGAAGTACTGACAGGAGCACTGTTGGCTGGACTGCATGCACGCCACCCCAGAGCTGGACTCTGCAAAGCCTTTAGTGGTACCTATTAACCAAGTCTGGGACTTTGCAGATGTTTTTGACAAAAAGGAGGTAAGCTGGCTGCCTCTCCATCAGGTATATGACTGTGCCATTGACCTGGCCCCAGGGGCCCTGATTCCAGCAGATTGCCTGTACTCCCTGTTGAAGCTGGAATTGGCCACTTTGCAGGAGTTCCTGGAAAAAAAACATGAGCCATGGCTTTATTAGGCCCTTGACCTCCTTTGCAGAGGCCCCAGTGCTATTTGTCCACAAGAAGGATGGAAGTCTGAGGCTCTGTGGTGACTATAGAGACCTGAACCAGATCACCATCCACCACTGCTACCCCTTGCCCTTGATCCCAGAGTTGCTGGAGAGGTTGCACAGTGCCAGTGTGTTCACCAAATTGGATCTGTCATTCAGATCCACACAGGAGATGAATGGAAGACTGCCTTACGGACCTGGTATGGGCACTATGAATACATGGTGATTCCCTTTGGACTCTCTAATGCCCCAGCGGTCTTCCAGTACTTTGTCAATGATGTCTTCTGGGACTACTTAGACCAGTTTGTTATCAATTTATTTAGATGACTTTCTAATTTATTCCCCAAACCAGAAGGCTCATGATGTACACATCAGAGCCATCTTCCACTGCCTCAAGGAGTACTGGTTGTACGCCAAACTAAAAAAATGTGCTTTTCACCTCTCACATATCAACCAAGGGAGTGTCACATATCAGCCAAGGGGATAGAGATAGACCCAGCCAAGGTCATCTTCTGGCAACCTTCTCAGAATCAGAAGGTGGTTCAGTGCTTCCTGGGCTTTGCAAACTTATACTAGCAGTTCATCCCCAACTTCACAACCCTGGCCGCTCCCATTTGTGGAGAAAGGTCCTATTTCATTGATCTCTTGCAGGCCAACAGGCTTTCCAGCAGCTCAAGGAATGGTTCATGTCTGAGGTCATCCTGCAACATCCAGATCCTCAAACCCCCTTCATGATGAAGACAGATGCTTCAGATGTCACTGTTGGGGCAGTGCTCCTCCAGCCTGCATCAACAGGGTCACATCTTCTGCCATATGCCTTCTATTCCTGCCAGCTGACTCCACCAGAGTGAATTTATACTATTTGATAGAAAGAGCCCTGTCCTGGCCATCAGGGTAGCTTTAAAGGTCTGGAGGCATCTGCTGGAAGGGGCTGCCCACTTGTTGGAGGTGTACACAGACCATCGCAACTTGGAATATTTGCAGACAGCCTAGAAACTAACCCAGTGACAAAAGTGATGGTCCTTGTTCTTTGTCAGGTTCAGTTTCTGACTATCTTATGTCCCATGCTCCCAGAACTGGCAGACATATGCTGTCTCCTGGAAGCCTGAGTATGCCTTGTCAGCAGAGGGGGAAGTTTTTTCAACCATCCTCTGCCCAGAACACTTCACAGCCATCCGTGCACTTGCTGGACCAAATCCGTGAATACCAACAGTAGGATACAGTGGTACAGGCTCACACTCAGGAGGGAGGGCCTTCCCCTTGTGCCACCCTGGAGGGGCTCCTGTATCACAGGGGATGCATCTACATTCCTGTGGGGCCATGTCTGGAGGGGATTTTGCAGCAGTGCCATGACAGCTAACCTGCAGGGCACTTGGGGCTGTACAAAATGTTACCCCTCCTCACCTGGGATTTCTGGTGATCTCAAGTATGGGCAGAAGCAGAGCGCTATATCAAACCTGTCCCACTTGTCACCATGCTAAAGACCAGCTGAGAAGACCTACTGGTTAGCTTCAACCCTTGCCTATTCTTGCAGGACCTTGGTGGATAGTCTCCATGGATTTTGTGATGGACCTTCCCCAGTTAGCCAGTCATACCACAGTGCCAGTGGTGGTAGTCCTGTTTTCTAAGTTGGCTTATTTCACTCCATGCTCAGGAGTGCCCACTGCCAAAGATACCACTCACCTAGTCATCCAAGAGATCTTCTAGCTTCACCATTTCCCTGGGGAGATAATCTCAGATTGGGGCCCTCAGTTCACCACTTAGTTCTGGCACAGTGTGCTTCAATAACTGGACATCAGGCTGCATTTGTCATCTACCTATTATCCACAGGCTGACAGGCAGACAAAGTACACCAACACCACACTGGAACAGTACCTTCATTGTTTCATGAAGTACCAACAGGACAATTGGATGGAGTTGCTGCCATTGGCTGAGTTCACATATAATAACTCTCTCAATGCCTTGACCCAGCAGACTCCTTTCTTCGCCACCCTGATTGCCTATTTGTAGCCATGACCCTTCAATCTTCCATCCCATCCTTTCAATCTTCCATCACTGGCTTCAGGAGCTGCAGGCTGTGCAGGCACTCCTCAAGGAGCAATTGGACCAGGTCAAGTGGGATTATAAGAAGTTTGCTGCTGCCAAGTGTCAGCCACTACTTCCCTTAGGGTGAGAGATCAAGTCTGGCTCTCCAGCTGCTATCTGCCCCATCATCACCCATGCAGGAAGCACAGGTCAACCTCATGGCTTTCCAGTTGCAGCTGCCCTATAGTTTCTGTATCCATCCCATGTTTGACTGCTCACTCCTAGCCCCAGTCATGGATACTTGCCCTGATATGGGAGAATGGCCTCACTCCCTCCAGTGGCAGTTGACAGGGAAGAAGAGCTTGAGGTAGTACAGATTCTGGACTCCTGGGGACCGCAGCTTACTGCAGTACCTCATTGACTGAACAGGGTATGGCCCAGGAGAGCGCTCCTGAGAAGATGTCACAGATGTTCACACCCTCAACCTGGTCCACCAGTTCCATCACCACTGTCCCAGCAAGCCAGGCCCTCCTGGCACCTGGGGAGGCGACTGAGAGGAGGAGAGTGGCCTCATGCTCCCATCCCAGGACCCAGACAGGTCCTTTCCCAACAGCCATAACATGGACACATGAATGGGACAATACTTGCTGTAGCCAGCATAGGTGAAAAAAGGGAGAGCCCACAGACTCAGAGTGTTTATATAGTAAAGATGTGTCAGTTGGGCAAACAGCTGGGATTGTTTCTCAGCCAATAAAAAGGGAGAGAGATGGGAAGAAGCCAATGCAGACAGTGGAAGCAGTATGCCTCATGTTCAGATCTCTTGCTCGTGTTCCTGGAAACATTGGCCCTTGCCTTATGTACGGACTTCGCTACTGAACTGTCGCTCTGAATTTACTATGGACTCAGACTGTGAAAACAATGACCAGTAACTTGCTAACAAATGGCTATAGGCTTTGTTCATGGCTGCTGATAAAAGACTCAAGGCTGTAAACCTTGGCTGGCTCCTGGCACAGGACATGGAGTGACCTTAGGTCAAGCATGAGCTCAGCATAATTCACCTTGTTATGAGAATAGAAGGGGTGAAATAACCTTTTATATTGCTGTGAATTCTGAAAAGAAAGAACAGAAAGGAAATGACACAAACAGCAATAATCTTGAGGTTCTCTTCTGAACTTTAACCCAACTCCTTCTGTTAGACTGTTAGTCTGTGTTAAAATGAAACCGATTATAAATTCATGTTGACTACCTTTATTAAAGCTGGGCGCTCAGATGCAGAAAAATACCCTGTTCTTTTTTTCAACCTAGACTGGTAATAATCACTCTCAACACCCCAAATAAGGTAGAGGCAGCTGGAGAGAATTTGCCAAGTAGGGTTGCCAGAGTGAAAACTAGAGATGACTTCTGTCTCTTTAATGGTTGTGTAGAATGGGAAATTTCATCAGGTGCTGCCTGGTTGAATGTTACATGTCTCAAGATGCTCAAAAGATAGTTGTGTTAGTAGAAAAGCACAACATGTTTTGGCCTGTGTGTACTCTAAAGGCCTTTTTCCCGTGGCTATTTAGAATCAAAGTAAGTTTGATTCCAAAGGCAGGTATATTTCAGTTAATGACGTAGATGTGACATTACTTCTTCAACAGAAAATTTTGGTACCAGTGATAGAAATAACATACAAAGTATAAGGAAAGGTTCCTGCACCCCAAAAAAGAAGAGCAGTTCAACATATTTAAGCAGGCTTTTTATTCAAAACTAAAAACATGCACATGAGAAATGGGGAAAAAAGTCAGGTAAGCATAAGTAGAAGAAACATTTTGAACCTTCTAAAAACCACTTGAAAGCTTCTTCCAAAATGCATCCAGAGTTTTTTTTTTCTCTTACACTACCCTCTTTTCTTATGATTTCCATTATGAGGGCCATATCTGTGCTATTTAACAAACTGGGAGAAGAAGATGAAGCACGCTTATCTGCTTTCCCCCTTTTTTTCTGTTTTCCTATTCAGGCATGCTCAGTAAGAGATTCTGAAAGCCGCTGCTGTTCACCTTGGCAGGAGAGGGCCTTCTCAGTGGCTGCCCCCAGGCTCTGGAACTCCCTTCCCAGAGAATCAGATTGGTACCCTCCTTGCTATCTTTCTGCAGTCAGGTAAAGCTTATGGTGGTGGTGGTGGTGGTGGTGGTGGTGGTGGTGGTGGTGGTGGTGGTGGTGGTGGTGGTGATAATTGTCATTGTTGTTGGCAAGGACACAGAGCTACAGTAGGATTGGCTAGTGTAGAATGCCATTCTTTTCCAGCTCAAGCATTACTGCATTGTTTACTGCAGACACACTGCTATAGCCCAGCACTGAAAGTCTGTCTTTCCAGCCCACCTTCACCATCCTCTCAGTGCCAACACTGCTAAAAATCGCACAGTTAGACAGAGGACAAGGAAGAAAAGAGGGGCTGGAGGGACATAAAAAGACTTCGTAAAAATGATAATTTTTGTCAAAGGCTTTTTTAACTGAGGTATGACTGTAGGCCTGTGGAAAGGCTTCAACAGCACAGATAGGCTGAAATGCATCAGGCTTTTTTGCTAATAAATCAACCAACTTTCAGCATCTCAAGATATGCCTATTCTTCTTTGGATTTTGCTGGATGCCCCCCAGTTTCTGCTTCCTTTTTCCTCCACTTTTGGAAATACAGTTCTTTCTGTTTAAATGCTTGGTAGTAGATTTTGGTTATGATTATAATGTTAGAAATTCTTCTTTTGATAGCTGTATATTTGTTCAAGTTTTCATTTTAGTTTTGAAGTTATTTCAGGTTTTGTTCTTTTTAAATAGCATGTCTCCTGAAAACGAAAAATCGAGAGATGAATCTTTAGATGCAAACAATGGTAAGTATTTGTATTTGTTGTGCTAAACCTATTAAACTACTCCTAAAGATAATTACAAATAATTATCAGAATTTATAGAGAGATGTTCTCAGCATGAAAGCTACAGCTTTCCCCTCTCCATCTGCTGTGATTACAATAATAATGTCATCTCTAGTGGGTGCTAGAGCACTGTTTGATGTTGTAAGGACTACAGAAAAAGCATATGAACTGCTTTAAAAATGTGAAATACTTTGTATACATATTAGTATCAAACCATAACTTTACAAGCTCACCTTACATAAGCCCTATGTCTCACAGACTTTCAGACAAAGTACTTGCTTTGAAAGAACTGATTTTTGGCTAAGGTGAATAGTGAATTAAAGTAGCAACTAGAAATTATTCCCCCTTTGTACAAACTGCATGACTGTAATAGTCTTAACTTGTCCCCTTGATTGTCAAGCTAGAAATAGAACAGGTGCATAGAAAATGGCATCTGAGGCAGCAGACCCTTCTAGTAATCAGTTCTGAGTGGTATGGCCCATTAGCTGTAATTTGATTTTCACACAAGACATCTTCCTAGTTATTGTGCACTCTCCTCTCCTTATTTACAGAGTTTTAAGGTGTGTGGGGCTCCAAAAGATATTTTATTTAAGTATTTTTGTTTAGAATGTCTCAACCTAGAAGAGCTCCCAGGGCAAAGCCCAGCAAAACAAAACAGACAAGAGAAGTAAAACCACTCATTTAAACAGATTAAATTAGTATTTAAATACGTGCACCTAAAGCAATCAGAAAAGTCACTCTGTACTGGACCAAAGGTTGTATAGAACAGTGCAGACTTAGTTGTTTTCCAGAAGCTCAAAAGGAATGAAGCATCCTGACTTCCCTTGGGATGGAATTCCACAACCAGGTGTATTTCCTCTTCAGTTTTCCAGCATGTTGAAAACAGAACTATTACAACAAGGAAGAAAAATGAAGTACTCCGGACAGAGGAGAACAATCTTGAGTCTTCTTCAGTAAATGGTGAATACAATTAGAGTTACCAATGATATCTGAGCCAAATTTGGCTCCTGGTTCTTTCAGTTGCCCGTCTAGAGACAAAAGATTGTTAAGTAGATGACACCTTGTTGGGATTCCACTTTTCAGGCTAGGTTTCAGAGTACTGGAATTCAGCCTGTCACTCCATTCTCAATTTGGCCTTGCAGAAAAACTAGTTGGTCATCAGGGCACTGATTGTGTCTTTCCCATCTGAACTGTGTAGAACATACACTTTCTAGTTAAGTTGTCTCTGGTGCATAAATGAAATTACCCAGAGCCAATATCTAAACACATGGCCCAAACTTTCTGCTTTAGTTTTGCTATAGGTCATTTTATAAATAATAATTAGTAACTTTTGAGTTTTTCACCCTTGTGCCTTACACTACTTAGCTAAACATTGAGTACTTGTGTAATCGAGTCTTCATTCAAAATGTGCCTGTGCATATCCTCCTCACTGGTCCAACATGCCAGAAATGGCTGTGTCACAGGTATCCAAGTCAGGGCAAGACATCCCTGTGTTTTCCAGAGGAAAATGGCATATATGCCACAAGGAGGGAGTTTGAGATACAAAAGAATGATTGGAGAGAATGAACAGAGTCATTTAAGAAGTGCAGAATCTTTTTCCCATTCATATGAGAATATGAATATGTATATGTCACCTTTTTCCAAAAATGGAGCTCAGAGCAGCAAACAATAAAATTCAGTGGAAAATACAATTAAAATACCGAACAAATTCAAATATTATAACACAAATGAATTTTTAAATGAATTAAAAATCCAATTTGAAACACATCAACAAAGAACATATACAAAATGCAAAGTTTACCTGCTAGAAAGTCCCTTCCTCAGCAACCAGTCAGTTGCCCCAACTCCACCTGAATGAAAAGGTCTTTGCCTGCTGAGAGAGCAAGAGATCAGCTTAACTTCCTTGAGTTTGACAGCCTTTGTACAGACACTGAGAAATTCCCGTTGCATTTCACTAAAGAGACCTATGAGAATAGCAGGACTATGGGCCTTCCCCAAAGATCTCAGTGCTTCGGCTGGCTCATATTGAAATGGGCATGGTTCCATGCCCTGCCTCCTGTGTCTGGGAGACTGAGGGTACTTTGTCATTTGTGAGCTAACTGATATCTATCTGGAGTTAGGTCTAGTCATCCTCTGGTTACCTGGGCTTCCAACTTTTGAACAATGGTATTATCCAGCTAGGCAGATTAACATCAACACTCCCTTTAAGTATCCTTAAGCACTAGAATTTTAGGAAATTTATAGTGGGAAAATGAACATGTGTCTTTATGCTGTTCTGTGTTTTATTTATACAAAGTAATAATATACATTTCTACATTTCTTGGGAAGAGCATTCACATGCTCTAGGTAGATCACTTCTATAAATTCCTAGTAGAAGTTTATCATATCACATAGACATCTCCATCTAGGTGTGTATCATTTACCATAGACTTTACATAGTTTAGGAATCTTACACAATATGCATATCACCTCTTATAAGAAAATTACAAGGCCCATGATAGTCTTATGTTGCGCATCTCACACAATATGGCTTATACATGACTATAATATATTGCTTATACATGAGCATAACATTTTGCACATTACATCTCACCCATTCTGGGATGGCCTTCAGCTGAGCGGCCTTGTGTCTTCTGGCATGATCTATTAAGAGACCAGCCTCTTTGGCTCATTCAGTCACATTCTGTTGGGAATGCTTTGCTGGTGAATTCCTGCATGGCAGGGGGCTGGACTCAATGGCCCATGTGGTCTCTTCCAACTGTATAATTCTATGAAATGACTTGTCTCTGTTCTGTTATCGTCTCTCTTTTTTTACAGAGCTCATAAGGCTTTGTTTATATTGTCTCAATCAGCTAGAGCAGTGGATTTTCCTTATTAACCGTTAACTGAGTGGATCATAACAGATCCATGAAAAGCCTCCACTTGGCTTTCTGTCCTCACACTGCCTATGTTACCTATTGACATAGGAGACAAGATCTTAGTGTGCATTGAAGAGACCCTGACTCATAGGCAATTTCCGCACTACACTGTTATAGTGCTATTATTCCACTTTCAACCTCCTGTGGATTTCTGAGGTTTGTCGTTTACTGAGGCCAAAGAGCTCTGGGGCTGAGAATTCTAAATGCCCCTCCCCAAACTGCAAACTCCAGGATTCCATAGGGTGTTGAAAGTGGAATAATATCACTATAACAGTATAGTGCAGAAATGGCCATAATTTCTGGCTCTCTGCCTAGGTTTCCTTGTTTGGTAATCCAAAAGTGGTTGTACTGTTACAGCTGTGCTGAGTCTGCCTTAATTGTCATATAATCTATTTATTTTTTGTCTATCGGTACTTCAACCCATTGATTGATGATTTTCTTAAGGAATAGCACTTGCTGATAGAAAGAAAAAGAGAAAGCGCCGAAAAGTATCAGTTGCCAGCCAGAGAAGAACACGCATTCAGAAAGGTAAAGATAATGATCTGGTGCCGTTTAGTACTACAGTAATAGTCATTAGATTGGTTGATGTCACTCCTTATAATGCCAACTACGTAAAACTTTTTTCCCATTTCTCTCTCACAGTAAGTTCAGTCTTCCTAAAAGTGAACTGAAGGAAACAAAAACTAGGGAGAATCCAGTATAATGATTAGAGGACAGGAATGCACCTTGAGACATCTTTCCTGTTTTCTGCTAAAAGTGAGCTAAGTCACTGACCATTTCCTCACTAGACTGTTACAGCACCATTATTCCACTTGCAGCTTCCTGTGGAATCCTGGGGTTTGCAGTTTAGGGAGGGGCCAGCCAGCCCCTCCCTAAACTGCAAACCTCAGGATTCCATAGGGTATTGAAAGTGGAATAATAGCACTATAACAGTATAGTGCAGAAATGGCCATAATTTCTGGCTCTCTGCCTAGGTTTCCTTGCTTGGTAATCCTTTGGTCTTTTACAAAGTGGTTGTGCTGTTACAGCTATGCTGAGTCAGCCTTAATTGTCATATTATCTATCATATTATCTATTTAGCTGAGTATGGTTTTGATTGATGATTTTCTTAAGGAATAGCACCTGCTGATAGAAAGAAAAAGAGAAAGCTCCGAAAAGTATCAGTTGCCAGCCAGAGAAGAACACGCATTCAGAAAGGTAAAGATAATGATCTGGTGCCGTAAGTTGTGTACATTCGGAAAGATAATGCAGTGCTGTAGAAGATCACAACCTCCTTGGAATGCTGTTAGATATATTGGTACTGAATTAACCCTTCCCTTGCACTCATTCTTCTCATTGTTTAATTTGTACTACAGTAATAGTCATTAGATTGGCTGATGTCACTCCTTATAATGCCAACTACATAAAACTTTTTTCCCATTTCTCTCTCACAGTAAGTTCAGTCTTCCTAAAAGTGAACTGAAGGAAACAAAAAGTAGAGAGAATCCAGTATAATGATCAGAGGACAGGAATGCACCTGGAGACGTCTTTTCCTGTTTTCTGCTAGAAGTGAACTAAGTCATTGACCATTTCCTCACTAGACTGTTACAGCACTGGCTGGCCTCTTGCAAGTGGAATAATAGCGCTGTAACAGTCTAGCGAGGAAATGGCCATTGTCAAGTGATTTGAAATAGTCTATCCCAGTGGTTCTTAATCCAGTATCTGTGAACCCTTGGGTTCTATAAAGTCCTGCTGCTGGACATCAACAGCAGTGGCAGCAACAGGAACCCGGCACTGGGGGGCATGTGGATGCTGAAACTGCTCCCTCATTTGCAAATGAGAGAGCAGTTTGGGCATGTACACACACTTGCCACCATGTCCTTCGGAGCCAGCACCCCCTGCTGCCACGTGCCTGACAAACTATGACTCTGGAGACCAAGATCTGAATTCCCACTTGCAAGTTGTATTCTCTCATCCTTAGAGAAAGGCAAAAGCAATAAATCTTGTCAAGAAAACCCCCATGATAGGTTTGCCTTAGGGTCATCATAAATCAGTTTTCAAAGGGGAGACCCATGATGTCTAGAAACAACATCATCATGTCAAGGGCACTTTGTTGTTCTGTGCCTTCAAGTAACTTGTGACATATGACATAAGGTGAACCTGTCACAGGATTTTTGTTTTGTTTTATTTTGTTTTTTGGCAAGATTTGTTCAGAGAGAATTTGCCTTTGCCTTCCTCTGAGGCTGAGAAAATATGACTTGTCCAAGATCACCTAGTGTCTGAGCATGAATTTGAATCCTAGTCTCTAGAAGCCCTAAATAAATAAATATTTATTTATTTATTTATTTATTTATTTAAATATAAATTTAGATATTTAAATCTTGAGTTAAGTCTTGGGGGTCCTTGGCAACAAATTATATTTACAGGGGGATACTAGTAAACAAAAGGTTAAGACCCACTGATCTATCCTATATCACATTTATACGGGGCAAGACTGTGGTTAAATTAAATTATTGTCATTTTCTAGGAAGTTCAGATACAGGAACTCTAACCTGTGCTTTTAATTATTGATTTCATGTAGGAAAAAAGATACAAATCAATAAAAACCATGCTCAGAATTTCCTGGGACCCAGACTGGATGTCCACTGTGGAAAAGTTAAAGGTGTTTTGCTTGTACAGAAAATGAAAAAAGGTATCCATTGTTTTGGAAGAGTACCATTAAACCTATTGAAGGGGTTTAATACCAATAACAGGTTAAAATATTTGGGATGGGGGAATTGAATCTGTGTAATTAGTATGTAATTTACATTTGGAAATAGCAATGTGCAACATGATCCTATATTTATCTACTCAGAAGTAAGTCCTATTGAATTCAATAGGCTTTGAACTTAGTTAGGTGTGTGTATAGCATTACAGACTTTAAAAACTCTCACTTTTCCCAAAACAGTTTACTTACTGATTTATATATATCCTTCTCTAGCCTGTGGATTCACAGTTAGAGTAATTTCACCCTCCATCCATCCATCACTTTTTTTTTTTAACATCCCACCTTTTTCCCAGACTGCGAATCAAGGCGCCTTCGAAAAGACAGAATATAATAAACCAGTAACACAACTGAGCTTTTAGTAATTTTAAATCCCTCTTAATTCATAAATACATGAGTGATTTCCTCAGTAACTGTACCAGAGAATCATCATACTGCAGACACATTTTCCCTGCTTTCATTCAACATGATATTACTGCTTGTAATGGCTCTCCATTTGGAAGTTCTGGAATGACTAGCCGTACCAGTTTCAAAGAAAGCCAGTTCAAATTCTCTTTCTGCCCCACATAGCAGTTGAGGAAATGAACACTGTGCACATACTATTGCTGTCCTTGTTCCCAGGTAAGCATGATGTCTTTGGCCTGCAGAGGATTTTAGAAGTCTCCATAGATTTGCGGCACTGTAAGTTGTGCATTGCATGCCCCACAAGAAGCAATTTCCCCCCAATCCTTAATTGCTGCTTGGTAGTAGTGGATTGTAAGAATAAATAAATATCCTGTTTTATGTTTCAGGCACTGATCAGTCACAGTCTGGTAATGCAGTATGCACAATAACTTAAACCGTAATTTATATCTGATTAAGCCCAAATTGCCATGTTCTCCAATACAATAAAAAAACAATGAAATACTTGTTCCTTCTTACAAACAAATACTTGGACAGTTGAACATAACCAGCACATATAGGACAAAGAAAAAGTTCAGTAGAGGAGCTATTGCTATATGAAAACAGAGAGGGCAAGATTTTTATTTTATTTTATTTTATTTTATTTTATTTCTATCCTGCCTTTCTCCCAACAAAGGATTCAAGGCAGCTTGAATTATTTTATTGGGGTGGTGGGGAGTCTTTCTCTCATTGTTGAGTTTTGCTGAATGGGAGAGACCCATGATTAATGTGACTACCATATTTGTTTCAGATGTTTCAGAGAAATGTATTGAGGCTTCTGATGGAACATTGTTCACACTGCGAGAATTTGAAGTAAAAGGGGGACGCGGGAGTTGGAAAGCGTGGAAAAGAAGTATTTACTATAATGAATCCCCACTAAAAAAATTGATAGAGGTATTGTCATACTGGAGTTTATTTCCAGCCCCCCCAAGCCTGACTTTCACCCTTGAAAAGGAACTGGAAATTCCCCCAGCGTTTACTAATTCTTGCTGCCACCACCCACTGAATTCTGAATTAACTGAACAGTACAGTGGGACACTGCTAAGTGGATTACCAATCTCTATGCTAAGGACCTTTCCTTCCCTCTCGCCTCCCCCTTCTGAGTGAGAGAAGTCCTATCTAGCGTGTGCCGAAGGATGGCGTGGAAATGGAGAGGAAACAGAGGTTTTACAGAAAGCATTTATTCAAGGCATGCAAATGAACAAGGCAATAATACACGAGAGGCTCCCCCCTCCCAGGTACACTTAGTTACAAGTAGTTACAAAAACAGATATAAAAGCACAGATACATTCTTTAGATCAGCCAACTCCAAAATAATAAACAGCCCTAACGCGACTAACTATCTTATTCCTATTTACTCACAATTAGGTTCACAGGCTTAGATGGTCTAAGAGAGAAGAGAGAGACCAGGAGGCGAGGCATGGGGCCTGCAGCCTACTACTGGCACAGATCCCATCTCTCAGAGGTTCCTTTGATGTCTCTCTGGTTTCCCTTTGTTCTCTCTCGGCCACATGGCCTCCCAAGAAGTTTTATAACTTCTCCCTGGAAGCATCTCGAAGCATCTCCAAGATGCTCACCTCTTTCCTCTTTGATTGGTCAATTCTCACCCTGTGACCTGTGATGTTGACCCACACTAAAATGTAATCTAATCCCAAGACCTCATTAACCCTTGGTTTACCTGAAGAGGGAAGTATCCCCCTTTTGCTAAGTCTAGATAATGGGAAGCCCCATTATCACAGGTATGTAGTTGATTTATAACACCTTTAAATTCCACTAACAGCATAGATCAGGTTCTTTTTAGGACTGACTCACTCATATGTACCTCACAGCACTTTATCAGCTTCTTTAGCCCGGCCTTTTTTCTGCAGGAACAGGGACTTTTCAGTGGTAACTCGTCTGGTCTAGAAGTTTTTCTTTAGATTCCACCCTTTCAGTCTTTAGATGTGAACTGCAGAATTTTAAAGCCTTTGGAAATTAAGCTTTTGCTGCCTCTAGCACTGCTTTATTCACAATATTTTTACTGTAATGTTTGTCACTGACCTAAATCCACTTGATAATCCCAATTACAGGAATTCACATAAGTGTTGACTTACCACTTTACTGCTAATTCCCCGGCTCTGCTCTAGGAGAGGCCAGCAATTGTATCTATACTGAACAGGATATACGTAATTATTGTAAGTAAATCAATATAGAAGTAGATGGACAGGTCATTCTGATATAAGTGTACCTCAGTAGATATGTTCCAGAGTATTACTTCTTTAACAGAAAATTTGATAACAGAGGCAGAAATAATATCAAAAGAAGAGGGAAAGATTCCCGCACCACAAAAAAGAAGAGCAATTCAACAAATTTTGGTAGACCAGGTCAAGTAAACCTTGGCTAGGTAGAAGAAACATTTTGAATGTTCTACAAACCATTTGAAAGCATCTTCCAGAATCCATCCAGAGTTCATTTTTTTTCTTACACTAGCCACTTTTCTTAGGATTTCCATTTCATGGATGTATCTATGCTATTTAGTATATTGGGAGAAGATGATGAGGTACATTCATCTGCTTTCCACTTTTTTTCCATCTGTTTTCCTGTTCAGCCATGCTTAATAAAAGATTTTAAAAGCAGCTGCTGTTTACCATGCCTGTTGTAGGCAGGCACATGCAGCTACAGTAGGATCAGGTAGAATAGAATCTTACCCTTTCCAAGCTCAAGCTCTGTTTATAGCAGATGTGTTGCTGCAATCTGACACTGAAAGTCTGTTTCTCCAGCCCTCCTTCTTTATCCTCCCAGTGGTGATACTGCTAAAAAAACTTCAACCTATAGAGCAGGTCAGGAAGAAAGCAGGGGTTCAGCGGTGTTAATGGAGCTTTATTGTCAGAGGCTTTGTTAACTGAGATATGCCTGGATATGCTAGTTAAAAGCTGGATGTGTATTCTGTGGAGGAATGTGAACAAATACATATGAAAAATAATAAACGTAATCTTTTTAACTTCTTAAATTCTTGTGGTATTTTTGGATTATCACACTTCAGAGTAACGCTAACAAATTTGGTGTTTTTTTCAGGAAGGAAAACTTCCTAATCCAAAACGCCATTGGGGAAAAAAGGTAACAATTGCTGGACTGGATTGGTATGCTAGCCACTAATACTGAAAAAGAAAGTTAAATGTAGTCTAGCTCATGTACTGATTTTCAGATTTTCCTACATGATATTAGGAGAAGCTCCTCCCTCTTCGTATCCATTGGTGCTGACTTCCCAGGAATGCTTTTTTACTGCAAATAACCCTTCTATATGCTATTTTCTCATATTGCTTCCATCAAATCGTCTCTCTTTTATCAGTGTTGCGGTCTCCATTTTTTGGTGCTGAGCAAAGAAAACAGCCCTTCCTTCAGCTGGTCTACATGGGTCAGCTCAGGATTAGGGGCTGTGAAAGGGTGCGTACATGGGTGTAGAGAGATGTGAGAGAAGTTATGTGGCAGCACCTGCTTTCTGCTTTGCAGATATGTAGCCCCCAGGAGATTTCTGGGATAGCAGTCTGATCTTTGCAGCATAATAGAGTCCCCACCCTGGCTTTAAGCAAAAGGGTTCTGGGAGAATGATTCTTAGAATTCTCTTGTGTATTGTATGCTCATCTTCTGAGGGGAAAGTCCTGTCATGTTCTGAACACCCAGATTGTATCTTTCAGCATCTCAGACTGTGAAGATTCCCTTCACCACTGGACCTTGTGAATGGAAAGAATATTTACTATCATTTCCTAGCTGATAAAATAAAATTTAAATTTAAAAAACAATGGTTTCCGACACTTGGATAACTTAGTTGGGAGGAATAAGTCTCAGTCACCAAGAACTTTGTGTCATTTGTACATTGTATTCACACATCCTAAAGTTTTTTTGGGAAATTATTCTTCTCAGAAATACATGTGGGAGGGGGTTACACAAAATTGTGTTTTTTGCATTAAAAAACTCATTTTTCACACACACAAAAATCAGATTCCAAAAACACACGTTATTTTTTGTGTGGAAGTATGGTATATTTCAAGAAACAAATGATTTTGTTTTGTGGATTAAATCCACCATTTTTATACAAAAAAAGCCATGTTTATGTCTGCATAGCATAATTTCTCAGAACATTTGAGGATATGCAAATACTGATTGAAAACTGCAGAAATATTCATTTTCTTCTGCTGTGGAGAGAAAACTATGGAATTTTTTCATCCTCAAATGTTAGGACAAAATTGTTTATGGTTTACTTCTCTCCTAGTTGTGCCCTGTTTGAACTTTCATATTTGAACCAAGACTTTCCTCAGTTTGTGCCTTGTACAGTAGTAGGGACAGGTGAAAAAACGTTGAGAGCAAATTAAGATTTTGAATAGTTACTATTCTGTTACCTAACTGTAGAGATCATACCTGATCCTTGCACTAGGGTTTCTTCTGGGGTAGTCATCCCACCACATCTTCAGGTACATAATATGCTTTCTCTTGTAATCTTCATGAAAACCAGAGACAGGATAACAATGTGAAGCTGGGTTTTTTTTAAAGAATTTTGTGGATATGTGCTAATATTTCACATCATGTCTACCCTCTCAGGGTTTACTTCTCACTGACCCAAGTGTTATTATGGAGAAGCCAGTAGGTCCTCAATACTGCTTCCCTCACACTGTGTTTATGGGAAGGTTCTGAACACATGATTCATATGACTGAAGCCTCTTTTCTTTTGTAACTGCAACTCCTGAAGGTATAATATATCTGGGACTAGTGTGAAAAAAAATCCAGGAAGAGCATTCTGCAGATTGAGAGCATCTGCCCTGCATGTAGGATGTACGTTGCCAGTCCCAATATATTCCACTCGTAAACCTCATCTGTTTTCTGATTGCTTCTTCTGAATTTTTTTTCCTTCTTCACACAAAAAACTAGAATGGAAAACAATAATTTCACAATATCTTCTAATTGATAGCAATAGGAGTCCTCTGTTTGGAAAGACCCTAAACCTTGCATTTTTCATTGACAATTTTTATGACTGCAACAAGAGTCAAAACCTGTGATAATTCTGGACTTCTGGGCTTATTTTTAGCTAAACAGCACAGCTTACAGAACAAAGTGGAATCACTTGTATCTTCTTTTATTTGACAGAAAAAAACTCCTTCAGGACCGGTTCACCAATCACCTCAGTTCCAGTCATCAGGTCAGTGACAACTTTGGAGTATGTGTGTGCGCGCGTATGCATGCATGCACACAGTGGTAGGACCGTTGTAGGAAGACACAGGGCTATATCCCTGTACATGCTATGGCTTTTGACCAAGGGTTGGAAAATTGTTGCCCTCTGACTTGGTTGGACTCTAGCTCCCATCAGCCACAGGCAGCCCGCCCAGTAATCAGAACTGTGCTTCAGTAACAACTGGAGGGCAACTGGTTGCCCAGCTTTGCAATAAGTTGTCACATTTTGTTTCACTAACTGACTAAATTTGTATTGTATGTCCCTGATCTCTGTGTGCGTATTTCATTTATGTCTCATAGAAGCAGGAGAATTATAAACCAAATGTCCTATACAGATAGAAAAACTTGTAAATATACATCATTTCCAGTTCTGCCTTATAGACAACCATATTCAGATCAGGAATGTAGTTTCTTTTGCATAGGAGAATTTTACTTGTTCTCATGTTGCCATCAAGTTGGTTTCAACTTATGGTAGCCTATGAATGAACAACATCCAAGGGTCACCCCAGTCATCATCAGCCCTGCTCAGGTCTTGCAGACTAAGGGCCATGGCTTCCTTGATTGAGTCAGTCTATCTGTAATATAAATCTGTAATCTGATCCTTTAGTCAAGCAGATAGCTATGTAGTCACCTGGCTTCCATTTAACTGAGCCTTATAGCAGCTTTCCAGAATCCTTCCTGTAGTTTTCACTCTGCAGACCTCTGTCACCAGCTTCCACCCAAACTTGCTCCTTTCCCAAAGGGTGCTTTGGGCATCCATCTCTTCATCTGCAGACCAGCTTTATTTTAGCTATCCATGCACAGATTGCACCTTTCTGACTGCACAGCATTTGAGGTCTTAGAGGGAGGGAGCCGCAGGCAATCTGGGCAAGCAACCAGGCAGAGCTGCAGTTTGTTATGAGGCAAACACACAACCTCCTGCAGGAACAATATACTTATAAGGAAAAGGAGCTTATAATAAATTGGATCAGCAGCAAAAAAACAACCACACTTTTAAAGAAAGAGATACCATTCACTGCCCTTTGAAAGCAGATAGGGAAGTGAGCCTGTGGTGACTTCTGGCGTATAGGTCGGAGATTTGGAAAGGGGTGTGTGTGAAGGAGCTTGGGTGGGAGGCGTGTGGACACACAGTATTATGTGAGGGTGATGCTGTGCTGCTTCTCTTACTCCACAGATACCATGACTGCAACTGTGGTGCCACAAGAGTCATCCTGGGCTGCCAAACAGGGGCGTTACCAATTCAGACATGCTAAGAAGATCTCTTCCTCTGACTCAGCGTCTACCCTAGTTGTAACCTGCAGAGACAGCCTAGAACAGGCCACATCATTAACAGCATCAGAGTCACCATCAGAGGGTGCTGAAATTGTATCCCAACTACTGTCTGGGTCCACAGATACAATGACTGCAACGGGAGAACCACAGGAACGAGGCAGGGCTCCTGAGAAAACTGCTTCCCAGTCTGTTGGCAATCTGTTCTCTGTCCCAGTCCCAGCATCTTGTACTCCAGCAGCCACCAACAGTGAGTGTCTGATACAAGCCACACCTTTAATGGATGCTTCATCCCAATCTCTTCTAATAGCTAGATCCTCAGATCTGCAACCTAGAGTAATACTGCACCGCCTCCCAGTAGCCATAATTGCTAGAGCAAGTAAGAAGAGCCTGTTGGAACCAGCGCAGAAGACCCTATGGCCTGTCTGCAGAGAAGCATATTGGAGATCATTCCTGTCTAATTGTAAGGACTCACATGTTATATAAATTTACTGTCTGCAGGCATTGTGCTTTAGCTAGTGCCTACTGTGTCTGTGTGACTTGCATTTTGATTTGATGGAGTGAGGATTTCTTAGCTCCAGCAAGCTGTGGGAGCAAAGGTGGATGAGATGGCAAAACAATAACTTGCACCCAATATGGCATGTGGGAGACCTGTGGAATGGAAGCAGCTACAGGGCAGTCAGCTCCTTCTGAGGAAATGAACAGATCATCGTGTCCAGTCTTACCAAGGGCCCCTTTGAGACTAAACAGACCTCAGGGATTGCAAATACTCTGAAATGGCCAGTTGTTCCCCTAGAGCAGGGCTTTCCAAATAGTGTGCCACGACACATTAGTGTGTCGTCTGCAGTGTGTAGGTGTGTCACCTACAATCTTGGAAATGTATGTTATTATTTATAAATCATATATTTAAAAATATATGAAAGATTTTCATGAGATATGTTGTGTCCCCATACATTTTGTTATTAAAAATTATGTATGTGTTTGTATCTCTTATAAGGGATTAGTTTAACCTCCGGTTTGCTAGTAAAACTGAATTACTGTGTTGCAAAATGATGCATGTCTAAAAAAGTGTGTCACTAACACAAAAAGTTTGGAAAGCTCTGCCCTAGAGGGTGAAGTCTGCAGGCTCCCATTTAGGCAAATGGGGGCCTGCAGGCTTCATGCTACACTTTGCACCAAATTAAGATACTGTATAATTACTTGCTTGATCTAGTCTTCCTATCTCTTTCCTACAGCATTGAGCCTAAGAACTAACATCATGAATAGTTTACATAAAATGATGAATGGTTGCCGAACCTTGGAAAGGAAGCTCCAGGATGTAGAAGGTCACATGGGTCGCCTTGAGGAGGAACAGAAGCATCTAGAACAAGCTTTGAATATATCTAACTTGCAAAAACGGATGAATGATATCATTCACCAACAAGCAGAGCTGAAAACATCACTACGGAGGATTGTGGCAACCCTGGGCCTGGAAGAGCCTCAGCTATAAGGAAGTGTGCTGTTTGCCCCCCCCCGGTCCTTTTCTTTACCTCTGTTACTCCTGGCATACTTCTCCTGAAGTACTGAAATGATGTTCTAGTAAAATTGTGTTGCTCATTATGCATTCTTTTCCTCTTTAAAAGTTGGCACTTCAGTCATTTACAGGTAACTAGTGGCAAGAGGGGTTCATATTGGCTGTGCAAGGAGGATACTGAGATTGGAGTATCCGTGAAAGTACAAGGTATACATCTACAGGCAGATCATTCACCCTTGACCTAATGCAGCATGGAATTCATACAAAGGGGAGAGCTAGTGCTGTACTTTTATGGGGGGGACATATGGAACATCCATTGTGCCTCTCCTAGTATTGGAGATAGTATAAGATGTAGAAAACCCATTTTGGAGAAATTGTGACATCTTTACCATCTTCATAGTATTTTTAATGCACAGATTGTTCCATTCTTCTTGTCTTTAGTTGTATTTTAAAGCTGTAAGCGTTCGGGTCCGTAGCTAAGTCCTTGCAGGATTCCGCCTGCAAGGATCTGGCCCCAACACTGTTCTTTGCAGGATCCTGCTCAGTACTGCAGGGCAACTGGAACAGCCAGCAGCCAGCTATATAGGGGCTAGTGTTACTTTGCAGCTTTTCCTTTGCTGCAGCAACACAGTTTCCAGTGCTGCCTGTAGCCTTTCCTCACTCTCTGTTGTTCCTGCTGACCTCTGGACTTGGACTTCTGCCTGTTTTCTGCACCTGCCTCTTGCCTCTGGCCCTGTGGACTCTTGTTACCCAGTAGGCTTTTACTAGACCCTTGTTGTTCCTTGACTTCCTGCTTGTTTCTTGGACCTGCCCCTGGCCCTGTTTATGCCTGTTGCCCAGAAGGCCCCTGTTGTCTTGGTCTCTTGTTGTGCTCTGACCTCCTGCCTGTCTCCTGGACCCACTTCTTGCTTCTGGCCTTGTGGACTTTTGCTACCTGGAGGACTGCTGCCTTGGACTCTTGTTGTGCCCTCACCCCCGGCTTCTTGATCTAGTGCAATTCCCTAGGCCCAGCCGCAGCGCCTGTTCTGGCCGGCCCTTGCCACCCACACCTCAGACCCTGACAAAAGCTTTTCTTAGGACTGTTTCACTACAACTGAACAGCTAAATCATGCAGTATTTTACCATTCATTGATACAAATCAATAAATCACTTTTAGAAGATGACAGAGAACTAGGCTTTGCAGTTTTAAAGCCTTCCAAAAATTAGGTAATTTTGCTCCTGGTAATAAACTTATGAAAGTGTAAAAGCCCATTAAAATCAAGTGATGTTAAAAATACACACTAGAATATATTGTTAGCTTTACTTGGAATTGCAGCCTGTACAGGTTTTATAAGTCATTGTGATTGCAGGAGAGTTTATTGAAGAAAAAGTCAACCACTAAGAGATAGCCACTCTGTTTTGTTCAGCTTTGATGTCTTAATCTGGCACACAGTGGATTCACTACAAGAGATTTACTAATCAATCTCAGAGGACAGGAAGGACCATCAGGGATGCATAGGATGACTCAAAATCAACCCACAAACACTTATGAGACCCATCGTGATAGCAACAAAACATTATCAATTGTAACAAAGTCAAAGAAATCTCTGACAGAATCAATAGGATCCTTAGGGGTAAGAATAATTGCAGAATTGCCCACTTCTGTAAAACTGGTTTTGCAGTTACCTAATCTTAGGAGCACTTATTTTGGTAGCATTCACAAACAATGCGACTAGCATCCTATCTTCAGAAAGAGTGTAAAAGAGATCATAAAGTGAATTATCCATTTTTCCCAGAACACATCATCAGATATCTTATATTCCACTTTCTTATTTCAGACCATCTGCCTGCATTTTATCTTTATGGTGCCTATTGCTACTCAGTGCATCTGAGGAAGTGGAGTGTAATCCATAAAAACTCGTGCTAAAATAAATCCATTAGATGTGTTAGAAGGTCCTTTCCTCTTCCCCTATTTATTTTGAAACAGATGAACATATCTCTCTGAAAATTCCTAACTATTTAATATGGACAACAATTTAGGGAAATGGCCTTTGGTGTGGCAGATTTTGTTTCAGTGGCATAGCCTGAGTGCCCTTTGACTAGGGAAAGGAAGAAGGGGGTATATCAAGAGAGAATATTTCGACTGCTTTGCTTCTGACACTTCTATGACAAAAGAAAACTTGCCTGGCTCACAAATCAATATTTCATCATGCAGCCACTGGAGGGAGATTAAGTTTGTTCACCTACTCTTATATAAATTAAATAAATCCATTATCTCAACTGGAAAGCACAGAAGTATCAGCTTATCAAAATGATTGCTACAGTAACATAGAGACCACATTAAAGCAAACAATTTTGGATGCTAGTGCTTCAGCTGTAGAAAAATGGGAGCATGTTTGATGTTACAGCAGAAGAAGGCCAGATCCAGAGTCCTATGAGAACAATCCTTGGGTGTCAGAGATAGGACGTGACATGTTCTGAAATGCCCAATGCAAGATCCCATCAAAGGTATTCTGGAAGATTACAGAGAAAAAAAGGCATTTTTGTTCTACTTGGTCATAACTATTTGAATATATAAAAAAAGCAATTTATGGGAGCAGAACAAACAGTATAGCCAAAGAGGCATTGCTGTGTTTTAAAGGAATTTGGGTACACTGATTGATTAAGCAAAGATTCAATAGGAATGAAAAGGTGTATTCCTTCTGAAAGTAGTGGGCTGGTTTGGGGGAATGCAGAACAAGTTGCATGACAAATAACTCTCTCCACTAACATCTTTACCACCTTTCAGCATTTGCTGCCTATGGTAACCAAAACACTCTGTGTAATGGTAGGACCTGCCCTGTAAAACAGCTTCTACCATATTACCAGATGAGTAGGTATAGTAAAATTACAACTAGAGTGCCAAGTGTTGAAAGTTAGGAGGGACTGGGTTGTTTTGAAGCCTATGGTTCCCTTATTCTGTAGAATCATTCAGAAATGTACTATGTCATAAAATCACAAGAATGTTGTTATTACCTCCCCTATGAGAGAATCCAGCTCATCTTTGTTCAGAACAGGTTCAGTCCCAGTAGATTCTTCCACCACCTAAGATTCAAGATACTATCTTAGAGTACTATCCTGTGCATGTTTACTGAAGCATAAGCCCTGCTGAATTCAATGGGACTTACCCACAGCTGAATGTCTACTACATTGCAGCCTTAATAATTACATTCTAATTCAACGCAGTGAAAATGCTGGCAAGTAGAATCATTTGGGAGAAGTCTTATATGTAGCCCATTGCTAGGGTAACAGCAGACATAATGTTTTCCAGAGCAGTGGAGGTGTTCTCCAAAGGACACCTTAATCTGAATGTAGTCTTCCTTTCCAGGGGGTGGGGTGGGGTGGGGTGGGGTGGGGTCTGCAAGTATGAAGAAGCCGCCAGTTTGTCAAGTGTTGACTGGCTGGTTCACAGCTGGACCCCAAAGAATCCATTCCCTCAAGCACTTTTAAACAATTTTCCTTTTTAAAAATACAGTGATTAATGAACAGATGAATAGGAAACCACATCAATCTTTGTGTAGAAGTTTTGCACAGAAGCAGCCCAGAATACACCAAGTCTCCCAGCTGTTACTGCCACATATACCCAGGATGCCATAAACATGCTGGCAGGAGTCTCCACCAGTACATTTAACACCATCACCTTGGCAGCTGAGGCTCTCTTTCCCACTTCTTCTCCAAGATTGCAGCAGGAGCTGGGGACTGTGCCTCAAGTATTAGCTGCAGGAGGAGGTAAATCTGGTTGTTCCAGCTGTCCTTGTGTGCAGGAGGCCAGAAGATGGACTTTCATCCCCACTGTAAGGCTGTTCTATTCTAGGTGGCAGCCATAATGCAACCCTTTAACCAATCAGTGACTGCGACAATAGAGCTGCACCAACAAACGCCCTGATGCTGTCCAGTGGGAGCAAAGGGTGTTATACACAGAAGTACAGAATGCTTCCTTTAGCAATGCCCCCCAAAATGCCTATACAAGCATAACCAAGGGTTCTAGCCTCTGCCTTTAACATGAGTGGAGTGGAGGAAGCATAATGAAAGAAGGGTGATGTAAATTATTATTCATATTCATACTTTAAAAATATGGAATAAACTGTATGAATTTTTTTCTACAAAAAAAGAGGTTGGGGGAACCACCAAATCCTACCATTTATAAAAATAAGAATTGGGCAAATTTTTGAGTCATGTTCCCAGTTCTCAGTATCCTTCAGAAGAAGATCATATAGATCAGGGGTTCTGAAACTTGGTCCTACATATTGGGTCCTATCACACTATACTGTTATAGTGCTATATTCCACTTTAACTGCTATGGCAACATCCTATGGAATTCTGGGATCTGTGGTGTATAAAGAGACATTTAGAATTCCCTGCCAGAGAGCTCTTGGACCTCATTAAACTACAAATAGCAGAATTCCACAGGATGTTACCATGGCAATTAAAGCAAGAAAGCATAATGTCCAACAGTGAAAGGTTCTGGTAGCTGTAGTCCAAAAACAGCTGAGGAACAAATCTTTGGGAACCACTAACATGTCATATTTGGATCTCACCAAAATCCCTTGATGACTTTCACTTTTACCCACTGGTCTGGATAAAGCTGGAAAGATTATGGAATCCCTGACCTTCACAGCTAGGCATGCTGGAGTAGCTGAGTTTGCAGCTCCTTCTATGTTGGTGGTTGCAGAGTTGCCAGAGCAGGTCTTGCAGATCAAGATTCCACTGGAACAAAACATAAGAAAGCTCAGAAGTACACTTTGTAGACATAAGCCTATATTTCATAAGCCATGGACAAGGTTAAATATGGATGGAACCCGTTCTTCTACAAGCAGGTGGGGACTTTCACACCTCAGTGCTCTTCCACAGTAAAACCCATTTTTTTCTCTCTGACCTTTAGTTTTATGTGTACAACCAACCAACCAACCAACCTTCCTTCTCTTGCATGAAGGAAGAGCATCTGATCAACTGGTACGTGAAGCAGAACAGGCACAGGCAATGACTGTATTGTTTGAAACTGAACTGTTTTAATTGCTTTCTTATATTTTTAAGTGTATATTTTAACATTGTGAATAGTTTAATTCCGTTTTAATGTTCTTACTTTTTAATGTGTTAAGCAGCATTGTTCTTTTTTAAATTGTAAGCTGCCTTGAGTCTTGGTTTTAAGAGAAAGGCAGGATATGCTCGTGCTCGTGATGCTACTACTATTATTATTATAATTATTATTTGTACTGCTTGATCAAATGTATGTCTCATCTACATTGAAAATGTAGAAAATATTTCCCAATCAAGTATTCTTTTTAACTTCCTTCACACATTTGCTAACAGAGCAACGGGCCTAGGCAGTAAAGGTTTCTTGGATGCCTCTCCCCCTATACAGGCTATCTCTAGAACTCCCCCCATTTGCTTAATTGTCCACTGTGGAGATTTATCTAAGCCAGTGGTTCTCAACCTGTGGGTCCCCAGATGTTTTTGGACTTCAGCTCCCAGAAGGCCTGAGCATTGACCATAGTGGCTGGGGCTTCTGGGAGCTGAAGTCCACGAACATCTGGGGACCCACAGGTTGAGAACCACTGATCTAAGCAAACACACATGGGACCAGAGGATCTTCCAGGTGTGTTTCCAGGCACATAAAAGACTCCTCCTTCCTTTTTCTCTCTTCCTCCTACCTCAAGATGGTGGGTGCAGGCTCTGCTGAGCTGCTCCTCTTCTTGAAAATTTTCTGTAGTTAGCCAGGGCATAAGGAATGCATACATATATGTTTAAATGTAACTAGTAATGTTTTTAGCTAAGAAACTTACATACTATCTTAGTTTGCTAAAAGTAGCCTCTGAAAAACCCAAAGATTCAGCGCTTCCACTTGTGAACACTGCTAAAGAAGGCTGAGTGTTAATTGAACGAATCTTCATCTTTTCCAGAAAGGGGGCTAACACCCAAGGAACCTACTTCAGGAATCTGTGCAAATGATAATTGGCTTTTGGCTACCTCTAGTCTTGGCTCTAGTCAGGACTACTATTGGACATTAACCCTTGATGAATCCAAGTCCAGCTTCTAGTTGCATGGAACAGCACCGCTGTCAGAGAAGCTTTTTAACATTGACTCTTAACATTTGTTGGAGGGTACTTAGCACAAGTACACAGTGGAAGTTCCAAGGTAAAGCGGTTCTGTTTTAAAAAACACGGTCAGCTCCGAAAAAGTCTTTGCAATCAAAGACTTTCCTAATAAGGTAGCACATCTATTTGGGAAACAGGAACTACGGAGTTTTTAAGTATCAGACCTTTTGATTTATTGGAATTGAGCCAAATCATAAGCATCAAAATTTCCTTGCTCATTGTCCTTGGGAACAGCAAAATTCAAATGAGCAAAATTTGCACAGAACTCCCATGTTCACTGGCATTTCTTTCTTGTGGTGCTTGCCCTGCATGGTAATGGAAAATTCTTCAGCACTATGACATTAAATTGCATCATGTAACCATTTGGGCAAGAAGTCTGGGGAGTTAACAATGGCTTTGTTCTTCTTGGGTATAATCAATACCTCATTTGATCGGTATGGGCAGGAAAATGGCAGGGCCAGTGGAAAGCCCTGAAACATTTATTGCAGTAGGTCAAGTCTCCGTCTTTCCTGCATATTCCACATTTATCACCAATGGTCAATTTCTGTTAAAAAAAAATGGAATTAGTATGTATTACAGAAAGATTCATCCTCTTTTCCCCTCACAGAATTACCCTGGGATGTATGTGATTTCTTTTTTATAATTACTTAGATCTCTAACCTGCTAGATCCTTAGGGCACAAAAATATTTAAACCTGAATAAATAAGGAAGAGTGAAACTCTAAATTATAAAAGCTTGCAGAAGCAGGTTCAGTTTCCTTCATCTTTGTTGTTGTTCTATGTCTTCAAGTCATTTCCAGCTTATGATGTCCTTAAGGCAACCTTATCATGGGGTTTTCTTGGCAAAATTTGTCCAGAGGGGGTTTGCCCTTGCCTTCCCCTGAGGCTGAGAGAGTGCAACTTGTCCAAAGTCACCCAGTGGGTTTCCATGACTGGGTGAGGTTCAGACTCTGGTCTCCAGAGTCATAAGTTAAACTACTACCTCAAACTGGTTCTCTCTCATCTATCCAGGTCTTAGTAATGCAGGTAATACAGCTCATGAATTAAATTTAAAACAGGTGATGTTTCACCACTTAATTTGTACTTGAAAACAGCAGCACAAAATTTCCTTATTGGTTACATGTATATCCTGTTTTTTTTTCCAATTATCTTAAAGCTACGTCCTCTTCACATTATCTTTCATGACAACAATTGAGAAGTAGACATTTCTGGAGAGCAGTAGCCATGTTAGTTACTCTGTTACAACAAAACAGAGTCACATGGCATCTTAAAGACCAACAAGCTATTTGGAATATGTTTTGGTGGCTAGCAGCCCACAGACAGAGGCCAGCATTCTTTTAGGGATATACATATTCACAAGGGTTTCTTATATGTGCAAATATGTGTCTTTTAGGAGAGTACTGTGGGGGTTGATATTTCTTTCCTCTCTCCACAGTAGGCAAAGCCCCCCTCCCTTACTATGAAGCCACTCTGCATGGCCATTCTATGTTTCACAGTGAGCCGGCAAGATCAGAAAAGTGTCTAGATACATCTCATAGCTGGACAGAAAATGGTGACATCAGCACTGAGATCTGCCAGGGTCCTTCTCCCTAGATGCTTCTCTGATCCTGACTGCTTGCTGCAAAGTACAAAATGGCCATGCATGGCAGCTTCAGCGGCTTTGCAGTGGTCGGAGGGAGGGTATATGGCTCAACATAGATTAAGTCCACATGTGGATGTTTATGCTATGCTATGGGAATATAGGACTGAGGGCATAATTTTATGAAGTCGATTGCTCTTCGTGGAAGCTTATGACAAATAAACCATGTTAGTCTTTAAGGTGCCACAAGGTGATAGTGGTAGTGTTAATGGCAGTGGTTCTTCTTCTTCTCATTCCTCTTTCACAGTGGAATAGGTCCAACTGGGGACCAACTGGCCCATGGTCACTCAGTGAGTTTCATGGATCAGTAGGCACTTGAACTCAAATCTTCCAAGTTCCAGTCCTATATTCTAATTGCTACCAAAGACTGAAAACTTTTGGCAAACGTTTATCCGTCCCTGTTCTGATTTTGCATTTCATGCAAGCCAAACACATGTTTATACTGTAAACTGCCATAAGATCCAAGGCTGGGACAGAAGTGTCCTAATAAATAAAGCATACATGTTTCTTTTCATTGTGCTAAAACTTGAGGAATCTCAGATTTTACCATGTGTACCCAATAAAAAAGTGGGCAGGACGGAGAACAGTAGGTAGGTTCCCAATAAAAAAGTGGGTAAGACAGAGAAATTGAATTCTAAATAAAACCTGGATTAGAGAGGGTAGCCTATACTCTAAAACAGTGGAACTGCTAAGAAACATGATGTATACTTCTCAACGTTTTTTGCTTGGATCCATGTGATGCCATACCATGCTTTCATGCTAAATTTGGAAGATAAGTGTGCATGTCAATACCTGGATTATCTATCTTTGTTAGGTCAGGGAAGATACTTTCAGGCCCCCCAGAGCAGAGCTTGGAGAAGTTACTTTGTGAAATAACCTGACTGGGAATTCTGGAGGTTTTAGTCCAAAAGTAACTTTTCCAAACTCCACTGTTGGACTGTAATACAGCATTTCTTATTCTTGGCCATTTAATTAATGGGTGGTGGAAGCTGGAGTCCAGGATCATCTGAACAACCACCTATTTGAGATGAACCTTCAGAAGCTTAAACAACTTTCCTTGCTTGTGATGCTGGGAACTCTGGCATAACCTCTCCAAACTTTAACCATATGCAGGCCCCTGGTAGGAGAAAGAAGATGCAAGCAAGGTAGCATAATAGATAGCAAGATATTTTGCAGCTTCCCACTAAAGCATATGAAATATTCCAGAGGGTGGTTACTACTGACCAGCTGTTTGTCATTTCCCACACACTGTACTGTTGGCAGCACGGCCACAGGCATTGGGGACAGGGAAGGGAGAGGCTGTCTCAAAGAGGTGCACACAGGTTCTTTGATAAGGACTCTCCGCCCATCTTCTGTTGTCCTCTGCACATATACAGGACCCTAATCAGGTATAAGAATTAAGTATCATTCTGTGTCCCAGAGATTCACAGCTTTTGACCTTCCAGGTGTGTTGGGCTTCAGATCCCTAAATCACTTAACATTTGCTATGTTAACTGGAAACTACAGCTAAAAATATGCCCAAGTTTTAAGATCCTCAGAGGAGGGCTTTCTCTCAGTCCCACCACCTTCCCAGACACATTTGTTGAAGACATAGGAGAAAGCCTTCTTGGTGTCAGCTCCTGGGCTATGGAACTATCTGCCACAGGAGACTTTATTATTTATTAAAATATTTATATCTACCACCCCTTATCCAAAAATCACAGAGCAGCTTATAATAACATTTATTCAAAACAATAAATTATTACAAAAGTTTTAAAAGACTGAAAAAAATTAAATAGATTCTCAATTTAACCATTTAAAACTGATTAACACAATCTTGAATGACATAACCATAAAACATGTGCAGCCTGGATAAAATTAGGTTTGCCTAAGGGCAAGGTTTTAACTTGGCGCTAACATGATTCTGATGTTGCTGCCAATTGGGCCTCTCCAGGGCAGGAATTCCACTGCTGGGGTGCCACTGCAGAAAAGGCTGTGTCCCATGTCCTCCCATAATATATTTCCCCCATGGATGAGATATGGAGGAGGGCCCCTCCAATAGATCTCAATTCTTGGATAGGATCATATGGTGATTCATGCTGGCAGGAGTCTCCACCAGCACACTTAACACCATCATTTTGCTATTTGAGGCAAAGGACACACCACTCTTCTGCAGTTCCACATACAATCCAGCTGCTGACTTGCAGTAAGCTAGCTTGTTGACAAGCCACATGGCATACACAACCCTGTCCTCCAACACCTGGTTCCCTGTGCTCCAGTATCCACTGTCTTTCGCAGCTGAGCCAGTGGTGAGGCCAGCTCTGAAAAGGGGTGGTTTGTCCTACCATAACCAGTATTGGAGGACATGCATGAGCAGATGGAATCCCCTTGGACTTGTTTCAAAAAGAACAACAAAAGAGACATAATTACTGGTCTCTGGAAGTCACAGTTATACCTAGTTGAGAGACTCTCTGTTGCTCTCCTCTTCATTACGTCTGCTTGGTTCACCTTCCCAGGTGAAGGAGTCACACCTCCAAGTTCCACTGCTAGTGCCCCAAAATAGAAGATATGTGTAGCAAGACAAGGGAGACAGGGAGAAATACACAAAGAAGCTAGCAAATATATATGGAAATAAAGTTTTCTCTTTGGGAGAAAATGACATCTTGTGTAATAGCATTCACCTAATGGTGGAAGGCAGTTACAACCAGGGATTACAGCTCTCTTTGTATGAAAAAAATCACAGACTATAAATACAGGGAGAGATACACAGTATGCTTTCTCTCTCCTTTTTAACTTCTGTTTATACATGTTTAGGTTGTCCTCACCTAATGGTGGAAGGCAGTTACAACCAGGGATTACAGCTCTCTTTGTATATGAAAAAAATCACAGACTATAAATACAGGGAGAGATACCAGTTGCTTTCTCTCTCCTTTTTAGACTTCTGTTCTATACTGTTTAGGTTGTCCTCACAATCAGTGGTGTGAACTGGGATGCCACGTGTACTACAAAGGTAAGTAGTGAGAACTTTGGTTATATTCTAGAACTACATCCCTGCTCACAGAGCTGATGCAGATGCTTAGCAGATTCTAGCTTTTTAGGAACTAGGTGATTGTATTATGATTCCATTTTAACTGCCATGGTTGTTAATGTAATCCCAGGATTTATAGCTTGGTGAGGCCCTAGAGCTCTTTGGTTGATCATTCTAAATGCCCCTCTCTAAACAGCAAATCCCAGAACTCCATGGTAGTTAAAGTGGAATCATACAGCTATTATTGTGTAGTATGGAATGTCTCATGATTAGAGCAGAACTTGGACAGTTACCTCATTTCAAAGTAATTATGTTGCTGTTACTTGTTACAGCCTTGAGGAGTGATTTGTTGCCATTATTTGTTACAGCACTGACCAACTAAATAACCTTGTTTCATTGGTTATTTTGTAGATTATTTTCCTCAACTTTGAAAAACCAGAATTTGGGGTTGATATGGGAATTACATCAAAATTGAAAAGTCCCTCTCAAAATACCCCTAAAATGTCTCCAAATATCCTTAAAAGTCACTTTTAAAATTCAGTAGAAAACATTGCAGTTGGCCCTCCACTTCCACTGGTTCCCCTTTTGCAAATTTGATTATTTGTGGGTTTGTAGCTCCTCCCTCCTCCTCTCCATCTCGCAGTATGTGAAGTAAGGGGAGATAAGGGCTGGTGATGTTGGAGGACAGGGGAAAAGATGGGTAGTGGGGTTTAGAGGTGGTTCGTGGGGTATGAAGGCAGAGGAGGTGCCGTTGGAGGATGGAAGATGGGGAGGAGCAGAAAGAGAAGCAAAGAGCTGGATCGGCCACTATCACAGTTAGTGGCTGCTTAAAATCTTATTCATGATTTTCCCACTCTGACAAGGGTCCTGTGCTGCTAATTCTTGCAAAAGCAGAGGACCAGCAGTACTTGCTGCACCAATGAAGTCACTTTGTTTCTGCTTGTTACAATGCTTTTGAAATGTAAATTTGCTACATCTTTATAACTAAATGTTTCTGGACAGTATGGATGAATGCATTAGCCACATGGAAAAAATAACAATACATATCAAGTAAGAAGCAGAGGAGAAGTTACTTCTTTAAAAACAACACCCCAAGAATAACCAATGATTAACATTTTTTTAAAAAAAATCCCAAGCACTATGCAAAACAGGTTTCTGAGTTACATTTTATAAGGGTAATACATGAGAGTAGAAGCCTTCCTGCACCACACTGTTATAGTGCTATTATTCCACTGTCAACCTCCTATGGAATTCTGGGATTTGTAGTTTACTGAGGCCAAAGACCTCCCTGGCTGAGAATCCTAAATGCCACTCTCTAAACTGCAAACCCCAGGATTCCATAGGATGCTGAAAGTGGAATAATAGCACTGTAACAGTGTAGTGCAGAAAGGCCCTGGGAATGTACTATAGAATTCCTAAATTCAGCTGAAGAAACAGGGACGATGATTACAAAGAACTGCTGTGAAGTTACTCCAGGCAGACAAAAAGGAAAATTAGGCAGTGGAAAGAAAAAATCTAGGAGCACCTTTGAGACTAACTAGCTTCCTTTAGCTTTTGTGGACATTAATCAACTTCTTCAGCGGGAGGTGACTATTGTACTGAAGGAATACCAAATTATATCCTAAGTGTTAAAAGATAGTTGCACAGTTGTGGGAGTGGGATCAGAATGTAACAGGATGCAGAAAGATGCAAACTGTTACTCTGGATTCAAAGAGCAGTATAAGATGATACAACTCTTTCAGGTAGCTGGTCTATAGTACACAGGCATGAAAGCAATAAAACTGCTTACCAAAATACAGTTTCTTTGGCACCGAAGGTTCCTCTGAGGAGAAATCTTTGGTTAAACTGTAGTTGTGAGAACCTGTACATTAATATATGTAGTGTGTCAGGAAACTATTCCCTCTATTCATAGCTCTGCTAATGGACTGGAATTTGTGGCTATGGCCATTTCCGCACAAGGCGAGGGAATCACTCTGTGCCAGTAGTTACCGGATCTTCTGGGCACGGACCAACGCAGACTGTCCCTTAAACCCTTCCACAGGGCTCCTCGTCTTGTCCAGGGTGAATTGGAGCAGTGCGAGGTCTTAGATCCGCACTGCTCCAGCTTCCAAACTGGCAGCTTCTGGTTGTTCGTGGGTCCCAACTAACCGCTGAAGCTCGCCACACCTAAAGCTCGCCCTCCACAGATCGCAGGCTCACATTGGTGCAAGCCTGCGAATCTGCACAAGTGACCTCTGAAAAATTAAAGAACGGTTTCCTACCATTCTTTAAAAAGCGCACTGGAGGACCAGTTGGGGGCATTTTGGAGTGGATTGAAGTGTGGATCTCAGGTAAGTAGTCTGGACCTAGTCTGCTCCAAGGTGCAGACGACCTCCGTGAGAAGACGCATTGTGCCGTTTTAATTCCCTCATGCGGAAATGGCCTTTATCCCAATTTAGCTGTTTCTCTTTCCAAAATTCCTTTGTTGTTGTTGCTTTTTTTCATTGAAGAACTCATACCTGTAAGTCAGATACTGTAGACAGATATGCACAAGTAGAGTTGTGATTACCTGGGAATCTCTGTCAGTGGTGGTACAAGGCAGGCAAGATGGAAGGCCTTGGGGCATCCATCACAGCAGATCAGCTCCCCCCCATCTCTGCAGACAGCACATTCGTCATCATTCTTCTGGCCCAGCAAATTGAAAGAGGAGGCCTAAAGCAGAAAGAAGACCCACACAGTCAGATTCTCTGGACATGACTCCAGAGTGCGTCACTGAAGCTGTTTTCACCCGCTAGCCACACTAAAAGCCTCTGCCGTTATTGTCACTTTTAAAGCATCTGCAATTTACTATGCAGTGCACAGAGATTAAAAAAAGAGATGACAGTCCTACCTGGCTACAAATTTATGATCGAACTTATACAAGAGGGAAAAAATTTGGAGAGGGAAGAAGTTAATCAAGTGCAGATTAACAGTAGTGGTAGTGATGATGATGATGATGATGTTTATTTATAATGCCCTTTATACCAAAGGGTGGAACATCGAAGCTCATATTAATTTAACCAAAGCTTTGAAAAGTTTTTTGACTATAGCCCGCAAAATCCCCCAAGCCACCATATTCTAGAGTCTCACTCATATTCACACAGTTGATGCAAATCATCAGCAGACTGTAGATATTAGCAACTAGTTGGATTACATGGTTACAGAAAAATGTGTACTGACTGGGAGATTCTGAGATTTATATTCTAACTAAGTAACTCTTGCTCTGTACAGCAACCCTTAGTCCTCTAGCCAGCTGCAGAGGCCAATATCAGCTTCCCTTTAGCTCTTTCATCCCAGGTAAACCAGTAATTAGGCAATGGTGGGTCAAGAAGCAAATTCCTTGTGGAACAGATAAACATGAGGATGCCATGTAACAGAGAGGCATTTCAGGAAGGAGGCTTGCCTTGACACTGGTCTTTCCTTAATCTGTATGCCATATTCTGAGAGCACTCAAGGGGATTGTTATATTGTCTGCAAGAGCCTAGCATGAAGAAACCAGCTCTCTTTATCCCAGGCCATTTCGCCTGGCTTGCTGTGTTCTGTTGGAGATAGCAACCTTTTGAATGCCCTCTACTCACTGGTAACTGGGTTGCATGTCCTTCTAAAAGTTTAGAAACAATAAGTTTACAGTTATTTACTGATGATTTGTTTACATCCACTCTCTTCCTATAACACATATTGTCCTCTGGTGTCTCTGCTCTCCTCCTTCCTGCCTACCTCCATTAAACATGTGGCTTCCAGAAGCTCTCTGGATGAGAAGCTCCAGCTTTTTCCTAAAACTATGTAATCGTTGACTTTTTCCTATTTTCTTCAAGAACATGAACCTGTGCTGATTATGCATAAGAATCTGTGAATAAGCTACTTTTATATTCTTTTATGGAGAAGACTAGGTTTGAGGAGGGTGACCAAAATGGTGAAGGGTCTGGAAGCCATGTCCTATGAGGAACAGGGTAGGGAGCTGAAGATGTTTAGTCTGAAAAAGAAAAAGTTAAGAGGGGACATGATAGCCATGTTTAAATATTTGAAGGGATGGCATGTTGAGGAGGGAGCAGGCTTGTTTTCTGCTGTTCCAGAGACTAAGACAAAGAGCAATGGATTCAAGCTGCTAGAAGGACATTCCACCTGAACCTCAGGAAGAACTTCCTGATGGTCAGAGCTGTCCAGCAGTGGAATATGCTGCCTTGGAGTATGGTAGAGTCTTCTTCTTTGGAGGTTTTTAAGCAGAGGCTGGATGGCCATCTGTTGGGAATCCTTTGATGTATGTTCCTGCATGGCAGACGGCTGGACTGGATGGCCCCTGGGGTCTCTACGATTCTATGATTTCTTTATCTGCTAGATCCTTTTCAGCAAGGGGTGCAGTGGGCTGGTAGACTGCTCAAACTTCTGCCTAGTGCATTGATTGCTCTGTTAGAGAGATCCACCAGATCTCTCACATTTTCCCAATAGGTTATGGGTCTAACACGTTTTCTCAATATGTTTCACTATACCCAGTGGGGTCTTCCATAACTTTAGCCCTGTTTGAATGTTTTGAAAGTGCATATATCCATATTCAAAGAAGAGAGCACCTTAGCCCTGCCCCTTTGTAATTGTTTTCCTCATACTAAAGCAAAGCAGTGGCAATCAGAGTTCTGGCTCAGGTAAATACCGTAGCCTTCTTGGATACAACAGGCCATCCTGTCCAGACACTTTGCAGTACAGCAAGAGTGGGAATAATGCGACCCTTCAGATGTTGCTGGACTGTGAGCCCCAGCAGCCTTTGCTAGCATACCTAAGGGTGAGGAACACTGGGAGCCACAATCCAGCAACATATGAAATCCTGTATGAATCTTATGAATGCAACAACAGAAGAGTCAATGCTAGCACATGCTTCCCCTTGCCTGTAAAGTACACATATTTACCAAAGGCCTGAACAAGACTTTGGCTGAAACCATTCTTCCAGCTCAATGCACCCTGAAAGGAAGCTGAGTCAATAAGTAAGTGAGCTGGGAGGAAACTGCTTAAAGCAACAGAACAAAGAAGGGGAGGAGACAGGTTTCACTTCACTCTTGTGCTCCTTATAATGTCAAGAATAGAACCTCACTCCTGCATATATGGATAGGTGTGCATGCACACATGTATGAATGAGTCATCTTACATGGATAAAACATCCTATGACTGTCCTATCTTATCTGTTTTGGTCTTCAGATTCCAGGACTAGCAGTAAGACAGACCTGCCTGATAGAGAAAGGAGTAGAAAAACAGTACAACCAAGGCAAGTTCCACTTCAAGACTGCAGAAACAACAAATCTGTCCAGCCAGGAGGTTAGAGTGATACTAGGAACCAAACAGCTGATGAAATGGATGCTTTGTAAAAACAAAAACCAGGTATTAACTGAAAGATTTTACATCTGGCCCTATGGTTCCTCCCTTCCTAATGTTTTTAAGGGATCTGGTCCTGGCCACTTCACATCAGTGATCCTTCCTTAGAAGGACTGCTAAAAAGATGGTGGCCCAGGTTACAAGTAAGCAACTCCCACCTGTCAACACTGGCTTTTTTTTTTTTAAATTAGCAGTGTTGTTCTAGATCCTCAGGCTGGGACTAAAGCAATGAAAAAGTAGCTAATCACTAAAAATCATCAGGTTCCTAGGTCTTTGGTATAATTTTCCCATGCAGCTGAGGTTCTGAGTTCCGCAGCTGAGGTTCTGAGTTCCACATCTGGGTAAAAAGTACTGGTGATCCAATCTCGCCACTTCACCCCGAACCCTGTGAGATCCATTCCGAGACAGGCTCTAGGAAGTGGCAGGCCATGATATTCAAGTCTGGGCAACAAAGAATGGAAATCCTAAAACAAACAGCTCTCTGTTTCTGAGAATTTCTTGGTTAACTAGCACTTAAAAATCTGTCCCTGAATTGTTGTTTTCCTTTTCCCTCCCACCCTGTTTTTCTTTTCTATTAGGTCTTTCTTAGGTTTTAAACCATCTCTTGTTTTTATTTATATGAAAGCCACTTGATAAAAATGCTGTAAACAAACCAGCCAGCAAACAAGAATGCTGCTGGCAAATGTGAGCATAATAGCAAAGGAACTTGTGTTTCTTAAGGCATTCTTAATTCCTACAACTGAATCTGGTGCTACATGACTGCTATCTCTAGTAAAGTATCACTTTCTTTATGGAAAATGGCTTCCATTCTTTCTTTAACTTTTCACTCTTTTACCATATGAACTTTTGCATTTACTAGATGGCTTTGATGGGATGTCTGGAGGCATGCAAAACATGTGCAAGCCTTGTTCATTTGCCTCTATTCAGAAACGAACAAACAAAATAGCCCTAAGCAAGAGAAGGTGTTGACCTGGACCATATTGGATGGAAGCTGGAAAATGGCTGTGAACAGTTGCAACTACTATTTAACTCTGAAACATTTGGGGGAATTCCATCTTCACAGGAGTGGTTCAAGTTCTACCAAGGCAAAAAAAAAAAAAAAAAAAGCTACTTCAAGTCAAACCCCTGCCTTACTGGTAGATCTGGCACTAATTTAAGTAGCTGCAGAAATCTGGGACTTCCCATGTGAGGCAGAGATTTCAAGCAACAATAAATGGCAAAGGTAGAAAGCTAAGGAACTAAATTACAAGGCACTAGTATCATAACAGAAAGGATGACATTCAATATGACCCTGAGTTGTATCTATCTCAGGCAAATGTACCACACTTGTTGCAAACTTTTAGAGTGGTGATAAGCTTTACGTAATACCCGTAACACTTATTTCACAAGATGCTGCCTTGTTTCTCTCTTTCCATCACTTCCTCTCCTTATTTTTTAAAAGAACATAATACTGAACATAAACTTTTTCACAGATTAATCTGCTTCTTTTCCTATATTTTTCAATTTAACAGTCTTTTTTTTTTCTGACAAAGCCTAGCCTCCAAGTTCTAGATCTTGTGGAAATGTTCATTCTTCCTACTTCTTTTTCAACTCCAAGGTGACAGTATGAAGCAGAGGACAGTGCATTTGCAGGTAGACAGTAGAAAACCTGACACAGACATGGAGCTCACTTTGTTTCACTCACTTGGATTTACTTCACAGGTAGAGATAGATCTATATATACCACCTGAACTTCTTGGAAGAAGAGTGGAGTGCAAATGTGATTAATGTTAAAATAAAATATGATTGTTGAAAGTAGGAATGAACTAGTTTCAATATATGGGGACAAAAGGAAATAGAAAGAACACTGAGAGGGTGGGGCTCAAACAGGTATATCTCTGGTACTGGAGAAATAAAAATGTATTCTCTTTACCAGTTGGGGAGCTGAATCCCCAGTCTGAAAAGGTATAATGTGGCACCCGTTCTGCAAGTTTGCTTTTTGCTGCCCGTTCTGAAAACAGAGAGAAAAGAACATATTGTTATAGGTCAGAGTAGACAACTTTCCAGCTACGTTTGGCCTCCCATTAGCTGTACCTGGAAGATCCAGTGATGAAGGATTAAGGGACTTGCAGTCCATAAACATCTGTAGGGTCATACTTGCCATCATTGCGCCAAGGGGCAAATCCTACTGAACACAGCAGGACTTATTTCCAAGTAAGCATGCACAGGTGGCATTCTTGACTCAAGGATCAGAGTGCACTGATCCATTAGTGGTCCTTTACCTAGAGCCCTTTCACACTATACCAGTTTAGCACTATGATTCCACGTTAGCTGCTATGGCTTCATCCTGTAGAATCCTCAGATTTGCAGTTTAGGAAGCAATGTTCAGAATTCTCAGCCAGGGATCTCTTAGTGCCTCATCAGACTACAAACCTCAGGATTCTATAAGATGCAGCCATGAGTATAGTCTAAAAAATGCTCCTAGATTTAAAAAGACAAAATTACACTCCTCTCCAGCTCTACCCCACCCATAATATATAGAGACTAGTGCATATGAAACATCCCGCAGTCTTAAACCAGTGTTTTTTCTCTAATGCCGATTTTCTAGCATAGCTGTAGTGATGGTACTAACACAAAATTTCATGAGAGGCATCAAGTCAGAGAGCAGACCCAAAGAGCTAGAGAGCTGTATCCATGAAACAAGGGTGAGCAACATGTGGTCTTCTAGATATTGTTGGATAGCAACTGCTATCAGACCTAGCAAGCATTACCAGTGGTGAGGATCATGGGAGGTACAGTCCAACAATATCTGAAGCCAAACATTACCTATCTGAAATTTAATGCAATGCACAAAAAACACTTTACCACAAGTAAAAGAATCAAATTGTAATGTGAAACAAGAGGCTAAAGTCAAACCCGAATGAACTGTTCTGGTTCTTGGCTACAAAAGTAGAGTAAGGATTGACTTATGAACTTGTTTTATTGTTCTCAGTGAGTTTGTGGAATTCTCTAGTATGGTGAATAGGCCATGTGACTTATTTGCCATGGGCAGAAACTTTCTGTTTTGCATTCCAAATCAAAGCTTAGAAGAGTTATTTTTAGACAATCTTTTTCTAGCGTCTTTTAGCTAGCATAGCTAGTGGCCATGCTGGCTGGAAGACTAGTGAAAAAAGAAATTTTTCCAAGCTCTATGTTAGCAGCTAGTTACACACTTTATTGTAAAGCACATTGCTGCAAGAGGTACAGACATAATAACTGGGTGAATGTGCTTGTGGCAAATAAGTCACAACAACTCTCAAGACATCACAAAATGCCACCCTTGTGATATAAGAATATCCACTCTTTTTTCTTAGGTTTTGGCCCTGAAGTCTCAAGGAATGGGAGGCTGATGACCTGGAAGCCCTACATTCTCAATTATTGATACTAGATGTATATAGATTAACTAGCCTGGGATATATACTATTCTGGTCAAAAGGGCCCTAAAAATGCGAAGATGCTGGTAGTGTCACGTACATATTCAGGGCCCTGGGATTCTTTGGGTTTCATACTCAGCTTCATTTCACAAATTTTATTCCTCTCCCCAAGGTCTTCCAATTTATTTGATGCATAAAGTTCACCACCTGCTTTGGAACTTTTCTTGGTATCACCTGGAAAAAGCAAGATTATATTGGTTGTATGTCAGCAGAACTGGAATATAAAGTTGTCCTTGTTATAAACAGTTTCTTGCATTTTAGCCATAGCTGGAATACTAAACAAAAAGTTCCTTCTCAACATGTGTCAACCTGCCACATAGAAAATAGTGTAGAAGCATAGTATCTAAGTAAAGAAAAGGACAACCAAAATGATCAAGAAGCTGGAACAACTTTCCTGTGGGGAAAAGTAACACTATGTGGAGCTGTTTAGCTTAGAAAAAAGAGGGCGTAAGTGAAGAGCAACATGGTGGAGGTGTATAAAATGATGCATGGTGTGGAGACGAGAAAAACATTTTCTTCTTCTCTCATAATATTAAACCACTTATGAACACAGGGAAACCCAGGACAGATAAAAGGAAGTATACTTTACTCCACATACAATTAACCTAGAGATGTCACTGTGCTTGTGTGCATGTACCTTCAAGTCACCTGTAGACTTATGGCAACTTCATGAACTTCATAGGGTGTCCTTAAGCAAGGAATACCCAGAGATAGTTTTGTTAGTTCCTTCCTCTGAAAATAGACTATAGTCCCTAGTATCTGCTGGCAGTCTCCCATCCAAATACTAACAGGGCTGACTTTGCTTAGCTTCTATGATGAGACAGAATCTAACTACCACAAGATATATTGAAGGGCACTAAATATAGCTTATCTCTCTTTTTTAAATTTTATTTTCTACATTTGCACACCAACAGAAAAGCTTATGAAGGATAAATATATCCTTTATAACATAAAAGATTAAAAAAAGCTTAGAATAACACAGAAAATGCCAGGCCACTGTTTTGTAGCTGCATAAAAGTAGAAAGTGTGCTGGATTTGGGAGACTTGGCTTCAGCTGTGCTCCATCCACTTGGTAATACATCAGTGCCACCCCATTCTTTGTAAAATGAGACTATTCTGCCTTTGCATTAAGTGTTAGCATAAAATAAAGCAAGAAATAAATGGTGCTGACACTCATACTTTTACTCTTACATTCTCTATGTAGTAGTCAGCGGGTCCTTTCCCATGACACATGACTATAGTGCTGTGATTCCACTTTAATTGCCATGATTTTGTCCTAAGGAATCCTGGGATTTGCAGTTAGCAAGGATTGGTTAGAATTCTCAGTGAGGGCACTCCAGTGCTTCACCAAACTACAATTGGTAGCCCAGGATTTCATAGCATGTTGCCTTGACAGTCAAAGGAGAGTCACAGTGGTATAATTATATAATGTGAAAATGGCCAGTGGGGACTTGATTCCAAGTAAACATGACTGGGGTTTCAAGATCTACTTCATAAAGCAGAAGACAGGTAAATTCCAAACATACAACCTGCCTTTAACTATCCAGAATAGATAGGAGATACAGAATAGATAGGACAGAAATGAAGCTGTAGGTAAGACCACCATAGTTGCGACAAATTGTCAGAGAGGGAAAGAAGAAGCTAATGTCCTTTTTTCCTGTTCAGATATGTGCATAAATTCTGCTTAGGCATTAAAATAACTTCTACTGAAATTCAGTGGTAGAACACAGCAGTATTAGATTCAGTCCCAGATACTATTAGCTGGGGCCCAGAAAGACTCTGGAGAACCAGTTCCAAGTATTGTAGAGGACACTAAGATAAATGGACCTATGGTCTGACTCTGTATAAGCAATTCCTATGTTTCATCGCATTCTCATCTTTTTCCTCAGTTATTTTTCCTCTACTTGTAAAGAAAGAGTTGTCATAAAGTTACAAATTAAAACACTTTTTTCCACTGAAGGAGACTTGCCCTGAAAACCCCACTGCTGGAACAAATGGTTGTGTTTAAAAATGGGTACTATGATAAACACTGAAGGCTCATTTGCTAGTTAGAAGATAAAGTGGCACCCTGTGTCCTTTTTTACATGTCAGAGGACAGACTTCTGTTTGGGGGTACCCTCCCTTTGAGGAGCTCTCTAGTCCTCATCTGGCTTAAAGATAAAGAATCATAAGAAGAGAAGTCAGGGGCTTGGCAGTTGCCCCATCAATAGCACTTGGACCTAACAGACTAAGCAGGTAGGCAGACAGGTTGTAGACTTCTTTACTGTGCTGAAATTTATTATATTTCTGATTTATTTGCCCATCCATGCATGTACTTAGCAAGCATGTGCACATCTCATGCCAATCTCTTGTTCTTCTTGGTGTCAGCACATAATAATTACCTTAGAGGAAGACAAACAAGAAGAAGAAATGGCTACCACTATCATATATTTCTTGAGATCTTCCCAGAAGCACCTTGCCGACTGCTGTGGACTTTATACTGATGGACTAGATGGCTTTTTCCTTGATCCAGCAAGACAGAGAGTCAGAGACACACATTGCTAGCTGTCCTACAACCCCCAGGGAACAAACAGAATCACACTCAGTTACCCTGTTTAGCTGCTGTAAGTTTAAGCTAACTCACTACTGTATCTAATATGTGTATCTAGTCAGGGAGGCATTAAGGTTTTTATAGGCCCTAGGCACTTTTGTACTTGTCTCCCTGTCTCGTCTCCTAGCCTCACTCACTAGAGATGTTTTCGCAAGTCCTAAAATCCTGTTTTCATAGGACCTAAAATTTTTGTAGGTCCTAGGCATAGTGTCTAAAGTGCCTAATGGATAAGATGGTCCTTTATCTGGCTCCTTGGAAATTCAGTTCAGCTCATGCTTTGCTTCCAGACACTGCAGTTGTAGACTTTGCTAGTCCCTGCTTTGAGAAGTATTTGAGTTTCTACCCAACTCAAAAGCCTGCTAAAAGAAGATTCCTTTTATAACGCCACACAGGTCACTGGCCTTTCAAAGTCACAATGGCATCTTTCTGGACTTAAGAAGGTATAAAACCAAAGACTTACAATGTCAAAAACTATCACATACACAAAAAGGGTGACACAGCCCATGTGCTTGATTTTAAATGGATGGGTTTTAATTTTATAGACAATGTAAAGCCATTTTAAACATAACCTTTTTGCATGTTTTTAGCCACATGTGTTTTTACTTGCATTTCTTTTTTTTTTTATCTTACAAGCTACTTTGAGTTCCAATTCTGGGGAAAAGTGGGCTATAAATAAACTCATGCAATACCATGTAATACAATATGGGCCATCACATAATATCTGGAATGGAGGGGAGTGAAATTGAGGAGGACGCAAAGAACAGGGTGTGGCCAAATATCCTCCCATAATGAGTATGAGAAGGATTATTTATTGTCCCTTCCAGCAAATGATGAAGAGTCAGCCCTAGTGGTATTTCTTTATACTCAGTTCAAATCCAGAAAATCCTATGAGATAACAGCGTTCACTCATATAATGAGAACAGTGCACTGCCATTGATTTAACTTGCAGATGACAGACAGTATCTATACTGCAAACAACTACAACACTCAAAAAGCAAGTGAATCAGAACGAAGCCAGGCAACTAATGAATGTCTCACTCACATTTCCACTCTTCAGGTTTCACTGCTTATTTGAAAAGCAAATATTCTTACCAAAGTCAAAATGAAGCCCCAAACAGAGAAAAAAATAAAACAAGCCAGGCTGTATACAGTTGTCAGAAGTATTGTCTTCAACACCAACTTGGTACCCTCTCTTGTCCTTTCTCCCTGTTAACCCAATCCCACCTATTTTGCCTGATATGGAACAAAAGGCAAGTCTCATTTCATATACATAGAGGTGCCTTGAAAAGGGTTTAGAAGTTGCAAACTGCAGCAGCCAGGCTGGTGTCAAGTGTGCATTTTAGAAACCATCTAACACCAGTCTTATAAGAACTGCATTGGTTTCCAATTTGTATCCAACATCAATTAAAGGGGCTGGTTTTGAGATACAAATGGCTTGGGACCTGGATATCTGAAACAGTACAACCTCCCATATGAGCCAGCCCAAAATCTGAGATCTTCACGAGAGGCCCTGTTGCATGTCTGAACACCTTGTGAGGCATGCCCAAGTGACACAGCTTTCTCTGTAGCAACCCCTGGCCAAGGGAAGCCAGGTTGCCTCCACCTGTGTTGAGGTTCTAGTGAGTGGGTAAAATGGAGTTGTTCTGCATGGCTTTTAGTGTTTGAAACTGCTTTGTCTGTTTTAATTGCTTTTTTAGAACAATATTTTAAAGGTCTATTTTTAGAAAGATTTAAAAAGTTCTTAAAGAGTATTTTGTCTTCTAAGTTTTCATCTCTGTACAGTTTTTAATATTTTTACCTATTGTGCATCACCTCAGGGAGCCTGGTAGGCTGGGAAGTGATATATAAATACTTTAAGTAAACAAATAAATACTGTATTTATTTCTAAATAAATAAAATACTATGCTTACCAGTGAGAAGTGGATAATGCTGAATCTCAACGTTCTCTGATTTCTTCACAGCTTTTGCCCTTGGAAGGGACCCTGCTGATTTACAATACAAATTGTAACACCAAAAACAGGACTTCCCCCCTGCCTGAATGAGTAGTGGTTACAGATCGCATTCAAACAGCATAAACTTTCTGGGCTGCTGTCAGAAGATCATACAGTGAGCCCTTGGTATCCGCTAAGGTTTGGTTCCAGGACTCACCCTCCCCTGTGGAAACCAAAATTGGTGGGTGCTCAAGTTCCATTATGTACAATGGTATAGTAAAATATAAACTGGCAAAATCAAAGTTTGCTTTATGGATTTTTTTTTCCTGAAGATTTTCAAGCCGTAGTTGATTGAATCTGTCGAAACAGAACCTATGGATACCGAGGGCCAACTGTACATCATTTGTACAAAAATGGAAATGAAATGAAAATATTGGCTGCCATGTTTCATTTAATATATGCACAGTTCTTATAAAAGAAGAAATACACTATCCAAACGGAATTCTCCCACTGTGGCATTTGTTTTGTGGGTATGGATGTGGAAGGCTATCCTTTATTCTCTGTAGTTCGTCAGCTAAATTCTAAAGTCCATAAAGAATGCAGCTAAGCCAAATAATTTTTTTTTTTTACCAAGGTGTGGATCGCCTTTTGCTGAAGACTGAGAAAGATGCTGAGAGTCTTTTTCTTCCACTGCCTTCCTCTTTCCTTGCGGCTTATGCTGAGTCAATACCTTGGGACTGGTTGGGAGTTTCCTTGCCTTGCGATGCCTGCTAAGATCCATATCTGAAAAAAAAGAAACCACGAAGTCTGAATGGGATTTTCAGCTGGGAAAATGGGAGCAATAATCCATGAAGGAGGAAGACAAATTATATCATGCATTAGAACATATTGGTTACTGTTAGATCTTTAAATGTACTTTATGTACAGTTGGCCCTCCACATTTGCAGGTCTGACTTTGACAGATTAGATTATTTGCAAGTTTGTCCAACCCCTGCCCACCCTACTTCTTTTCTTTTCTGGGAGAAACTTCCCTCTTGGTGACTTCAGTCAGGCCACACAGACATTTAAAAACCTGTCTCTGGTTTGCCTCCTGGTCCACCAGCTATAGTCTGGCCAGCTAAGAATGATTTGCAACCCAATTTCTCAGCACCACAAACCCTCTCCCAATGCCACACACACACACACCAAAGGAAGGGGAGGGATGTGAGAGAGGAAACATAGGGCCACCCATGCCAACCTCCCTTTCCCTGATCAGGTTTGCACCCTGGGTGCCTGCTCTCCTCACCATGCCATGGGTCTCCTTCCCACAGACAGACATGCACATTTTGATATCTGCAATTTTCCCACTTTTGTAAGGGTCCTGCACTCACCAAGTGAACATGAAGGGCCAACTGTACTTTAAAGAACAAATGAATTATGTTATGTAGTTATGTTATTTGTTTGGAGTCTGTATACTCTGCCTTTCAGCCAAAAAGACTCCCAGAGTGGCTTACAAATTGTTAATCTGATAGTTCCCTGCCCTCCAGTTTACAATATAAACAAGACACACAAGGATAAGGGAATAGTGAGGGGGCAGGGTGTTACTGCAGCTTAGGCCTACCTGGCGACAGCACTAGATATCTCTTTGATATCAACAATTTGGCCTTACCATACCACCCCTCTCCACGTGTTTGTGAGGCCCCCAGACAAGCACAGAACTAAGCTTGGCCATCAAACATTGCAATATCCCAAGACAATACAGGCAGGCCAGAAATAGCCAGCTCACAGCTTTAGGAGACCTCTCTGCAAACATCCTTATTATGTATGCACGCTGTTTACAAAGGACTCCCTGCCCCGAGCAGGTAACTTGGCAAGCTAGAAGCTTAAATGCCAAGCACTGAGTATTTGCATAGAGTCTACCTCTTTGTCAATTCGGACTTAACTCAATCGTGCTAAATTGTGACCTTTCGGAGACATTGTCTCGCACCCAAAACTCATTGTTGTCCCTGAGTAAGGCGTAGCCTGCAGTCACACTTCTCCCTATAAAAACCCCTGATTCTGAGACCTTCCTTGGATCGCTCCGGACTTCCATTGAGCCTTGCTGCCGCTTTGTTTGGCGAGCTATCCCCTCAGTCCCATGTACTGAGACTCCAGACCAATGAACTCAAGCTTCAGGACAGGTGTCATATCACCCAATTCAACAACCCCTCTCAAAATTCCTCTATCCCACTCCAACTTTGATTTTCCTTAGCTACTTGTGTGAGTGTGTTGCATACACTGTTTGTCTGGATTTTAGTACAATCTCAATTATTCTTAAACTTGGTGTGCTCCTTGGCTTGGCCTGACCCCGTAAACATTGGGTTACAAGATCCTGCTAAGTTACACTGCCTCTCGTAACGCAAAGCAGTGCTCTGATCGAATTTTCCCCACCTATAGTTGAGCACATTTTGGAGTCCCTCCTGGGACCTCCAGTAAACAGGGTAACAAGGGTATTAAGTCCAGTGGATGCTGGCTATTCTTCTTTCCCTTAGAGGCCATAGCAGTGGCAGTTGAGACAGAACTGGTATTACGTTAAGGATCCTTCCCCCACAGCAGTTATTTTAAAGAGGAAATACTATCCTGTAGGGTTTCAGTGAGTTGTTTATGAGTGTGGCCTTCCAAAAAAGAAATGTGGAGTGTATATAGGACTGGATCCAGACATAGCTATGTGAGCTTCAGTCCTTTGGAAATCAGTGGGACAAGTTAGTCATGAGTCACAACTTAAATTACATATTGTTGATTTCAAAGGAAAAATCAATACTCGAGTCAAGATCCAACCCCAAAGTCCTAGCCTGTAAACCTGAGGGAGTTCCACTCCCTATCTTTTCTTTATAATTCACCCATAAATAGGCTCTGATGTCATGAGCAAATACCTTTAGGAATGCTGTTTCGAATTGACTGGAGCCTGCAGTATCTCTCCATGTTGTAATCCTTGAAAAGGACCCTCCAGAAGTCCTGGATGGAGGGTGACTCCTGGCTCAGCAGCCATGTTAACATGGCATGGAAAGCTTTGTGGCAGCCTTCCTTTTCATTCAGATGGAGAGTCTCCTTCAACAAGAAAAAGGAAGGAAGAACAAAACCACTTGAACCACCAAATAGATTTGAATAGACCCTTAACATATTTCAGTCAGACCCACCTTCCTCAGGAACAGGGAACCAGTGGTCGCATGGGGACTGTATAAGATTATACTCATCTTGGATGTGTTTCATAGCTTTGACTGTGTTTCACAGAGTGAAATATCACTGTGAAGGCAATAAAGCTAAAAGGGAGAAAACTAAACAATAAAGAAAATGCACCAGTACTCAAATGCTATTCATCACCTCTGTGTTAAACTCCTTTGAAGAGTGACAATGCAACAGTTTCTTGGAGCATTAGACACAGATTTTATAGCTATTTGTGGGGATTTTGAAAATATGCTAATGATCTTTGATGTGTAAGACACCAGACTTCCAGATATGGGAACACACTCCAAGATTCAGCCTAAAGGTTGGTCCTGAAATACACCAACCAAGATTTACCTCTGTTAAAACTGTTTTATTCAGAACTGGGATCAGAGAAAGGTCAATGCAAGCAGAATGGAAGAAAAATGCACAGCTGTGAAGAATGGTCGAAATGATCACACTCCCCCTCCCAAAGATATCTATAGGGTGAATGTCTTATGTTTGTTTCTTCCTATTGGCTTGAGAATTTGTACTTTCTTTTAAGCCATGCCTTGCCCACTATAGGGATGAGCTATTTTTTAAAAATTAAAACCTTGTACAGAATTCAAGAGACAATACAGAAATGCAAAAACTCACATTAAAACTCCAGAAACAAAGCAAAGAAATTCAGGCTGAATATCATGGCTTGATATGAACCTAAATGTACAAGCATGTAACCTACATTTGTACACAAATTATATGCACACCATAAAAGAAAAAGAGACATTTCTACACTATTAGCTGAAGAATAAACTGACTCAGAATGTTCTTGCTTCTCTCACCTGGAACATCTCTTCAGTGACAACATCATAGTCTGCAAGTCCATGAAGTAGTGGAAAGACATCATCCACAGCCATTGAAATCTCTGTGCGATAAAGCTTCAGTAATTTCCGCATGTCCCCCTCTCCCAGTGGTCTATCAGAACTAAACATCCTGGGACAGAGTGCAGGATGGTTAGGAACATTCATTCACTGCATCCCCCTTTTTTCCCCTTTGTCATCCAACATTTGTCAGTCCTCACCAGACCAAAAGCCCTAATCTCCATTTCATTCTTCATGTACAGATGCTGACAGCCTGCAGAATAAAGTTCCTAACTCCTGTCAAAGTAAAATATGCAGATATGTCCCTAGGAAATGTTACAATCTCAACATTGGCTCGTCTATCTCTAAGAATTCAAATATGTAAGTAGAGTAAGGCATTCTTACTGTTTCTCTATTATTTGTTGTCTTTCATCTCTTAAATGACTCCTAAGCATCCAGTTTTCATTCATTTTGTTCACTCTGTCCTGACTAAAAAGGGAGGGAGATGGCACTATTTCTCTCACCCGTCATATGTTAGATACAATATAGTATCTGTTTTCTCCAGGTTCTTGTGCTCTTTATATCACTCAGTCCATGGAACTTATGTGAATGTTGGGGGTAGTGCAGAATTTTAAAAGTTCTTATTGAAAAAACAAATAGTACTCCAATGATAAGTGTTTCATTGATCTGGAAAGCTGCATCTATCTCCAATTATCTGCTTTATTATCTGAACATTTTTGAAAGCGCCTCACTCCACCCTGTACCATCTGCACACCCTATATATGACTTTACATGACTGGAAAATAGAAGGATTGCATTGCATGGGGGAAGTACTGTGTTTTCCCCTCTCCATAGTGTGATGCCATGTGGATTCTGTGGAAAACAGTGTGATGATAGGGGTAATAATAGCCAAACACATAATCCTTCTGATAAATGTTATTTCAATGTAATGCTGTAGTTGACAACTTCTTATTTTTTGAAAAAGTACATTGCTCAATCACTCTGCCCCTGCCATTGACCTGCAGGACAAAACAAGGCCAGGCAGAAGCTGCAGAGAATTTAGGATGATCAGCAATAGAGCCATGATACTATCTATCCAGGAAGTGCCCAGGGAATGGGCAGAGTAGAATCTGGTAGATCACAGGCAGAGAGTCAGGGTGCAATTAACCAGAATACAGGTGGATGGTAGCAGAATCTGGTAGACAATCAGCAAAACATGGGAGAATCTAAATTTTAAAGTCTTTTTCTGATTGGACATAGCTTTAGTAGGCTGAGAAAACACCTTGATCTCTGAAGCTGAACCCCTACCCCCACGCTACTCACTCAAATCAAAGTGTGCAGTACTCAAATGCAGCTGATTTGTTTTGGCACATGAAACCCAAAAGCCTGTCTTCTTATCCCTGACAATAAGATAAAGAAGGCCATTTCCGCACTACGCTCTTATAGTGCAATTATTCCACTTTCAACATCCTATGGAATCCTGGGGCTTGCAGTTTAGGGAGGGGTCACTGGCCCCTCCCTAAACTGCAAGCCCCAGGTTCCATAGGATGTTGAAAGTGGAATAATTGCACTATAAGAGCGTAGTGCGGAAATGGCCTAAATCACCAACATTTTTATCTCATTTCATGACACTCCAAATGCACTGCTTAAGGCAGTTGTCTCACTCTTCCTAGGTGTAGAGTTTGCCCTGGAGGGACAAGTAAATTAGTGCCTGTTTGCCAACTCTAGGCACTTTCTAGTTTCACGTTAAAAGGAATCCTCTATTTCAGAGTGAAATTCTTTTATTCACAAATAAGAGCTGTTTTTCCTTCTGCACTAAATCAAGCAGCTCTGGGAAGACTTTTAATGATAATAATAACACTTCTAGAGTGCTACGTGAGTTGCTTCCATCCTCAGAACTTCAATGGACTTCCCAGAATTATTTTAGAAATGCAGCGCTTCTCTTGCTATGTAATTCTGTGTGGCTGGTAGCTGCTAATTAAAGGTTATGAGCTGATTTGCTTTTTCTGTGCTGACTCTGGGAGAACGTCTACAGTTCATGCAAAATTAATATACCACAACTCTCAGGACATGAGTAACTTAAAAACACCCCAAAATTATTCTTGATAGTAGCTGTCAGCAATCCCAGAATTTATGGGCTTTCCATGATGTGTGTAGGCACATGCACACGCACGCACACACACGTGCATGTGCCTTCAAGTTGCCTTTCCACTTATGGAAACCCCATGAATTTCACAGGGTTTTCTTGTGCACAATAACTAGTTATTATCTCTAAGTGTGTAGCTCCCCTCCTACCAAAAATGAATCTAGAAAAATATAAGGCCTTTGGGCACCAAGGACACAGAAAAACAACTCAATTAATTCTGAAACTGCTTTTTGTTTTTACTCAGCTCAAGGAAGTCCATGTTGCTATGTTCACCACGCACGCATGCACTCACGCACGCACGCACGCAAAGATTATTTGTTCCAATTTTAACCATGTTCTTGTTTAACTCATTCTCCTTACACCTCCTTTTGTATATATTTGTATCTTCTCTCATTGCAACACCACAAGCCTCTATCTGTGAACTCTCTCTACTAGCACTCCATCTTTTTCTCTGTCCATTTGATCTCCACTTTGCTCTTGACAGCTCATTCAACCTGTCCCTCTGGTCAACTATTGCTTTATAATCCATCGTCTGCATCTGTCAAACTTAGTATTTGTTTATGCCTATTGTAGTTTCTTTTGGAGGAGTTGGCTTAAATCCAGTTGTTAGTTCCAACTAGACTAGATCTATATTGAACATATGTGTTTTATCAAATTTCTGTTAACATAGTGGATTTATTCCTCTTGAAACAAACAACTGGATGTAGGTTTATATTAATTTTGTATTGAGGGAATCTTTGGATTTTGCACAGGGGCACATGCTTTTAAACTATTGCCTTCATTAGGAAATTCACTCCTGATCGTTAGGAATGGCTTCAATTGAGGACTTTAAAGCCTTTCAGCATTTTAACAAGTAGCATGACAACTTAGTTTGGAAATGTTTGTTTTAGAACATTTGATTATTTTTTATTGAAGTCTGTGTATACATGTTCCTTTCCTCATTATTGTACTTAACATGGTGAGTGAAGAGTAAAGTAAATGAAAAAATCTAACTTGACTTTGTAACCACCACTTTCTGTATCACACATCACTCTCACTGCTAACTGCAAGGTTCCTTGCTGTTCTTTATGATGTTGTTTTCTCTGCACCCTATGGGTTTTCTCCATACCCTCTGAGCTACCCTATCTTCCCTCATAAGTCTTGGCAGCCACACCTCAGCTACTATCTTTCTCTTTCCACACAACACAGATCTCTCTGCATCTCCTGATTCTCTCCTATTCACTCCACTCCACATCATCACAGACCTTGCTGACTTCCGCTTTCTGCAAGGTAGAAATCTGCTACCTGTAAGATAGCTCTCCACATCTCTTCCCAACCTCACTTCAATTCTTCGCTTCCCTTGTTTCTCAGTTCTCTCTTATACTTTTTACTCATTTTCTCCCTGTACTAATGATATTACTGTGTGTCTCTTCCCATCTCTTTTGATATATCTAAGTCTCTACAATCCAGTATACCACAATTGCTCCTTCATTCTCTTCATTGTCTTTATGTACCAGTTCCTTCCATCTTATATCTGTTTCTGAGTCATAACTAAACATATTAGTCTCATTCTCCCAGCAATACACACATTGAATGAGAGCAAGTGGGATAATATGCAGCATAGCTGATTGGCTGTATATCTCACTTGTGGAAAAACTATTGCCAGTATCACCACAAATCTCTGATTAAAGGACAGTACATCCAATGCACACATGGTGTTCAGGAATTTTCCCTGGCCCTTTTTCACTTTTGTTGACATAAAGAAGGTTCCATATTTAATCCCTGGAACTTGGTAGAGCTCAGAAAGACTGGAACATGTGGCCTCCCATATCTTGTTGGACTACAACTCTCAATATTACTTACCACTGGCTCTCTTGGCTCAGACTCCTGGGAGTTTCACTCCAACATCTGGAGGGCCACATGATTTCCACTCTTATTTAGGGAAATGACCCACGTATCTGACTTAGTATAATGCAGTTTCCCATAACAGACTTGAGTAGATTTGGTGTAAGTAATACCACAAAAGTGAGGAATATTTGCAAATAGAATCCTAAAGGAATGGGGCACAAGCAATCACAGGTTATTCTGTTTTTCAGATAAGTGGATCAAGCTTTTAATTGTATAGGAAGATGCTCCTGGCAGAATCCTAGAATATCTTTCCTCAATACTTGTTTGAATGTGGTAGCTAGCAATAATTTAAAATAACTGGGCAAGTATAAAAAATGAAAAATTTTAAGGCTGCCTAAAGTAAATAAACCATACAAAAATGAAATAAATGCAATCACGGCCATGATATACATGCAAAAATAGAAGTTTTGCCTTGTTTCCTGGAAGGTTTAGGGTTAATATATACAAGAGTATTTCCAAGCGCTGGATTACAATAAGCCAGAATGACCATTAGAAGTGTTGCCTGTGATGATGGGGCACATCTGGAGGGCAGCAAGTTAGAGAAGTCTGCTATATTGGGGCTTGAAAATGAGCCACCTCAACAATCTCTTTCTAGGTACTGCTTCCAAGTAAATATTGTATATAGTCAGCCACCAAGACATTGGTAGGTAACCTGGAGAGGCATAAACACAATGTTCTTTCAGTTATATGTGGTTCAAATATTTTGTTTATATCAGTGGTTCTCAACCTGTGGGTCCCCAGATGTTTTCGGACTTCAGCTCCCAGAAGCCCTGAGCATTGACCATAGTGGCTGGGGCTTCTGGGAGCTGAAGTCCAAAAACATCTGGGGACCCACAGGTTGAGAACCACTGGTCTATATTGAGTATGTAACAACTGGAAGTCAGCCACGTGCACTGGTAAAACACATCTCCTGCTGCCCAAATCACAACTTCTGAGTCCTTGTTATTGTTGTATGTCTTTAAGTTGTTTCCAATTTATGGCAATGCTACCGCAAATCTATCATGAGGTACTCTTGGCAAGATTTACTCGGAGGTTCGCAGTTGCTTTCCTCTAAAGCTGAGAGAAGTGATTTGTGCAATGTCACCCAATAGTCTCCGGGGCTGAGTTTGGATTTGAACCCTGGTCTCTCAGAGTTCTTAAGTTACCACACTACACAGGCTCAGTTGATTCTAAGGCAACTTTATTAAAGATACCACTGTTGGTGTGGATTAAGGATACCTGGGCCTAGTTGCTGTTAGATTTGAATTTCAAAGCAAAGATACCACTTGCTGAAGCTTCATAGCCTCTGCCACAAGTTGATGTTCCAGCCAGACGCCACTTCCCATTAAGACCAGAGATTTGAAGTGTATGGACATCTTACCTTGCTAGTACAGACCTCTTATTAGAACATGTTATATAGATTTTCTCCATTTCACTTTTTTCCAAATTCCAAATTTAATGAAATTTTTTTGTCATAAAGGGTTTTTTGTGCTATTGTTTTGCATTGTTATGGTTTTTGTTTTGTTTTTGTTTTGGGTTAGGTAGGCTCAAATGTTCTGTCATCTTAAAAGTAAATCAATAAAAATTATTTTACAGTAAAATATTTTGCAGAGTAGTGGCAGCCTCAGAGAAGCATTACTTCCACCCTGAATGCCTGGTGCATGCTTTCTATGACATCAGATCATCAGAAAAGAGCAAGACCGGTGAATGAATTAGACCCACATGGGAGAATGAGAGCTAGGAACTGATTCTTAGTCTATAAAAGACAGTAGAATCAAAAAAAAGAACATAACCAAATATATAAACCAAATACAGTAAATCTTTGAGAAAGGTAATACAATCAACCTGCAGTTTCAGGCCAAATTAGACAGTTATCAACTCTGCAAACTAATTTAACTAACAAAGGGATCCCCCCACTTCCAAAAGTCAGAGTGAGGCAATTACTGTTGAGCCTGTTGATCTTCCAGTGGCCATCATGAAGGCATTCAAGGAACTGTTTCTGAGTGATTCTACTCATTTTTGGCTGGAAAAGCCACACACAGTCCCCCAAAATAATGTGGGATTACCTGCTTGGACAATGTACTCAGCACCATCTACATGCAGATAACACTCAGTTCTATCCTTTGTTTTCACCAGCTTTGTTAATATAATCATACTGACTACTCACAGTCTAATCACTGGTAGGTCCAGATCTGGAGCCTCAACAAAACTACTAATGATTATCATGCAACAGATATTGTTATGTGCCTTCAAGTCAGCCCTGATGTATGGTGAGCTTGTTCTAAGATTTTCTTAGCAAGATTTATTCAAAGGAGTTTGCCCTCGTGTTCTTGTTAGGTTGGAGAGTATGACTTGCTCAAGGTCATCCAGCAGTTTTTCATGCTAAGCAGGGATTTGAACCCCTGCTTTTTGGAGTCCCTGTCCAACACTCAAACCATTACATCACACTGGCTCCCCCACCAGAGAAGTTAATACAATTGAAAAAATCAGAAGCAGCATCTTTTTAATTTACAGTGGTCCCTTGACTTTCATGAGGATTGGGGGCAGAGAACTTTTGTGAAAGTAAAAAGAAAAGCAAAAACAGAAACCCAACCAAATAACTCCCCATGGCAGCCCCATCTACAGAGAAGGCATGTGTGTGCCTCCCCACTCCCCAAATTCTCTTGCCTTTTGCTCAGGTGTGCTGCCTTCCTCCTCTGTGACCAGGCAAAAGGCAAGTGAATGGGAGTGTTTAGCCTCACATGTGCCTCACCCCTTCTCCCCCTCCCATTCTCTTGCCTTTTCCCTGGGTGTACATGCCTTCCTCCCATGCACCTGGAAAATAGCCAAGCAAATGGGTGGGGAAGAATGGGGGAAAGCTCATGCGTGCCTCCCATGCACAGGGCTCTTCCTTTCCACTCACTTGCCCTTTGCCCAGACATGAAGGAAGGCACAGTGCAACTGGGCAAAGGGCAGCGGAATGGGAGGGGGAGCCAAGCAAGTGCCTGGCAAATAATCAATAATCAAATTCCTGAAGATCAAACCTGCAAATGTGGAGGAAGGATTGTATATATCAAAGACTTCAGTTTTGGCAGACTGCCTGCTTTACACACCTTCAAGGCATACATGAAAGGAACTGCTTTTCTATTTTCTATTTTCCCACTCACTCACTTCCTATGTATAGACTTAAAACAATTGTTGCTTGAAGTTAATATCCAAAAAGCATCTCCTTTTATATAACTGTCTGAATGTTAGTTCTCTTCCATGATACATAATAAAAATTAGATAGCCAGAGTGCAGGAGAGTAGTTACTTTAATAAGAAAGAATAGTTTTCCTTCAGACAATTCAGAAGGACCCCCTTGGAGGAGTCCGCATGGATAGCCAGCCAGCTGTGTAAACCCTGGAACATATAATACTGCAGCGTAGCCAATAAAACCATCCAAAGCAGAAATTCAGAGCACAGTGGTTTAAGGGAAAATGTGATCAGAGTAAACTGGATATGCTAATTTGCACTGTGACAAACTAGATCCATGGGGCTACATTTGATCTGAATACTTTTGCAGTGGTACTTCAGTATATTGACAAGGAGTGGACTGCACTCTGCCAACATGACTCAGAACAAGGAAAGCGGGGGGGGGGAAGTAAGGTGTTTTTAAACTTGGGTTCCCACATCCTCTGTCCATATATGAAATTAAACAATACTGCTTTTGTTTTCTTTTGACTTTATTGTGCTTTTTGCAATGTAATCCTATTTTGTTTAAATGACAGCTTTTCAGTAACTAGTAATGTTTGTTCATTGCACTAACCTCCCACACCACTAGTATTTCCTGCTTCCTCCCTTTTTCATCATACTACAACCTTGGATCATTTGCTGAAGCTGAAATTCATGATATTCAGGATATACAGACAAAATGAAGTACTTCTTCATACAACACAAGCTAAGGGAATCCACCTCCACAAAACAGTGTGGTAGCTGCTAATTTGTATGGTTTAAAAAAAGAGATGAAGCAAATTCATGGTCATTGATGGTTATTAGTCATGATGGTTATATATTACCACTATCACCAGGGATACGCCTCTGAATACCAGTTACTAATTAGCAAACAACAAAAGGAGAGGGCTGTTGTCTTGCCCTTTTCTCAGAGAAATCTGGCTGGCCACTGTGGCAAACAGGATGCTGGACTAGATGACTGTTTGGTGTGATCCAGCAAAGATCTTCTAGTGTTCTAGTAATATTTTCCCATTCAACCTGACACAACCTTCTAATTGACAACATTCACTGAACAAAAGCCACATTGGATTAGCTTTATCATATATCTTCTTGTAAATGTATACATGCTATTCCCAATCCAACATACACCTTTACAATCCATTTCACCATTTATAAGGTAATAAATCTAGAACTTTATAGTTCTATACAGGTAGACACAAAATAAGTTTCATGTAAAACAGGCTGATGATTTGCATGAAAGGAACAACTATTTCTGGAAGTAAAACAAATTATAAGTTGCAAACCTGTGTCCAGACAATTCAAATGGTATTTACATGCTTACAACTGGCCTACTTGTAATGTAGCATCTTGTTCTTCAATTGTTTCAGTACAGTGGCCAGATTTACTGATGTAGTTTTTATAAATCTGTGGATATTTGTTTCCTATTTTTGGGTCCATACATGTATTCACAAGATGTTCTGATCTGGTCATGAACTGTGCTATGTCTCATCTAGGCAAATCCCCTAAATCAGATGAAAAGAGATAGTAATAAATCAATATTTCTTTTTCCGATGTGATGTGTAAATCACTGTGTATAAAATAGTCATTCTTGGTCCTTATTAATTTGAACATAACAATCAAAGAGAAAATTCTCGGGGGAAAGGAGAAAAGTTTACAATGGGCTCTTGGTACCCACTAGGGTACGGTTCCAGGATCCCTGTGGATACCAACATTTGTGGATACTCAAGTCCCATTATGTAGTAAAATGGCATCCCTTATATAAAATGCGAAATCAAAGTTTCCTTTTGGATTATTGTTTTTTGAGGGGGATATTTTCAAGCCATGGTTGGCTGAATCAGTGGATACAGAATGTGCAGATATGGAGGACCAACTATACTTTCAGTTTCATTAAGCCTTAAAACTAAGCCATGACTTAGGAGACTAAGAATATGATGGATGGTAACTTCAGGTCAGTTCACATACCCATGCTCAACACAGGCTGATTATAGCATGAAGAAAGTACTTTTATACACGAAAGAAAAAACATTAGATGAGTCACTGCGCTTTCATATCAGTTTATGCCAATTCAACACTGCTTGAGTTCTAACTAAAAAGTCAAAATATACCCCCCAAAACCAGCTCCAGGACTACCACCATCGTCAATATGGGACTGTTGTACAGTCTAAGGGACAGTGCACTGAGATAAACAGTCACTTCTCCCCCAAGTGTGAGTGGAGATATGCACATGTGTGAATTCCTAGACTTCTGGGAACTCCCAACCCCCTCTGAGGTAGCATTACAGCAATTCTGCATATGAATGTCTGTATGCACAGCATGACACTAAGGCCCTTTCCGCACGGCATTTGCCATGCGAAAGGGCACCTGGAGCGTTGCGTGATTGTGAGGAGCGATCTGCACGACGCATTCAAAACTGCCGATCGCGCAGGTGCGGAAAGGGCCCAAGAGGTAATATAGTAGGAGAACATATGCGTAGGTTACTACATGTGCAACATGGCTGGATTTGAAATGATGAAACAACTCTACAGAATGCTGAGAAAATGAAAAAAAAATGAACACTGGTGTTCTGCTTTGCTCTGAACTCAAAAAAATACGTACCACGCATAACTAATTTATGTAGACCTGTAATTTTGTCTAGATTTTAGATTTTGCTTCCAATTTAGTTTGCATTATTGCCTTATTGCTAGGACTTTCCACTACTGCAAATAGTACAGTACACTCATTGGAAATTCATAATCGATGAACAGAGTTTTTTTAACCAGTCCAAAACAAGGGAGGGCAACTGTGAAAGACTGGGGGCACTTTAGCCTCCTAAACCTTGGACACTTGCACCCCTTAAAAAAAAATCTTTTTTTTTGCCTCCAAACACCCCCTAGGTGACGTTTTTGTCATGCTTTTAGCTCCCCCGTGTCCACTTTAGGACTTAAAAAAAAGGGCCTCTCTTGGGCTTAAACTGGCTCAGAAACAGTAAAAAGGCATCTGAGGGACTCTGAGGGCAAAAGTGTTTGCAAAAAAACATTTTGACCTCTAGGGCCCACAAAACTAGCAATGTAGGCTGCATGCAACCACAGGCTACATTTTGCCCATTCTTGCTCTAAAATAATGTCTTATGCAATTCCACCCCATGCCATGTTCAGTGTGTTATATATGTGTTCAACTCTCAAGTATTTACAATTACAAATTCTACTTCTCCACAAAATTTCTCACCACCAATGATATTTAATTGCTAAGAATGCAGAAGATATACAGATAGTTGTCACCACCACATTTATATCTAAAGCTGTTGCTTAAATTCCCTGACCCTTCTTATCTTCCCACCCAAACCAATGTTATTTAACAAAGCTTGTTTTCAGAAGTGTAAAGGTCTCTTAGCAACTACGCCCCTCGCAGGACAGACCAAGCAATCCATTTTCTTCCTCCTGCCAGTATCTAGTCCTGACATAGAACCCTTTCAAGTTTCAGAAAATTAACTGAGTTGTACATATTCTCTTTAGATCACACAAGTATTATTAAAGGGTTTTTTTTCATGAAGCTATAGTACTTCTTAGATCAGTGGGACAATTACTCTTTATCTATAAGAGATACGCTACTGGTTGTAATGGTCAGACTTGACAGCCTAAAATAAACCATTAAAAAAAAAATCTGCCTTGTAACAGACCCAGGATCACATCTTCCTTTAAGCAGCCATCTCTTTAACTATATTTTCCCCCAATTGTACATGGTCTTCAGTCTTGTTAGTTACTGAAGCTGGAATGGGTAACAGATTATTTACTGAGAATACTATTTTGCAGAAGAGACTGCATTTTCTCCTGTATTTCCACCTCAGGCCTCTACACTCAACATTTCAATACAGAATATTTTCACAAGTATTCACCCAATATGAAGGACATACATGATACAAAATGTACCATCTTACCTAATGGCCTGTCCAGTTATTTCCACATAATTTAACTTACTGACATGCATCTTGTCTGTTTTAATTTCCAAACATTGGTGGTTCTGTCCTTTGCTACATTATAGCCTTTATTACCTCATACTTTTACTCTTTGAAGGTAATGGTAAAGGCCCAAACAAATCACATCTTAGCCTTTTCCAGTAAGCTAAAAGCCAGTTTCTACTGATGCCATTACTTTGGTGTTGTTGCTGTATATCAGTGAAGCCCAACATAATTATCTACATCAACTTCCAATTAATCAGGGTATTTAAGACCTCCCAAAACTCTGTAAACACTAACAGAAGCAACTTCCTCTAGAAAGACTGATTTTAGGCTAGCAGTTTTCATATTTGTCAAAAGTCTCATAGAACCCTGGCCTGACTTTTCTGATGCTCATTCGTATATGCTGACACTTAGGAGGAACTGACTCGCTATAACTAGTTGAACTTGCTGTCCCAGTAATCCAGCCAGAAGATAAGCGCTTTCTTTTCGCCTTAGGTGAAAAGTCTCCAATTCCTTTGTTGCGTTCTATACAGGAATCATCTTTATTCCTATTGTTGACATCTTCAACTGACTGCTCATCTCGGCTGGAAGTCATTTCTTGACGCTTACAAGCTTCTCTCTCTTCTTCTGCAATTTTCCTGAAATGCTCAAGCGACTCTACCTTTCTTCGTCTTTCTATTGTTTCCATTTGTTTCTTGTCCACAAAGTCCTCGAAATACATTTTCCTTTCACTTCTCTGATCCTCAAGAAATTTCCACTCGGTATCTGTCATCTTCACACCACTGTACTGTTCCAATTTCTCTCGTGTTACAGTGTCTGTACAAAATATGTCAAAGAGTTGTTCTGAACTCCTGTTGAAATCATCTGCCTTCTGTGTAAACAACTCATTTTTTCTTCGCTTCCTGGACTGATACAGCTTTGAGAACTCCTCATACACCTTCAGAATATGCTTTTTTATGCTTTGTGTTGCTATGGTATATAAGTTGCAGAACAACCAGTGTTCCTGCAAAAGCTCAGCCAGCAACTGGGCAGCATCTTCTTTTGATCGCTGGGCTTGTCCAGCTCTTTTTGGATGCAGTAAATACAACATGTTTTGAATGACATCCTTCTTTGTAGGCAGAATTCCTTGGGCAAACTCTGATGATTCCACATAATCAACAGTTCCCAAAGTTTTCTTGGCTTTGACTTTAGTATCCAAAGCCGCCATCATTCCTTCTGAACGCCACTTTATATCATAAACTGAAATAGAAAGAGAGAGAGAGATGTCAGCTTGTACAGAAGAGTGCAGCAAAAGAACCAAAACCAAAGCTGGCATTCTGAAGCAACAGTTATGACACTGACTCCCATCAAAAAAATCAAAATTATAAAAATGTTCAGGGCTCTAATCAACATTACATTCTACAGAGAAAGTTACTGACTCCCAAGCTTTTCTGCTAAACTTTCAACTGTGAAACAGAATTATGCTACTGAGCAACAGAACATCAACAGGATATTTTATATTTTCCTCCATTTCTCTGTTGGCACAGATAAATAATGTCTCTCTAATGTAATTCCTGTACCTTTACCATACCTTTAGAAAATTGTTTTCTGTGATAAAACAAAATCTGGAAAAGAATTTACTAAAAATATTCTAACTATACTCTAGATCAGGTGGGAAACATGAGTCCTTCAGTTGTTGTGGCACTGCTCTTCCCATCAGTCATAGCCAGCACAGACAATGACAGTGAACACTGGAGTTACAGTGCAACAATATCTGAAGGCCTGCATGATTGTCATCTTGGTCTAAGTATTTCACCATAGCACACATGAACTACCAAGCACTCAGATGAGAAAAAGTGGAGACTTTTATTGTGATCAGTCTTCTGAAATCAGATATCTTTACAATACTTATATGCTGGCTCTGGTCATGAATATATTTGCTATACAAAAGCTCGAAGTAGCTAGGAGTTCTCTCAACCTTGCTTTTTTTTTCAGAGTTATATACTACTAAAAGGTATGACTATGCTTTCTCTAAGCAACTCCAACTCCATTTCAGTTATCCAAGCTTCTCAACACACACATGGAAACAGGGTATCCAGTTAGCTTACATTTTAATTTCAAGGCATAAATCCAATATATGTGGCACAATCCTAAAAACTAAGCCTCATGGAGTTCAATTTACTGTCAACAAAGTATACATAGTATTGGCATCCTGAACTGTAAAAAGCCAACTTATAAAAGAGAAGTAGTAAATTACTTCGATTTTTTTTTAAACGTATAAATACAAACTGCATCTGTCAAAATACATGCAACAATGTTTCACAACTGCACAATTCCCTGCTAGATTGGATGAAAAACAAGACTCTTAGGCCAGTTCCGCACTAGATTGTTATAGTGCTATTATTCCACTTTCAATATCCTATGGATCCTATCCTATCCTTTGAGGCCTTTCCCTAAACTGCAAACCCCAGGATTCCATAGGACGTCAAAAGTGGAATAATTGCACTTTCACAGTCTAGTGCGGAAATGGCCACAGAAACCTAACACCACAGAACTGTAACGAAAAAAGGCGACCGAAACCTGGCGCACTTAAGCGCTCACCTGCTCGGCGGAGATAAGAAACTGAGCTCCCAGTTACCCATCGTCATTCCCCAGTTCGGGAAAACGAGGGGGAGGAAATAACGAGGCAGCCACCCTCAGAACCAACGGCAGCCGGAGGCTCCGTGAGGTGGGTGGGGGTGGGGCGCCGTCCTCCCTCTCAGCCCCAGCCCACACTCCCCCGCCCACAGGCCAGGCGCCTCAGGCTCTAGTTCCCCTGACGGTCCCGTCAGAGCAGATTAGCTGGGCCCGACGGACTCTCATCCCGCCCCCATCCCCAAAACCTGCCTTAGATTACCAGCCACAAGAGGTAAGACGTCAGTTAGGATTTCTCGGCCCATGGCCCGCCCGCCGCCATTTTGGTGCGAGGGAGCGAGAGAGCGCTACGCAGCGGGAAAAGGGAAGGCGACGCCCCTTCCGCCATCTTGAAGAAGGGCACCACTCTCATTCTTTCCCTGTGCAAAGCTCCTATTATCTTGGCTTCTCTATGGTCTAAAGCTGTCATTCATTTTTTTAAAAACAGCCGGATTCAGACAGCCTCCTCCGCGCTTCATGCAACAGCGGAGACGAAAATCGGGCCTACTTGGACTCCTTCAGGGAGGAGGGACCGAAGGAGGAAGAGCAACAACAGGAGCACCGCCAGCAAAGAAACCCAGGCACCCACCACGGCTGGTGAGACGAGCCGGTAAACGAAGCCAGAGGTATACAGAAAAAGGGGGCTTGCTTCTCGGGGGGCGTGTAGGATCCTCCGTTCTTCCAAAGGAACCCTATTAGTTAGATAACATCACGGACTTTAACCAATAGGCGCTCGGCTAAGGAGACTGCTGATTGGCCATCGAGGGTTCGAGCTGTCATAGTTCTAATTCTAATAGCTGCGCTTGGGTGGAAGGTGAAGCTGCGCCAGTTCCAAGACTCGATCGTGGGCCAATCAGCTCGTTCCGGAGACACCGTCACGTTGCCACCGAGGACGAAGAGTTAGCACGTGCCGCCCTGCGCTTTACTACGCTTTAGACCTCAGAAGCATCTCTGTCCAGCGTTGGGCGAATCTGATTTGACGGCGGTTGACGGTGACTTAGTAGCCGCAGCCAATAGCTACCGGGTGAGCTGGAGGGCTCGGATTGGTTCGTGTGTGAATTATTATACTGCAGTAGCGAATAGCTGAGCCTGTAAGTTGGCATAAAATTGTCTCGGGGAGTCGGGAGTGGGCTTGGTGCTGCTTTCTTTTCAAACAGCGGTTTGACAGGCCGGCTTGATTGAGTTTAGCCATCTGGAATGCGGCCCTGCTCTTTTCCGAGTGCGTCCCAGCTTACCAAGCGTTCCTGTCTTTTCTAGTGAGGCCATTTCCACCCTACAGCGTTACAGTGCTATTCTTCCACTTTCAACATCCTGTGGAATTCTGGGGTTTGTAGTTTACTGAGGCCAAAGAGCTCACTGGCTGAGAATGCTAAATGCCCCTCCCTATACTGCAAACCCCAGGATTCCATAGGATGTTGAAAGTGGAATAAGAGCGCTATAACAGTGTAGTGCAGAAATGGCCTGAGGCATATCCTCTCAGGATAGGGCCAAAGCACAACTGACTCAATTTAGTCAACTTGGCTTCTAGGGAGAGTGCAGGCTTGATTTGCTGGAGGACTCTTTTTTTTTTTAATCTTCTTAACAGTCCACAGTACCCACAGAACTCTTCTCCAGCACCCCATTTCAAATGAGTCGATTTTCTTTCTGCAGCTTTCTTCACTGTCCAGCTTTCACAACCATACATTAAAAACTGGAAATAAAATTACATGAACAAGCCTAACTTTAGTATTCAATGATGTATCTGTACACTTCAGGATCTTGTCTAGTTCCTTCATAGTGGCCCTACCAAGCTATAGTCTTTTGATTTTTTGATTGCAGTCTCCATTCTGATTAATAACTGAGCCAAGCATGGAAAATACTGAATTATTTCAATGTTTTCATTGTTTGCTATAAAGAGAGGAGCAGTCTGGTTTTAGGCAAGGTAGAGCCGATATAGATAACTGCTTTATCTCGTCACATTTAGTATCAAAATATTCAACAACAGGACACCAGCTCTTTATGGTCCTTATTGGCTTAGGTGTTGCATTTGATTCTATAAGCAATTTTATTACAAGCAAATATTATATTATTTATTATAGGCAACATTGGTTAAAACAAGTATTGACCAAAGGCTTCTTATAAAAGTGTTATATACAGGCATTTGACTAAGAGGCAGAACTGGGGTGAATCATGCATTAACTACTGAAATCTCTACTAGCAAAGAGATGAATCATGCATTAATTACAGTGGTCCCTCCACGTTTGTGAGGGTTTGGGGTGCAGAACCCTCACAATAACAGAAAAACCACAAATAAGTCCCCCTGTAATCCGCCTCTCATTCCTTTGCCTTTTGTGTGTCAAGGCCAGACACAAGGGAACAGAGGGGGAGTTCCAAAGGGGTGAAGAAAGGCTCACACCTGCCCCCCCATTCCCTTGCCTTTTGCTTCGCTGTGAGTTTTCAGCGCCAGGGCCAGAGGCAATGGAATGGGATATGAGAGCTCTGCAGGGCAGGCCTGCATGTGCTTCCCCCATTCCCTTGCTTTTTGCCTTAGCTTGTGTTCTTAGCCCTGAGGCCAGAGGGAAACGAGTGGGAGAGGGGAGCTCTGGAGGGGAGAAGGAAGGCGCATGCTTGCCTCCTCCCCCATTCCCTTGCCTTTTGCCCAGGGCTTGCCTTCCTTCTCGGCACTCAGCAAAACACAAGGGAATGGAAGGAGGAGAAGGGGGGGAAGTGCGTGCATGCCTCACAAATAATCAAATTTATGAAGGTCAAACCCATGAATGTGGAGGGAGGACTATAATGAAATCCACTGGAGCAAAGATACAGCACTGTGAGGGCTGTATTCCTACTCCATTTCTTTTTAACTTTTATGTTAGTTATTAGGTTTCTGCAGCTTCTGGGCAAGAGTTTCATATGCCAGAGGAATCTGATACCTCTGTGACTACCCTCCTGTATGCAGATGATATGGTATTATTGTCTACTCCGCAGGTTGGTTTGTGCAGGTTACTAAGGAAATTTAGCTCACGTTATAGGGAGAATGTTTAAGAAATTAACAATAAGAAATCAAAAGTTTTAATTTTTGGAAAGAAAAAAAAACTATAATTAATGCCAAGGAAGTTGAACAGGTGGATTCCGTACATACCCAGGGCTAGTCTTCTCATCTACAGGTTCCTAGTCATTGCAGATCAAGAGAAATAAGCTAAAAGCAATTGCCTGTTTTCAGTCTCTGAATTGTCTTTTGAATTTCAGTTACCTGGGATCTATTTTACCAGTTTTTGAGATGTATAAAGCAAAGGTGTAGTCAGTCCTAACAAATGGCTCAGAGATATGGTGCTTTTCTGATCACAAGAAATTATAAAGGGTCTAAAACTGTTTTTGGTATACTATTTTGGGAGTGCTTCCAGCTTGTGCAGCCTGTGCTCTCAGAACTGAAACGGAAATTATGATGGTCTCAGACCCAAATTCAGCTAAAGCTATATAACTATTAGTTCAAGCATGCATTGATGAATGAAATTAGGCTTTCTGAGAAATGTCTACAACAGTGGTTCTCAACCTGTGGGTCCCCAGATGTTTGTGGACTTCAGCTCCCAGAAGCCCCAGCCACTATGGTCAATGCTCAGGGCTTCTGGGAGCTGAAGTCTAGAAACATCTGGGGACCCACAGGTTGAGAACCACTGGTCTACAAGAACAGTTGGTTAATACAATGGAATCTTCCTGGTTATATACATTTACAAGGTTGTTGCCTAACTATGGCTTCATTCTGGAGGTCTTAATACAGTTCAATAGTACTATTAAAAAATTAGGTTAAGAATTAGTGACATCAGAACCCAATCTGATACTACTGCCCTGTCCTCTTCTAGGGTATTAAAATGGCTAGCTAGAGCCAAGTTACAATTCAAGGGTGAGAAATATCTGTTTCTTAAGATGAGAAGATCAACATATTGCTTTTACTTGTCTCCAGTTTGAGATGATGGACCCAGTGATCCTTCAGGGATGATTCCTGGGCATTCCAGTCACAAATAGGCTGTGTATATGTGGTGTGCAAGTGATAGAGGACTTGGCATATTGTTTACTCGAGTGCCATTTATATCCAACCTTTAGGGACCATTCTCTGGGCCTTTTTTAGACTAACATGAGAAACTGGTCTATGACAAAGAAACTCATTTTCTTTTTGAGTGGTTCTAACCATTGTGTGTCCCAGAGGGTTGCCCAATTTGCAAGCAAGGAAAAAAGAGGTGGGAAGTGGGGGGAGTGTTTAGTTTACTGGACGGCATATTTTTAGTTTGGGTCAACACAGTCTTAATAAGTAACCATTATTGTACTATATTGTAGTATTTATAATTGTTTGATCATTTGTAATTGTTTTGTTTTATCATTTGTAATTGAAATGGTCAGCAGACTAATTCAATAAATTAGTTTTCTGCCCATTTTAAAATGATGATCTGTGGACATTATTTTTGTTGTCTTAATGATCAGCTGTAAACTTGCCTTTGCATTTTCTTCTTTGACTTTCTTTGGTATTCATTCCAAGTCTTTGCTATTTTCTGCTGATAGTATGGTATCATCTGTGTATCTTAAACTGCTGATGTTCCTTCCTTCAATTTTCACACCTCCTTCCTCTGACCCTAATCCTTTTTTCATTTGATACGTTCAGAGCACAAGTTAAACAGGTAAAGGGATAAAATGCAGGCTTGCCTTCCCCCATGCCAATTGGAAACCATTCTGTGGACCCTTTGACTCACGAAGGAAGGCAGACACCATGACACTTTTGGAAAACGGCTGCCATTTACTAAAAATTATGGGAAAAGATTTGAAGAAAGAGACTGCAGAACAGCTTGTGTGGAGCAAAGTAGGAAGAAAACAAAGATAAAACAATGTCTCACACTCCGTGGTATAAGATATATAAAAATTCTAGCATCTATGTGAGAAGTAAGAACTTCTGTATGGGGCACAAAACATAAGAGTATGAGAGTCCAGGTGTGATCTATGCAACACTAATTTGGGAGCCAACCCTTTTTGACAAGGCCTTATGGTATCTTTTCTAATACAGTCAGTGAGTTTAAAGTTTAGGAGTTAAAGTATGGAGCTGGCTACCATGTTATACAGTGTTGGCCATTCACCACTTTAGAGGGCTTTAAAAGGGGATTAGATACATGCATAAGGGATAAGGCTACTGACAACTACTAATTATGATGGCTATATTATCTGAAGCATAAGAGACAGCATGTCTTTAAATACCAGCCTCTATGGAACAACATTAAGACAAGGTTACTTCTTTATTGTTGTGCCTATAGGCTTCCACTGAACATCTGACTGATCACTGTAGGGAGACAGAATGTTGGGTTACACAGGTATATGATCTGACTGGACAGAGCAATGCGTATGTTCTTTATTGCTATTAACCATGGGCCATTGCAAACAAGAGATACAACAGGAAACAATACAATAAAAGTCCATTGACACAGGTGCAGATATAAACATATTTTTTAAAAAACATAAAAAGCATTTATAAATGACTATTAAGTATGTGCAATGTAACATTGCATCTAAACAGTTCATGAAATTTCTGAGGTTAAGGCCTTTTCAATCAATGAAGCTTCTTGTCATCAGGCATCAGCTGACTCAAAGTTTTCATTCTAATTTTCTTTGCTGGTATCACAAGCAGTGCAAAGTGGTGAGATGTATACTGGTGCTTGTCAGATAAAAGATAGATTACTCTATTCTGGGTTGGCTAACCATTACACTGTGTCACAAAATGTGATAATGAACACTTTCTAGGGCAAGCATACAATGGGTGGGCAATAAATAGTACACAGCCATTTCTGCAGGTTCACAATCTGTTGTTTACAGTAAAGTGTTGATACCTACCTGCCACCAAAAGGAACCAAACTGGCTTTTATTAAAATCTTAGTTCTATAGCAGCCTTCTTCCAAATGGTCTTAAGAAAAACCACAGATGACAAGATGGGATAGCTAGCTGAAAATGGAGTAATTTTACTAGTACTATTGCAGTTACCTCCAGAAGGAGCTGATTTGTCATGTATCCCCTTCCACCCGTTGCAGCATCATTCATAGCAAGGGCAGCAGAGTGTGCTCTTTAATGAAATCCGCTTTCCATGACCACCTCCCAAATTCTGAGAAATTTGAGGTTTATTATATAATTGTAAGGTTTTTCTGTGGGGGAGGGGAGTGTTGTCTTGTTGCAGCAAAAACCTAGAAGAGGAGGGCTTATAAATAGTATTTGCAATATGCTTTCCTGAAGCCTCCTTCATCTTATTTAACTGCACACATTAACTGTATGCATACTTTCTTCCCTCAAGGAGGCAGGGGTAAAATGGAGGAGATCCAAATGAAGAAGGTACTAGTGAACAAAGGATGCGAGACCAGTGAGAAAATCAAATGTGCACGGAAAGACAATATTTCATCAGCCAGGTTTGTAGCTCATTTGGATTTCAAAGATGGACTGTTCATTGACAATACAAATGCTGGGGCTTTGCTATTTAATCTATGATTTACTTTGGAATTAAGACCTGTTGAACTCAGTGGAACTTTGTCCAAGTAAATCTGTACAGGACTGTGTTGCAAAACTCCAACAGCAAGTGCAAAAGCTGCAAGACTATTCTTGTAGCTGTATGCCTTCCAGTCATTTTTGACCTATGGTAATCCTAAAGCAAACCTATTGTGGGATCTTCTTGACAGAGTTTGTTCAGAGGGGATTTCTCCTTGCCTTCCTCTGAGGCTGAGAGAATGTGACTTGCCTAAGGTCATCCAGTGGGTTTCCATGGCTGAGTGGAGATTTGAACCCTGGTCTCCCAACACTCAAACGTCTACATCACAAGGGCTTTTAAAATCTTTTAAAACTCTGATCAAAAGACAGAAAACCTTTTGAGGAAAACTACTTTGCACATTAGCAAATCTATTACGGCACACGCTGTGCTGGGAAACAGCCCACTTTATTTGGTTCATGTGATTTTATCCTATGAAATTTTCATCCAAATTGTTATATTTTAAGGTTTTGGGAATATAGTAATGTTCTGATTTCAGAGCTCTAGTGTCATGCCTCTGAGAGACTGTGGCAATGATGGCTTCAGAGGAGGTTTTGTTAGAGAAGCTCTTTCCAAAACCACATGATCACAGTCTTTGGGTGAGTGCTCCTGTGGATGCATCTTCTTATTACCTCTGCAACTGTCCTTCAATTTTGTTTCCTGCAGGAAGATATACTTGGATTACAATGCAACGACTCCACTGGCCCCAGAAGTGATTCAGACGGTTACAGAAGCTATGCATGAGGCTTGGGGCAATCCTAGCAGCTCTTACACAGCAGGTCAGAGTATGGTTGGATAGTCGTGTTCTATAAGAGTGTTTCTGCTGTCAGAACACATTCCTATCTCAAGTAGCTTGCTGGCAGTGAAAGTCAAGGGCTCATGTTTTTAGAGTGGTGAATATATAGTAGATGAGGGGTGAGCCATGTAAGAGCAGAGAAGTGTGTTCTCCTAAAGGAGAATAAATGTGTAGTGGAGCAACTGGATTTTCTCTGTTCTAAAAAAACAGTAGATTTATGGGAAAGATTTTGTATCTCTTTGTCTGCCCCAGTTTCCATTGCATTTATGAATACCCTGCATTGTGTGAGGCTTTATCAGCAACATCATCATCTAGTGCAGAACATCTAAACTTCTGGGGCATGTGGACACGTTTGGAATTTTTAGTACGTGTATGCGTGCTGTCAAGAAATGCCATGGGAGACAAGTGCCCATTCACAAAATGGCTGCAGTGGTGAGTATGGAAAAGGATAAATTGGTGAAACTAAAGGCCAAGTAGCTTAGCCAATCTGAATGCAAGGCATAGGTGGTATTTAAGTATGCAAACATAAAATGTTGAATTTCTGTCATTCTCAAGATGGCACAGAGGAGCAATCCACCCATGAATGGGTTAAATCCCTGTGTGTCAACCAACTAGGCTGGAGTCAACATTTTTTTTCAGTTGCTGTCATGAGGACTCCTTCACTTCCCTGACAGTTTCCCCTGCCCTGCCAACCTGATATATTTTTACCTTCCCTGCTATCAGCTTGGATTTTAAATTGGAGAGGAACAGAAAATAGGAAAATATAGATGTGATGATTTTAGCAAACATAATGGGCACCTTGATATCCACTATATATTTAGTGCCATGGAGGAGATTTTTCTTAAGAAATCTGCAGAGACTTCTAATTCTTCACCAGTAGGTGATAGGAACCAAGGCACATGACAGAGTTGTGATTCCACCAGTTGTAAAGAGAGAGTTAAAATGGTGGATGAAGGACTCAAATACAACAAAAAGGATACCTTTCCAAATTTGAGTCATGATAGATGCAAGTCTCTCTGGATGGAGGGCTCATTGTTTGGGCCAGTCAGCTGAAGGCATGTGGAGTACAGCAGACAAGCAACACAGTATAAATTATGTAGAGCTAGAAGTGATGTGCTTGGCATTTTTAGTTTTTGCAAAGATAATCAGAAATTCTCATGTGCTGGTGGCAACAGACATAAAGCAATCATAGCATACATCTGCAACCTGGGAAGATTGCATTCATTTCCACTGGGGCAGGAATCAGACTATTCAAATGAGCCTCAGAAAGCCTCAGCTGTCTGTCTCTGAGGAAAGTGAAATGTTCCAGCAGAGAGCTTTCCAAACTTTTCATATTGGTGACACACTTTTTAGATATGCATCATTTTGTGACACAGTAATTCAGTAAGTGGGGGCAGCCTGCCCCACCGCGTCTGGCCCACTGTTTGGCCCACCACCCTCACCAGGGTCTTCCTTGACCCAGGGTGGCAGTGGCAGGAGAGGCAGCCCCTCCACATGGGTCTGGCCCACCCTCACCGGGGTCTTCCTTGGCCCAGGGCAGCCTTCACCTGGCCCTGGCACACCATGGTGGTGGGAGAGGCAGCTCCTCCACCCATTATGTTCACACGACACACCTACATACTGCAGGCGACACACTAATGTGTCACGGCACACAGTTTGGACAGCTCTGTTCTAACAGATTACCTGACTAGCAACAGAATACATCCATGGGAGTGGATGTTGAATGCCAAAGTATTTCAACAATTGGACAGAGGGCTAGGGCCTTTGTGCATAAATTTATGAGCATCTGGAAGGACTATCAGATTAAAAAAGGGTTTTCTCCATCGATGGCAGCAGAGATTCAGAGGCATTCAATGCACTGGTGAATCCTTGGGCAAAGGAATGCCTTATGCATTTCTGCCAGTTCAAGTAATGCAGAAGGTTCTGCACAAAATTCAACAAAAGAGAGCACTGAATGTAATGATAGCACCATATTGGCCCAGACTTCCATGGTTTCCTCTCATAGTACAGACTGAAGTGGAACCACCATGGAAATTGCCCAAACAGCCAGATCTATTAAGCCAGGGTCCAGGATGTCATCTGAATCCAGATTGACTGAGTTTGATGGCATGGGCTTTGAAAGGAAAGCTTTGGATGGAGCAAGGTTACTTCACAGCGGTTATAGAGACAATTCTGGCTTCAAGGAGGGAGTCAACCCAAGATATACATATTAGAACATGGAACATGCTAAAATGCATTTTCAAAAAAGAAGTTAGTGAGGCAGTACATTTACCAAATTTTTGTCCAAAGCCATCTCATCCTTTAGAGCGTAAGTAGCATACTTTGGGTGTTCAAAGGGCTGTGAGGGTTTACATTCAAAGAACCTTGCAGTTCAGGCACACTGAAGCTTTGTTTGTGTATTATAATCCTTGAACTTTGGGTCAGAGAGCCTCTAAGACTGTGATGGCACAGGGGATCAAAGTTTATATACACCTGTGCTGTGATTATGACAAAAAGCCAGGGCCTTAAATGTTCGACCTCATTCCACAAGATCAGTAGCTATCAACAAAGTGGATGCTGTTACAACATCTCTGGAGGACATCTGTAGTGTGGCTGGGTGAAGTGAGCCAATTACATTTATAAAACAGTACAAATTAGGTAAATACAAATCAGCACCGGCAACATTCAGAAGAATGGTGCTTCAATCTTAGAAGAAGAGAGGTAATGCTCACTCTGTGATTAAGGGCTTGGATAAGTTTCATTTATGGGTGATTGCTCCTCCGTGCCATCTCGAGAATGAAAGGTTGGAACTTACTGTGAGTAATCATTCTGAGATGGCAGGAGAAACAATCCACTCCCCTACCAAAAAAAGATTGGGCAGGGGAGTTTATCTGTCCTTATAGTTGGACAGGGCTAGATAATTAAACTGATAGGGAAGGGAAGGAGTCCTAACAACAGCAACTGAAAAGAACATTGATTCCTGCATAGTCAGGAGTCTAAGCATGTGGGAGTTTAACCTTTTGTGGGTGGGTTGCTCTTCCTGCCATCCCAGAATGATCATTTCAACCAATTCAATTCCAGCCTCTCATTCTGAAATCCCTTCTGCTTCCGCAACATGCTCCCACCACAAGCTTCCATAAGCTCCTGTTCTGAGCTTTTTCCTCTCTCCAGCCCTGTTCTCTTGCTCCTTCCTAATTTCAGATTGCCCTACACACTCCCCACCCCAATCTGGTCTCCCCACTTCTATTCCTTTGGGTCCTCCAAATTCAGCTCTACTTTCACTGCTTCCTCCTCCCATCCTAATGAATCACCTTCCCTTCTCCCTCAGATTGCTGTGCTGGGGTCCTCAGCCCTCCCCACTTAGTAGACAATCACACTGAGGTCCGTTCTTTACATTCCTGTTTGGTTTTTGGTAGGGGTGGTGGGGAACAGACATCAACACTTCCAGCTACTTTCACCTTTATTTTGTAAGAAAGTCTCACCTTTCAGAGTCGTATGACTGACACATGGTAAGCAGGAGGCCAGTGCTTCTAGGAATAGCCATTGCCAAAGCATGGGCAGTAAGTTCCACGTGTCCCTAAGGTCCCTTGTGTGTCTCTCCCAGTTTTGGGGGGCAAAAGTTACTGATAAAGACCCCTTGTTCACTCTTGGGATGGCAGAGGGCAATTTTGCCAGGTTTTTCTCCAGCTGTTTTATGCCATGTGTGGGGGCTACTTTGCCATATAGCTCCCTGGGCCATTTTAGGCCCAGGAAAGGTCTTTATTTAACAATAGGAAGCAGTTTAGAAAGGGGAAGGGGGATAATTTGGGGAAGTTTTTAACATTGCTTTTGTGAATGTGCATGATGGGAGGTGCAATCCTGCGAGGTTTTTTTGGTGACAGATGTGGCCCTCTCATCCCCAAAAGTTGCACGTCATGAGGTGCTTTTTCACTTTTTAACAAAAGTTATTTTGGGGGCTAGGGAGTGTTGATGAAGGTGCAACCCTCCTCATCTGGCAGATGTGCATGGGGCCTCCAAATCTCAAGGCATTGCCTGCACTTGGATTAGGAGGGGGCATTAGCTGGATCTAGCAAGGTGTTTATTCTATATCCAGTATGATACCCTTCCTGAAAAGGCTAGTCTTCTTTTCCATAAACTGCACGCTTCTTTTGGACCTCCTCTCTTACCTTAACAATAAGGCCATTTACTTGGTACCACAGGTCGAAGGGCAAAAGAGATCATAAATGAAGCTCGTGATAGCCTGGCTAAGATGGTAGGAGGTCGGCCTCAGGACATCCTCTTCACTTCTGGAGGGACTGAGGTGAGATACAGCATGCTGATGCCACTAGCCCTGTTCTGACTAGAAGAGGACAGCCCATGACAAACTTAGTTGGCTTTCTGTTAGTGTCGTCTCACTTGAAGTGCTCTTTGTTGTAGTGGTCTCTCTCCTTCCTTATTGGTGTGAGGTATGTGTTAGCAAATACCAGTCAGTCAGATCAAAAGAAAGTCTAGCCATTTTCTGAAGAATGATCGAACTTTTATTTAAAACACCCAATGGAGCAATTCTTGCAATTCCATTATCATATGTTGGAGTAATAGCTACAAATCAGTCTTCTATCTTGGATGCCTCCCAGGCCAACTATGACTCTTTTAGTGAGCAAAGTGCTGGCACAGTGCATTGCAGTAAGAACTTCATAACCAACTTCTCCCAAGGACTGCAGTATCAAAACCAAGTTTTCATACATTTAAATATACAAGAGGTGATAATAATGGGAAATGCATTCTACTCTCTACTTTTTTTTTCTGCAGGCAAACAATCTAGTGATCCATACTGCATTGATGAATTTTAAGGAAAACAACAAACAAGGGCCTGCTGGGCCAGGCGAAGATACAAAGAAGACTTCAGCGACATGTCCGCATTTAATTACATCTTGCATTGAACATGACTCAGTCCGTCTTCCTATTGAACACCTGGTGAAGGAACATGAGGCTGGTGAGCAGTTGGCCACTCAAGGGAAGGATCAGAGAGATGACCTACCCCTATTCCACTTCTCTTTTTTCATGACTTTTGGTTTCTAAGTAACAAATAACTGGTTTTCTTTCTTGGCACACTGGGCTGTTGTTTATAGGCCACTTGTTCTGAATGCCAGTTGGCTAACAGTGGCTCAGCTGTTTTTACTAAGATGTCCATGGTCAGGAGCTTTAACTCCAACTCCTTTCTTAGTGTTTTCTTCCTCTCTTTTCATATCTTTCTCACCTTTCAAGAAGGCACAAATGCAGAAGTCAGCACTAACATTCATTACGTGGATGATGTTGACATGTGGACTCATGTCAGTCTTAGGAGAAATGTATGCTTGCATTCTTGCCATTTCAGGTTTGTTATCTGGTAGTTCCAGTTGTGCAGGATCATGGTAGTAGGAAATTTGGATTTTAAAGGGATATGTTGTTTCAACCTTTCGTAAGCTCAGGCTTTAGAAAACTAAGAGATGCTAAAACCCACCATCTTCCCCATCCTACCCTCTGTAGTCTCATTTTTTCCCCAGGCATCCAACTGAGTTCCAGGGAAATTGTATTTCATCAAGTTCCTTTACTCTTAATCCAAACTTGGAATAGTTCCTTTTTGGAATTGCAGTTCCCAGAATCTTCTGCAAGTTGTATCCCCAAAAATAACTTGGGGCTCTGTCCTTTTAAAATGCTGTTTTTAAGCCTCTTCCTCCCATGTTCCCTCATGACAGCTGTATCTTGCAGGAGTAAGGCACCTCTGTTTCCCAGCAATGGGTCTGGTAGTCCTCTGGCATCCTTCAAATCTGTTTCTAAGAACACAGTAGCTCCTTATGAATGCATTTAGCTATGGGATTAACTACTAGTAATACCCTTTTTCTTTTTACGTTCCAATTTGTAGAAGCCACTTTTGTCCCAGTGTCTAAAGCAACTGGGCAAATAGAAGTGGATGATGTAGTTGCTGCTATCCGTCCAACTACGTGTCTGGTTTCCATAATGCTGGCCAATAATGAGACTGGGGTTATCATGGTGAGTTTGTGCTGTTAGTTCTAAATGCTTTTATGCTTAATGTAAGAGTTACAGTGCATCTTTTGCAGAGATCTGTCCAAAGAATAGTGAGGAATAGTGATTGTTCCCCTACGTGTTTCCCACTCTAGTAGTTTTATTCATAGTATATTTATAGTTAATGTATAGACTCCCCTAATATTGATTGTTACTTCATTCTGTAAAGTAGTTTTTCTGAGCTTGCCTTGATCTTCTCTTAGTTAGGATTACAGGTATACCTCAGTTAATGAAGTTGATGTGTTCCAGACATTACTGGACATTACTTCTTTAACAGAAACTTTGGCACTAGAAGCAGAAATAACATTTGGAATCTTCTAGAGATCATTTCAAGCTTCTTCTAAAATTCTTTCAATTTTTGATTTTTCTTTCACCAGCCTCCATTTTTCTAATAATTTCTGTTTTGGTGGTCAAACTTATACATCTATGCTTATTTTTTAAAAAACATACTGGGGGTAGCTGGGGAAGCTGATCTGCTCTCCCTTTATCTCTCTGTTTTACTGTCCATGCATACATGCTCAGTAAGGGATTCCAAAGGCAGCTGTTTACCTTGCCTGTTTTAAGGAGGCAAACAAGGCTACAGTTGGGTCAACTAGAGTGGAATCCCACTGTTTCCCAGCTCAAGCTTTATTGCATTGTTGACTACAGATGTGTTTCTGCAATCCCACGCTGGAAGTCTGTGTTTCTCCAGCCCTTCTTTACCATCCTTCCAATGCTGATGCTGCTAGGAAATTTCTAACTAGACAGAGGAGGGTAAGGAGGAAAAATGGGCTGGAGAAGCAAAAAAAGACTTTGTAAAATGAAGCTTCTTTCTCAGAGGTTTTGTTAACTAAGGTTTGCCCATTCTTGCTCTCAAAGATACACCAGAGAGTTTTCTGAAGGCTGGCTGTTCTTCATTTTTTTTTTTTTGGCTCCATCTTCTTTTCATGTCAGGTTTTTTTACCTTCTTGTATTCCCATATCCTGTAATGAGTATTACCGTGGGCCCTCCTTACCCATGAATGCTGCACATGTGATTTTCAGTTCATATCCTTATACCTCAAATGGTGGTGATATGAATGTGGATGTGCTGGAGCATGTGCATGTATATCATCACTACTAAAAATAATAGCTTGCAGGCATTTGTGAACTCTGCTATTTGTGGGGTTTCCTGGAACAGAACTCCCACGTATACAGAAGGGACACTGTATTTTATTAGGTTTTGTCAGGTGTTAACATTGTTAGTCTTTTCAGTGTTAAAAACATCAAGGCAAAATAAGCAGAAACAAGGCCTAGAAATATAAAGTAGTAGCAAAAATACAGAGCAAGAACAAAATCAAATTTCTGGATATCTACAGTTAGCTCTGGTGTTATTTGAGAAGCAAACCAAAATTGTAATAGTTTTTTTTTTTTTTTGAAAATAGGGAGTGATGGTGTTGATTGCAGTAGCAGGGGTTTGGCTACTATTACCAATATACTAATATACTATTACCAATATTCTACTACTGCATCTAGGTTTATAACTCCTTGCTAAAAGGGTTTACAGCTTACCGGCTTACTGAGAAAACAGTGTCACATCATCAGCAAAATCTACCAATACAGCAAGTGTCTTTCCATTTAAGTAAATATACAGAGACCTCATATGCTAAGCAACTGGAAAAGAGGACTAGTGTTTTAGTAGAGATGAAGCCTCCTGACCTCTGTTAGTCTCCCCCCCCCAGCCTATTTCAGAACTCAGTCAGCAGATTCAAGCTATCAGTCGGAAGAGAATGGCATCTGGTCTGCCGAGGATCTTAGTTCACACTGATGCAGCACAGATGATTGGGAAGGGTCGAGTGGACGTACAGGATCTGGGAGTGGATTACCTCACTATTGTTGGGCACAAAGTATGGCTCTACTTTCTTTGGTTATTGTATTCAGTAAGGAATGTCTGTGGATATAGGTTACCTGTTTCACAATCTTTCTTTGCTGGAACAAATGCTTTTTTTTTTAAGCGCCTCTTCCTATATTTTTGAAGTCACCCTTCCTCACTAAAAACTGGTCCTTCAGAAATAGCCTGTGTTGCCTCCTGGCTTAGCTGAACTTCTGTCACCTTTGCTTGATGCTATCCTATGCTTTGGTTAGCTCCAGCATTATTAATGTCTTGCAACTGGATGGCTACCAGTGGTGTTTATTTCAAAATAGATGTTAGAGGCTGTACTTTTCCTTTATTCAAGACAAAGTCTTGAGAAAAAACAAAGACAAAAGAAAAAATATCTGTTTTTGGATGTTCTACTTATTAGTGCCCTGTGCAACATCTAGAAACACTCCCCCAAGGTAGCTATCAGGCCCAAGGGGTGCTGCATTGGACACTTACTGGTTGGGGAGAAATGGAGCAACCAGGCAGTGACCATCCTGGCTATCCTTTCTGTAGCCAGGGCACACACTGCCTAATTGTGTTCTTAACCATCCCCAGAGCCAGTAAATGGCTGTAGCAGCACCCCCGAGGCATGACGGCTGCCTTGTTGGAAGGGGCACAGGGGTGCATGTCCAGAGCATTCCACTCTTTGATCTGGGGCTACTACTAAAGTGTATGTATGTGTAAAACTATTTTTTTTAATTTGAGAGTTTCTCTTCCATCACTACTTACACTCATAAACAAAGAATCTACAATATATATACAGTTCTCCCTCCACATTCATGGGTTTGACTCTCACAGACTTGATTATTTGTGGTGCCCACTTGCCTCCCCCCACGCACTCTCCTGCCCCCGGCTGCCAGCACAGTCCCGCTGGCTGTGGGCAAGAAAGTGAACGGGGAAAGATCTCTTCCCCATACTCTTCTGCCATCGCTGCCTGCGCGATCACATGGGGGGTGAAAGAGTAAAGGGGAAGGAAGCTCTTTACCTCTCTCCTGGCTGCCTGTGGCTATTTGTGTTTTTTTGACTTTCACAGGCATTCTGTGCCCCTAACCCCCACAAATGTGGAGAGCCTACTGTATGTACTATTGTGAGAAGAAAAAGCGATGCCATTTTGCTTTGGCTTGTTGCCAGTTTTAGAAAATCACTTGTACCAGAGCAGTTTATTGAATGGAGTTTATGGAGTCAAAGTTTATTGAATGGAGAACCACTTTTTGGTTTTCTCATTCCTTTCTGATAGCTGCTGCTGCTATCATTATCATCATCATCATCATCATCATCATTATTATTATTATTCAGCGACAAAGACAATAAAACAGAACACTACAAGAATACATGGAACAAAATCCCCAGCACTCCACCAGTCGCTGCCCATCTCAGCACTTTAAACACAACTCAGTGGCTTAAGGTGGAGAGTCAAATAGGAAGGTCTTCAACTGTTTATAAAAATGGGTGAGATCTTCCTCCAGCCAGAGGTCCAAAGGAAGACTGTTCCACAAATGCAGAGCCAGATATAGAAAGGCTAGCAGCCTTGACAGAGCTGTACGCATTGGTGGAACAGACAATAATCCTTTGCCAGTAGATCTCAAATTCCTGGATGGAACATATCATGCAAGCTGAGCTGTGAGATACTGAGGGAGGTTAGAATGCAAAGCTTTAAATACCAGAACCAAAAGTTTGAAACAGGCCCTGGCCCAAACTGATAGTTGGTGAAGGGATCTACTGGGAGAAGAAACAGGTGAATATTTCAGCAGATTTAAAATAACCCGGACAGCATTGTTCTGAATTAAAACCAGGGGAAGAAAGGAACAGGAAGGCAAACCTGCCAGTAAACTGTTAAAATAATCCAGGCATGAGATAACCAAGACCTGGACAAGCAGATGGACAGCCTCTACAGTCAGAAACTTCCAGATCCTGTGGATGTTCAAAAGATGGAAGTTGCATGCCTTTGCTGTAGCCTCCGATAAAGGGACATAGAGAAAGGCGGTCATCCAGCAGGACTCCAAAGCTCCTGGCAACTGAGATGGAAGGCACTGTGCAACCCTTTAAATCCATTGAGGGACATGAGAGAGGACCTGCTGGGTAATCATGCTGAAACACCAAGATCTCTGTTTTGTCCATGTGCAGCCTAAGACGGTGAGTGGTCATTCATGAAGAAACACAAGACAGACAGTCCATCACTTATTTCCACACGGTGGCATCAATTGCCAAATTTTCTTATGGTTTCCACATGGTAGGTAGCTTGAAAGTCCTTGTTGTAGTGCCCTGAATGATAGTATCTTGATACACATCTCAAGTGGCACCAAACATGTAGATCTGTAGCAATGCTCTGACCTGCTTGCTGTGCTTCTCCTTTCCCATACATTTAATATAGTTGCAAAAGTACATTGATTGATTGATTGAAATATTTATACCCTGCCTTATATCAGGAGATCTCAAGGTGGCTTACAAATAGCATTAAAGCATCTTAAAAACAGTAAGACAGTATAAACAAGTTAAAACATATTAAACAATACAATGAGTTAAAAACAGATTTTAACATTTTAAAAAGTTTTTAAAAGTATAAATAAATAACAGTCTTGAGTTGAATTAATAAGATCCAAAGGCTTTGGGGAACAGCCAGCTTTGAACTTGTCACCTAAATGATGAGAGTGTTGATGACAGTCAGGCGTCTGAGGGAGAGCATTCCACAGTCAGGGTGCCATGGCCCTTCTCCCATATCCCAACACAGCGTTTTGCCCTCACTGATGAGACAAAGAGGAGCCCTCTCCCTGTAAATCTTAATCTTTGGGCAGTCACATATGGTGTGAGCCACTGTCTCACGTAACAAGGAGTCTCAAGCTGCTTAGGACTTTAAATGGCATCACAAGCATCTTTAATTCAGACTGGAATATACTGGCAGCCAGTGCAATTTTTAAAGATTAGTTTCACCTGCTGTCTATTCAGTATTCCAGTAAGCAGTCAAGCTTCTGCATCTAGGTGCAACTTCCAAATTTTCTTCAAGGACAGCCCCACACAGAGTGCATTACAGTACTCTAATCAGGAGATTACCAGTGCATGGTCTACTGTGGCTAGGTTATCTCTGTGCAGGAAAGGCAGTTCATTCGTGAAATGAATTGATGAATGAATAAAATGAATGGAGTTTAAGTTGGCCTTTATTCTCATCTCAGTTTCTTGGAGTACTGAAATTCACACAAGCAGACACAGGTTAATGCTCCAGTTTTTGGCGGCTTGAAGGCACAGACACACACTTTTGATTTGACTGCAAGGATATGTCCACTAGATGGCACTGTAGGAACAATGTTGAGGGAAATTGTCAGCTTTTTTTCCACATTCTTGAAGGAGAGCGGGGGCATGTCATCTCCCTTAGCCTCAGAGGGAAGCATAGGCAACTCCCCTCCGAACACATATTGGCAAGAAAATCCATGATAGGCCCACCTTAGGGTCATCACAATGGCTCGAAGACACACAACAACAGCAAAGAGAGTGTGGCTTAGCCTATCCTTCCTTTCTACTTGGAGGCCTTGTAATGGTCCCTGCACTGGAGTATTCTCTGCCCGCAAAGAGGGAATTGCTTTTAAACTGAAGATTTGGCTTCTATCCTCTTCCATTACAGTATTCAGTTACAGCTTTCCATTATTTTTTGGCAGCAACCACATAAGGATTCAAGTTAATCTCCAGATATAATTAGTTTAATAATTGTGGAATCTAGAAGCATATTTATAATACGATTTTAAGCACACAAATGCATTTCAAATGTTACAGAAAAGTTACAGACAACAGGTGGAGAAAACAGAAGTCTGTCTTTTGCTATGTCCAAAGTAGAGAGAAGGATAGGATTCACCCCTGCTGTCTGCCTGCTGACTACCATAATTTCCTTCAATTTCTCTGTCCCAACTGACGACCTAAATAGCCTAAAGACACCAGATCCAATCTGATCTTGGAGGCTAAGCAGGGCCAACTACAGAGTATTTGGATGGGAAGCAGCCAACAAATACTGGGTGCTGTAAGCTATATTTCAGAGGATGGGACTGGCAAAACCACCTCTGATTATTCCTTGCCTAAGAACACCACGAATTGACAGGCGACTTGGAGGCATGTGTGTGTGTGTGCTTGCATGTGCACGAGTGCACATACACACACACACACAGATTTAGAGAGTGAATGAGAGAGAGCACTGTTTAATGACTCATGTCACTTTTGTTTGGTTGATGAGCCTTAATTTGCTGTTGGATTCATCTCCTTATTCATATATGCAACTCTAAATTGGAATAATGGAGTTCAAAGGGACCTTGGAAGACATTTAGATTTATCCTGTGCTCAGTACAGAAGCTGTGATGCCACATGTAACCACAGTATCATTCACAGTGTCTGTCAAGGCTTCCTAAATGCTTCAATTGACTGAAAATGCACTAATTCCAGAGGCAGTCTGTTGCACTCTCAAACATGTCTTCATGTTAGGAAATTTCTCCAAAAGCTAACCTGTTGCTTAAACTGTCCATTTCATCTTCGCGATTTATCATTACAGTTTTATGCCCCCCGTATTGGAGCACTGTATGTCCGAGGGCCTGGTGTCACCACTCCTCTCCATCCCATGCTCTTTGGAGGTGGGCAGGAACGGAACTTCCGCCCTGGGTAAGACGGCTGAGATCACAGCATGAACCAATCAACCTGTTGAGGTACTCATTAAATAGAACGCTATGCTAGGTTCATGTATGCAAGTAGTCATATTGCATGCATGAACTTAGCATGCAATTTTTTAAACTGATAGAGAGAACTGATATTATCATGAAGATATTTTCCTGTGAGAGTGAGACTTGTATCTGAAAGGCAGAGGAAAGTAACTGAAAAGCTAGGCTTTGGAAATCTTTCCTTTTTTTTCTTTTTCCTTACTTTCCATATTGACCTTTCCATGTAAAATACAGAGAACTTAGCTGCTGGAAAATACAAGATAGTTTCTAAGTCATCACATCCTACCACCTACATAGTAAATAAATAACCAAATAGCAGGTGGAACAAGGTACTTGTTTCAAGGCAGTGTCTTCTGTTTTGTAGCTAGTGGCAAAGATCTTTGCTTAAGAAATTGTACTTTTCCCCACTGAGTAACTCAAATGGAGTAGCCCCCATCATGCAGTACTCCATTTTCATTGCTAGTTATCCAAATAATTGGAGCTGAAGTACCTGTGGAATCTGTATTGTGCTGTGGGAACAAATTTGTGTTCTGCAATTCTCTGTTCTAGGACTGAGAATACGCCAATGATTGCTGGCCTTGGCAAGGTAAGGCTCAATAACACAATAAGGCTCAGTGACACAAGTAAGGATGGATCATATATGTCATCTTATTGCCTTGTGTACCTGATTTATTATATTCCTTAATATATAAGGGCTTGTCCAGAAAGGATAAAATCCTCTAGAAGTATGGAGACTTTCCAGTTCTTTTTGTTTTGGTTTTAGTTGCATATTCCCCAGTTTGCATCCAAACTCTTTATTGAAATATCCCAGATGTCCTTTGTTCTCCCTCCCTTGTGTTCTTCCTCCTCGCCCTTCCACGGAATCTTTCAGTCTGTCAGCCTTTAATCCTTTAATTGTTAATTCTTTCATTCTTTATCCTCTTTCTTCTTCCCCATTTCTTTTTTCTTTGTATGGCCTCTCTCTTCAAATTTTATGTCACCTGTGGACATAAAGTTTTTGTATATGATACCCATTTGTATGTCCAGAAGAGGTCTACCTGCTGAGGTTTTACCTCACCAGCACTCAAAAATCGGGCTTCTCAATTTAACTCTTAATGTTGGGACCAGACTCTGAAGGTCTCAGAGCAAGTAGCCTCTAATCAGCCTTTGTTCACAGACTTGACTACTGCCACCAAAGTGAAGAAGCCATCTCAGCACCAGTCAGAACGGCCATTGGTATCAGCAGCTTTCGTATTGAAAACTCTGGCCTCAGTACTGACTACATTTTCAGTGGTGCAGCCTGTTCCTGTTGTCTCTCATGACCTTCAGCTTGCCCCTCCCCATGTGCTACTGCTATTCCAGTAGCAAGGGAATCAACACTGATAGCTGCCTCTACCTCTCACTGAACCCAGCCTGCAAAACAGAAGGGAAGTCATAAGAGGTGTTTTCCTTCAGCTCCTGAGGACCAGGAGCATTGCCAGAGGGAGAGGAAGAAAAAGAAAAGCAAGCAGGAGGACCAACTTTCAGAATCAATTCTAATGCTTGTGCCATTGGTACCAATGGTTTTGTTGAATACTGTAAGTCCAATACCAACGTTGCAACTGGTTTTGGTACGTACAGCATCTGAAGCACGTCTAGAGGTCAACCCTTTGAGAGAGCAGTGAGTATCAACTCCTTCACATTTGTTCCCTGTACTGACAGTAGCTTCTCCACCATATCAACCTATGAAACCAACCCACCACTGTCTGTGTGACCAATCTCCATTCCATTGTGAGCACTTGTACGCTTCCTCTCAGCCCTTGTACTAGAAATATCAGTACAGAGAGAATATGCCATTCACCTCCAAAGCCTACACGGACAGATACTTAAGGGAGACTCCTCATTCTTACCACTCATACTTGCCTTCCTACGAGGCCCACAAGGGCCATTACTATTGGTCACCTCGGCAATCTTGTCCTCAGTACCAGAATAAGTCCCACTTACTTTACCATTTTCACTCACTGAGGTGTCACTCATCATCAGTTCCACCTTCACTGCAGATACACCTGCCTCCTGCTGCTAGACATCATCCACCATCTTCTCTGCTGAGGACAACAACACTATCTCTAGAGCTCCACCTTCTCCTCCTATGGTCATTGCATTGGTACTAACTTTGGTATTAACTTCAACTGTACACACCACACTGATTCTGATACTTCTGCCAAGCCCTTCACAGGTCTACTCGCACTTAGTGCTGCCATCTGTCTCCACACCTCTGCTATGTCCCTTACTGGTCACTTCACAATCAGTGTTACCTTCATTTTCCACAGTAACTCTGGTCACCACATCTGCAGCATCATCACAGACTCAAGTTTTAATCATTATTTGTCTGGGCTATGACATAGAATCTTCAAGTATTCCTTCAAATGGTATTTTTTGAGCTACCCCATCCTTAAGAATTCAAGAGATGAGGTTAATACTTTGCTACAGCAGGTTGCTGTGGAAAGGATTCCAAATCTCTGTAGGAGAGATGTCTTCTTTTCCTTCTACTTAACAGTGCCAAAGAGGGACAGAGGTTTTTGTCCCATCCTGGATATTTGTGATGTCAACAGCTACATTGGGCTGTGGAAGTTCAAAATGGTGACGTTGCATTCCATCCTGCAGTTTCTCTACAAAGAAGATTGGTTCTCTTGCATAGATCTCTGTGACACATATTTCCACATTGGGATAAGGCCACAACACTGCAAGTTCCTCTGTTTTGCCATCAGATTGGATCTTTACCAATACAAAATCCTTCCCTTTGGGCTCTTGACAGTACCAAAGATCTTCACCAAGTGCATGGCAGTGGTAGTCTCATTTCTCAGATCTCAAGGAGTCCACATCTACCCATACCTGGACAATTGGTTGTTGGTGGCATCTCGCAAAACCAAACTATATCAAGGTATTCATATGACATTGGCATTATTTCAGGACTTTGGCCTCAACATCAGCATGAAGAAATCTGTTCTAGAACCTATGAAGACCATGGATTTTATGGGGGTACTCTAGAGTCTGCCAAAGGGAAGGTGCACCTCCCATACAGCAGAGGTCTTGCATTGAATGACAGAGTGTGTGTTGTGCTCAGGTGTCCACATAGCTCAGCTTACACCATACAGAAACTCTTGAGATCAATCATGATGACTGTGGCAATGACTTATCTTTCTCTGTAGTTCTGGCCTCTTCAACACTGATTCCTTAAGCATTTCAGTCCCTTGCAGGACCACCAATGCAAGAGGTTGCAGGTGCCTCATGACACTCAGCATTCACTTGTGTGGTGGAGAAGCCTAGCAAACCTGCAGTCTGGGATGCCATTTAGCCTCCTAGATCCATCTCGTGTCATCACATTTCCCTCAAAGGATGAGGTGTACACTGTGTGGGCATGACTATGCAAGGATCCTGGACACAGCACAATTCTCACCTCCACATTAACACTTTAGAACTCTTGGCCATGATCAGGGCATTCTGTGCCTTCGAGTGTCATCTCTGGAACAGGGTGGCACAAGTCATTTTAGACAACACCACCACGGTGTGCTATATAAACAGACAAGGCAACACTCACTTGTCCACTCTTCTGGAGTTCGCAGTCATGTTTTGGAAGTGGTGTATCAGGAGGCACATCCATCCCATTTGTTTTCCAGTGAGTGATCCATATCCAGTCAAAGCCTTCAAACCCATAACTTCAGCGTGGGATATGCCTCTTCTAGACTTATTTGCATTTGTCACCAACAAGAAGTCTCCTCGCTATTGTTTGAGGGCAAGGAAAGGAAAAGGATCATTAGAAGATGCATTTCTTTGGAAGTGGTCGAGGTGTCTCACTACCTATTTCTGCTATTTCCCCTATTAAGGAAAGTGGTGACAAAATATAGCATTGACAGGACAAATGGGATTGTCATAACTCCATATTGGCCAAGGCAACCATGGTTTGCCATTCTTCTTCATCTGATTCAGGGTTGCCACATCAAGCTTCATCCATCTCCAGGGCTGCTCTCATATTTCAAAGGCCTTGCTGGCCACCCAGACCTCAAGGTGTTGAAGCTAACAGCATGGTGGATAACCTCATGACATTGTCAGTTAGCATTTGTTCTTGTGGCAGAAAGCCATCTACTGGCTTTCGGATCATATGGCTATAAATGGAAGAAATTTTACTGTTTCACAACTTCAGGATCAGAACAGTATCTTCCAGTGCTGATGTCTACTGTCTTGTATTACCTGTTACCCTTGTGTGAGCAAGGTCTATTGTTTGCTTTGTTTAAAGTGCACTTAGCTGCCATTGTGGCACATTAGACAGATTCTCCATCTTCCACCACTTAGTTTTCCAACCTCATACTGAAGACATTTCTGAAGGGTTTGCAACACTTTTACCCACCAGTCAAGGTTCCTACGTCATCATGGTCTCTTGTTGGTACTGTCATAACTAATGTCCATGCCATCAAGCTCCTTACCACAGTGGATGTCAGACTTCTCACCCTAAAGGTGGTGTTCCTTGTGGTGATCACATCTACTAGGTGGGCAGGTAAATTTGCTGCACTTAAGATATGATGGACCTCATCTTTCCTTCCACCTGGATAAGGTCATGCTGCGGCCAGATATATCATTCCTACCTAAGGTAGTGTCTCAATTCCATCTGAGTAAAGCTATCATACTACCTACCTTCTACCTGCAGCCTTCATCACCTTTAGAGAAATCTCTCCACACTTCGGACGTTCGTTGGGCCTTGGCATACTATGTCAAGTGTACAGTGCCCTTCCAATCAACTAATAGACTGTTTGCTATGGCAGCCTGAGGCATGGCAATACGTGTCTGCCCAAAGACTTTCAAAATAGGTTATGGAATTAATAAGACCATTCTACAAGCTTGCTAAATGGCCTATACCTACTGTACTAAAGCTTATTCTGCAAGAGTGATGGCTTTATCAGCAGTGCTTCTCTAGGGAGCCTTTTTGCCAGATCTCTGTGAGGCTGCCAGCAGGTCACAGCCGTCCACTTTCATACAGCGATACAAATTGGACACCAGGGCCAGGGCTGATGCTAGATTTGGATGAGATGTTCTTTCTTCACTTCTTCAGTGACCCAACTCTCCATCCTTGGTAAGCTCTACAGTCACTAATTTGTGTAAGGTGCAGAGACCACAAAGAAGGAGAACAGATTGCTCACCTGTAGCTGTGGTTCTTTGAGTGGTCACTTGTGCCCTCAGACAAACCCACCCTACCTCCCCACTTTCAGAAGCCTGTAGATTTTATGGTGGACTTGGACTGAGGGGACAGTAGCTTGGTGGGCTAGGACATCTGTGGTAGGTAGATAGGGGGCCAGGCCAAGCTGCTCAGCTCTAGAATATTCTGAACAAGGTCTCCAGGCAGGCACAAAACCCATTTGTATGAGGGCACAGATACAGGTAAGCAACTTTTCTTTTCAGCAGTTTCCACAGACCCTTCTTTATTATCATTCAGGATTTATAGCCAAAAGTACTTCAGTAATATTAAACTAGTTAAGCATTAGAATCATTTTGTTTTAGTGCTGATATTCCTCTTTCCTGCACTTGATCTCTGTTGAACCTTTGTCATGGAAACAATAACTATGTTTTACTGGTGGCGACCATCTTAGTTACTTCAAACAGACTGCTAAGGTGAGATTCATTTCACTTTGGAATATACTGGGTTAATTTAAACTGACCTGGGAAGCAGGAATGAAAAGTCCTGCGTAATGCCAGGAGTTCCCAGGAAATACTTCAGGATGAAGAAAATGTAATTTAGAGATCCAAAATAAAACCAGTCTGTATGGCAGCAAAACCTGAGACCTTCAGAGACCTTTTCCTCATCTGCAGGTGCTTAAAGATAGAAAAGCCTGTCTGCTAGCAAGGCTCAAATTTAAACCTAACATAGTTCTCATGTTGACTTAAAGCAGGACGGAGTACTCAGTAAGATCTGGGGACTGTACCTCTTCCATTTGCATCTTCTCCCCTCCACCAGGACCTTGGCAGGTTTCACCTTTTCCAAACTGGAAATGACTGAAAAGTCACTTCGGGTTTTAGAAGGAAAAAAGAAGCTATTTCAGACCTAAAATAGATCTCAATGTGTAGCATATAGACAATATGCTACACACTTAGCATGTAGACAATCTTTCACAGAAACAGCAACAAAAGGACAGCTATTAGTGAAGAATCATAATGGGGAAAACACCAGAGGTGCCAAAACCAAAAGCAAGCAGGATTAAAGAATAGAATAATGTATTCAGAATATATATAATATACAAAAAGCAATACTCAAAGCATATATACAAGGGTCTTTAAAGTACAAAGAATATTTACAGCAACCAGTTCTAAGAGCAAATCTTTATCTCACTAATACATCCTGTTAAATGAACAGGGGAAGTCTATGTATTAGTGAGATAAAGGTTTGCTCTCAGAACTGATTGCTATAAATGTTCTTTGTAGTTTGAAGAAGACCCTCTTAGGTGAAAAGGATATTATTTGGAAATCTGTTGAATTGTGTATACTTTTGATATACTTATATTATTCTATAGGTTGTTTATGTTTTGAATACGTTATTCTTAGAGTCCTCCTTGGTTTTGGCACCCCTGGTATTTTCTCTATTGTGACAATCATTCACAACCATTTTAAAGCAAATTCCTCTTCCCCCCAATGCAGTTCAGAGACATGGGGGAGAGGAGCTTGGCAGGCTGTCTGTTATCCTCAGGTAGCACAATTCCCAGTGCTTTGTTAACTTGGATTCTGTTGCACTGCCTCAACCTTTATTTGGGATTGATGATGCCAGTGTTCCTTTCTTTCCTGGTTCTTGTACAAGTGTGAGAATATTTTTTTTTTTGTTTTATTTCCATATTCACCCATGGAGGAATGGTTTCGGTCTATATTACTTGCAAATCTCATCATTTGCACAGTGGAATAATAATAGAATGCAATGATTCTAGCAAATGGTTTATTATAAATGTGGGAGACTTTTCAGAATTTTGAGGATGCAGTTATCCAGACCTGGATGAAAATTAGAGGTTGTGATTGTGGTTATTCTTCAGAACAGGTGGCTAAACTTCATAGGATCTGCAGCTATACACTACTCAGGTGCTGTGCAGGATTCAGTAGAATATGCCCAGATTTTTTGGCTTGTGGGCTACTTGTATCCCTGGGGTTCCAAAATGTGCCTACCCAATTGTTTAGAAAAAATTTGAGGTGAGTTTTTCCCCCAAGCTCCCTACCCCATGGCTTAAAACTACAGCAAAATGCATCTGATTTAACCCCGTGTGACCCCAAGCCTCCCACATAACTCCCAAACAACAAAAAAGCAGAAATTGACTGAAACTGAAAATAGAAGTGATGCAAAGTCATTTCTGATCACATAAGGTGTATCAATGTGGCCCACCAGGGGTTTGTGAGACAAATATTGGTCCCCATCCTTTCCGCGGTTGTCAAATCCTGCTTTACCTGATTCAGAGTGAGGTATGTGGAAGAAAGGTCCTTCTATGAAATTGTGCCCTGTAGACTTTTTGCATTCTTTAGCAAATCCTCCTCAGGAGAAAAGAAGGGTCCTTCTTTGGAGGCAAAAAGGCAACCATCATAATGCCATTCTAACTCTGCTGACTATGTTTGCTTACTCATATTCGCAGCATCATGTCTCATTTCTTGGTTTATTATCATCTAACTGGACTGGAACATTCTAGGGAATTATGATTTCTTTTGTGGTTGTTTTCAAGACGAGGCTTGTATCTAACTATGAAATATAGAGTTCTCATTGTTGTCTTTTTCAGGCAGCAGAACTGGTGAACAAGCACTGTGAAGCTTATGAATCTCACATGAGGAAGGTTCGGGACTACCTGGAGGAGAGGCTTGAAGTAAGTTCATATGCCTATCTGTTTTGTAAATGGGTCTGCATCTTAAGCATGAGGAGAGTCACCTTGGGAAAGCTACTTTACACTGTGTCCCAAATGCATGCTGGAGTCAGAAAGGAGGAAATGATGAAGTTCAGATTCAAGCCAGGAAGAGGACACAGGCAAACTGAAAAGGCCTTCCAGATGTTTTGCTGTGCAACTTCCATCAGCATTACTTAACATAACCAGTAATAAGGGACTGTGGGAGTTATACTTCCAGTATGTCTGAGGGACTAGAGCTTCCCCATCCCTGCTTAAGGCAGTCTTCCTACACCTGCCAGCAAAGTTTCAGTTGTCCCCAGATCCACTCCCAATGGATCTTTATCTATGTTTGTTCATAGAATGGTAAGACGCTTTTCTTTGTACTGCCTTCATTCCTAAAACTGTTAGGCCCAGAATGGATGGGTGGGGTGGGAATCATGAGCTGATGTTTTCTGAAGATACTGACTTTCATGTTATAGGCTGAATTTGGAGACCAAGGAGTCCATTTTAACTGTCGCCTGAAGGGTTCAAGACGACTGTGCAACACCTGTAATATTTCCATAGTGGGCTCAGGACTGCAAGGTAATCTATGTGGTTTTAAACCTGCATCATTCCCGTTGGCAAGCTGGTGAACATGTGGCTTTCCAGATACAAGTATATTTCAGTTAACAAAATAGATGTGCTCCTGGAAATTTGGTACCAGAGGCAGAAATAACATGGAAAGAACAGAGATAAGTTCCTACCCCATGAAAAAGCAGTTCAACATGTTTCAGCAAACTTTCTTCCCCAAAACTATCAATATGCACGTGAGAAAAGAAACTATGAAGTCATGTAAGCTTTGCATAGGTAAACATTTTGAATATTCTAGAGAGCACCTGAAAGCTTCTTCAACAATGCATCCAGGAAAGATTTTTTTTTCTTTCATCAGCTTCCACTTTTTTATGATTTTCATTTTGTTGGCCAAACTTATAGACTGTGCCTTTTTTTAAAAAACTTGCTGAGAGTAGCTGTGAGGCAGGCTTATCTGCTTGCCCCTTTTCACTGTTTTGGTGTTTATCCATACTCAGTAAGGGAGTCTGGAGGCAGCACTTTGGCTGTTGTAGACAGACACACGCAGCAATGGCAGGATTGGCTAAAGCAGAATCCCATTCTTTCTTAGCTGAGGCTTTACTGCATTGTTTACTGCAGACATGCAAGGTGACACTCCTGAAACCATTTCCTCTCCACATGCTTAAGATGCAGACCCATTTACAAAACAGATAGGCATGTGAACTTACTTCAAGCCTCTCCTCCAGGTAGTCCCGAACCTTCCTCATGTGAGATTCGTAAGCTTCACAGTGCTTGTTCACCAGCCTGCCTTGACTATCCTGCATCTAGCTAGACAGAAGAGAAGAAGGAAAAGGGAAGGGGCTGAGTAAGTGTAAAAGAACTTTGTAAAAAGGAGCTTCTTTTTCAGAGGCTTTGTTAACTGAAGTATGCCTGTATTGTTGCCTTCTAATTCCCATCAGCCCAAAGACATTAGTGCAGAATCATGGGAATAGTAGTACATAAACATGTGGGTGGCCATGGGTCCTGCAGCTTTGATATAGGGCTATTGTGTGTGTTAAAGCATTTTACCTATGGTCCATTCAATGACCAATACAAAACCTCATGCTACATTGCTCTTTAGGTTGTTCTTTCTGTTTATCCTGAAAGAGTTGTTATCTAAGTAGCAAATCTAAGTAGTTATCTAAGTATCTGTTAATGTGCTTTAATGAAACTGGCTTTGTAGCCACATAACACAATCTAAAAAGTCTGGAATGGTGTAAGAAACAAAGGCAACAAGTTTTGCACTTTAGCCTTTTAAAATTCAGGAATGAATTCTGTGTTTTCATCAAGAGGGATTCTAATTGTGAAATACCATACCCCAAATTTTATCCTGAATCCTGACTTCACTATTATAGCCCTGCTTTTGCAAACTGTATGGATCTTCATATGACAATTTTATTTGGACTACCAACATTTTTTGAATTTCCTATTTGCACTGTTGTTGTTGGTTTTTATCAATTTTTTGATAAGCGAGTACTAGCAAAATTTGGATGGGTTATTGATGTTTTTTTAAAAAATGGTACTCCAGTCCATTCTTAATGACAATCAGAGTGAAAGGAGGCTCTGTGAGTTTCTCTATATCTAGGTTCATACAACTTCTGTGAAAATGAAAGGTAGCCTCTGTCTTGTCTTTTCTGTAGGCCGACTGGTATTGTCTCACTGTAAGACTTTGCTTGCCAGTGTTGGAGCTGCATGCCACTCTGAGAACAATGACCGGTAAGGAACTGTGTTGGGCACCCAAGTATTCTGGAGTTGACAGGAAAGGTTCCACTTGATACAGAAAAATGAAAGGAAAAGTTTTAGGAGTTCTGAAAATAATTAGCCACTTATGGATAATTAGCAGCAAAACGTTTAAAAAACTCTCAAATACTTCCCATTTTGAAACTGAATAAACCTGCTGTAGGAATAAACTGCTGAAATCATGTTTATATCATGACCCCACAAGCCATTGTTATATCCTAGATTTGCATCATGTCATCCCATGGACTGACTACTCTTGTCCCTTCACAGATCAGCAGCCAATGACGCATAGGTGTGTGCATGCTCTCTCTTTACTTTGGAGAGCCACTGGCCTTTTAAGAATAGGCTGTGGAAGGATAGACAGAGCAGCATCTGTTTCGTCAGATGAAAAGAGCAACCTTTAAGTGGATAGCTAGTCGTAGGAAGCTGCAGAGAAAGTGTGATCCTGTTGCAAGCTGTTGCCAGCTTCTCAGGAGCTGAGCCCACTGTGGAAGCTAGTCAGGCTGCTTGAATTTCACAGGATGATAAGTGTGTTTGTTTCCTAATGGAGAACATTTGTCTTGTGTTTCTGTGTTTTACATACACTAGTGTCCTCCCACTAGACCACACTCTTTTTGATCTTATTGGGAACTAGGTGATCAACTAAGTACTTGGGTCAGGATATCAGAAAGTGGCTTTTTTTCCTACTTCCTTTAAATAGAGAGGGCAGTGGAGCATGACAGATCAGATGTCTGAATAGCAATGTGCTCCCCTGCTGTTGTGTGTTGCATATTTCAGGTACCAGAGAGAGCAGTGGAAACATAAGCACCTTGCATTGTATATCTTTATTTTTAAAACTTTCCCAGAATCCTCAGGGGTCCAGTATTATGTCTGATACTCAGAGGATCATTTCCAAAACGCTTCTGTAAGCATATTGATGTAGTGAACTTGTGTTCAGACTGCTCAGCCACATAACTCTGGAGCCAAATCTATGGGCAGGATGGGGCTGGGCTTTAGGATTCTGCATGCATATCCACTCCCCTGGAAATGTGGGTAATGAATTTCAAAACTTCTTTCTCATGTGTGGGCACGCAGGTTCACATTTTCAAAACAAACATCTAACCAGACCATTCATTCATTCATTCACTCTCTCACTCATTCATTCTGTTTCTATCCCACACATCTTCCAAGCAGCTTAGGACAGTGTAAATAATTCAGCCATTTCATTATATCCTCACGGTATGCCTGTGAGGGAATTTAGATTGAGAGCTAATGGCTAGCCCAACATCACTGAGTGAGTTGTGTGACTGAGGAGGGACTTGCACAAATCACACATTCAATATCTGACACTCTTCCTTACTTCGTCATGCTCGTTCTCCCACTTCTTTTTATTCTCACAGCAGCTAAGTGAAATTTGTAGCGGAGCTGGATGGATCAGTCTATCTGTTCTGTCCTGTTTCTGCATCAATGTTTAATTTTTTAAAAATGCATATATACAGATTTTTTTTATTAAAATATAGATTTTCACACATTTTATCCTTACATATGTAATTTTTGTGCATATTTCTGCTCATTTTGGTATATTTTCAACCATAGCTTCTGGAAAGTCAGGCAACCTGAAGCATAATGTCATCCCTATGCCCTAGTCCAGGGAGATGACTTAAAAATGTTTACGGAACAAAATTCTTGTGCATCCCTGGTTGATAGAATTAGGAAATGAATATGACAGAATGGTACTGCCTTGCATTTAAGACTGATACTCCCCGCAACAAAAACATGGAATTTGGTTTGCTCCCAAGAAGAATAGGTTGCAGCCCTTTTTAGGAGGAACGGTGATGCAAACAAGCACTACAGAAACATATTTCCCTACGAGTTTGGCAGATTATACTTCTGGCCATGTATTGAGTAAACAGATCTCACTACTAATAGTAATGTATAGATATAAAGAATTCAATATATTCTCTAACAAATCTTTGGACAGACATACTCATACATATGCTGCACACCTTCCATGTTTTTAAAGATGTGGTCTGGAGCTAATTTCCATTGGAACTAATAAAATTTATTAGGACTGGAGGAGGTCTGTGTAATTTTTGTTTCCTTTCTCTATACATTTCTCAAGCTCACCTTCATGAAAACGTTTTACATGTGTAAAGTTTACTTCCATTGTGTTTGTTCTCTAGGCCATCACCTATCCTGCTCAGCTGCGGCATTCCTTGTGATGTGGCACAGAATGCCTTGCGCCTCAGCGTGGGGCGTGACACCAGCAAGGAAGATGTAGATCTGATTGTAGAAGATCTGAAACAGGCCGTTGCTCAGCTACAAGGAGAAGGTTTTACTTGCTAGAATGGAGAGGTGACCTTCCCCAGACCTGATTTCTAATTTCTCTAGCACCACTTCGGTTAGGGAGAGTGAGAGCAAGTTACATCTCTCTCAGTTTTTGGCTGCTGGATTCTTGCTGAAACACCACCCCAGCTGCTGAATCCCCCAGGCCATTGTTATGGATGTGGTGGCAGCACTTGCTTGAGGAAATAATTTCTCACTGAGTACAGTTGCTATTTGAACAAGAATGCATCTATGTCTTCTAGTAAGGGGTGGTGATGGAGGATTCCAGCTGGATATTTAGGTCTGTTCTTAAATCTGTTAGGTGGGTTTGAAGAGTTACATATAGGAATAAATGGGTGAATCCCAAAGTCTTGAACAATTAGCATTTGCCATACTGCCTAGAAACCAACATTCTCTTTTGATGCCACCCTTCCCATTTAGTACTTGCCAGGAGTGAAGCATTGTTCTCCTCCAAGCATTCAGGGGAAGATGAAAATTGTTTGCTCAGTTGCCATGGTACTACATTGTGTTTAATGAAGAGCTTCATTCTTGAGACAGAACATATAAATGCACTATCTCGTAGAATTAAAGAACAGATTGTGCATGGGTGGAGCCTTCATTTAACATGGGCATTAAGGCTGCATAGGCACCTGCCACTCTCTCTCTCTAGCCTAGCTTTAAAGAGCCACTTGGCTTTAATTCATGGTAATTCCTGCTGGAGAAAGCAGCTGTGATATTGGGGGATATGAACAAGGAATCATTGCTACCATTGTTTCCCCTGCCTGCCAGAATAAACAAGGCAGCATAGCTATCATCTCCACATGGGAGGAAATGACAGACCCTGGCTGCTCAAGCAGTTAGTTTGTCCTTTCAGGGAGAGGCATGTCTCATTGTCTCATTGCTGTAAGTATCTGTCTTGCCTATGAAGAGGAGACAGCACTGTGTATAGTTTTGGGCTGTGTTTTTACCGGTTTGGGGGGGGAAGGCAGAAAAACTACCTTCTTTGGTTGTCTCCACAAAGGCTGTTTGTAGTACCATGGACAAAGAGAACAATGTAATGAGAGTCAGAAATTTATTCTTCGTTTTCCCATTAATATAGCAGTACATCTGGGCATCACAGCTTAGCTTGTTGATAAATTCTAAGTTGAACCATGGAGTATTTATGTAAGACTCTGGCACAGACTTTTTGCTCCCTCTTGGTTTTAATGGGCAATAGGGATGACATGCATGGCATCCTCTTTGTTGGCATGAAGAGTCAGACACTCTTCATTACAAAGAGGAAACTGTGGTAATAGGAAATGCCAAAAAGATATTTGGCAAGGCAAGCAGAGGTCAGATTCTCCCTCTTTTGGTTAACCCAATGGTAAGGAAAATATGATCCATGGGCCCCATGTGGTGCCAGCCCCCTTTTTATGTCTCTGCTCCAAAGCCTCCACTTGTAATTTTTTTCTGGGCAAAATTTGCTCCCGAATACCACCTGGAATGGCAAGTTCAGTCTAACCACCCCCAGCACTGAGAAGTTGCCATACACTAGATGAATAAATGCAGGAAAAACTAGAGGCAGACTTCTGATTACTTCTAGAACTTGTATTGGGCCAATTTTCAGCTCACTTTATATGAGTAAACTCTGCTTTGGACTAGTACAATGTGTGATACTACTCCATAGGTGCTCATACATGTCCATAATGCTTTCTCCTTCTCTAACTATGTATATATACACACATGGACACATATACACAACCCATACAGAAAGGACTTTTCTTATTTCCTTGGATAGGTGGTGGTTCAGATGGAAGGGTTCAAAATTTGAAAAGATTTCATAGTGTATCTGAAGGTAAAGTTTCCCAGAAGCTGATGCCCAACACTTAAAGGATTTTTCACATCTGTAGGAGCAAATGTTTTAGAACTAGAGAGCTTTTCTCTTTGTGTTCCTGGCACTTCGACTGAGTTAACAGCTACCTGAGCTGGTTTTTTGTTTCTATCCCTGAAAAAGAAAACAGAAAAGGGACTTGTGGATCAGCTATCATAGGAAAATTTCAAGCCTGCTCCTATGGAGAATGGCCTGCTGGCACTCATGAATGAAAAATGACTAAGGAGGACTGCCTGGCATAGATAAAATAGGAATGTACTATTTAAAGGTGGTGGGAGTTTTTTGTTTTTGTTTTTTTGCACACTTTTGAGTTGGGAGCTATGGTGGAAGGGATTCAAAGCAGTCAAATATTGCTTGGAGAAGGCTAGGCTGCATTTCAGCTTGGCAGTGTGATGAAAAGATCATGTTTTTAATGGTAAACGATCTGTCTTGAACCGCTTCCTGATATTTCAGAAAGTTAATATTGTTAATTTCAGCTTATAAATTCTAAAACAAATGAAAATGCACTTAATTAAAAATAAGCCTGTATTATATCAATGTCAATGTGGTTTTTTAAAATAAAACTCTTGTTATGATAGAATGTGAATTATTCATTCACTGAAGTGCATTGTAACATGGAAAAGCAGGAGACAACCAGTGTATGTGTTCTTATAGATGTGCCATGTTTCAGTGCTAGTTTGAGATCACAGACCACTGACGGCTTCCACTTATAATACATCACCTTTGGGAGCTAGCCTTGCCCATTTCTCTTTGAAGAGCAGTGCCTCCAGAGCTGACAAAATGTTCGCAAGCCTTCATCTAGTCATTCTGGGACCCAAAGAGAAAGTCAGTCTGCCAGAGATTCTTAAGCTCTTACCTGTTTTCCTGTATTAGCATAAAATGCTTCCAGCTAGCAATAGCCACAACTAGGGAGCAGGAATTCAGTCCTAAAGTCCTCTCACATGATTTTACTAGACTGGAAGAAAGGGTAATATCTCATACAAGAGATGCAATACTTCAAGACAGTAAGTCTAGGTATGATATTGTCTGAGAACTGCAGACTGCTGGTACTCTTTAAGACAGTTCCATATGTTCACGTATGAAGCAATGGGGTACACTTTGTAGTACAGGATTACTTGAACAAGTTGCAGAATTCATTATGTAACTAATATTAGTTCAAATAACAATGAGTTAGTCTACCATGTAATCGCAAGTCCAGGCTAAAAGTAAATAGGATTTAAAACAATACACCCCAATATATATTGTTTACAAACTTTGGAAGGTGGTGTTCGTCCAGACTGGAAAACTCTGGGAAAATCAAAACTGGAAAATTGTGCAGCATCTGCAAAAATATGGTTAATGTGATTTGATTGATTTACTATGAAACTTATTTATAGATGCTGCAAGAATTCCAGGCTTGGGGGGCATGATGGAAATGGCTGATGTTTGCACTTTTTCATTCTTCATAAGAAAATAGGGTAAAATGTACAACTGCTTTGGCATTTTGGCTCTGTAACAAGCCTCTTTATAAATGCACATTGCAATGCAAGGATTTGCCTTCTTGAGAGAGAATACAGCAGACTGGAATGCTAATTTCTTTGTCACTAGAGAGTTGCTCCAGTTCAAGTATAGAGACAGACCATTGTCAGCTTTGCTCTCCCAAACATTCAGTTCTTCAAAAATTATAATTCTGTCTATGAAGAAATGTGTGATTCTTAGCTGTTCCTTATTTTAAAAACACATGTATACACACACACACACACACAGATGTCTCACCCTTTGTCACCAAACAGATTCAGTAGGCAAAGCCATTCCCAACATGGACAAAATTTTGCATGCCTGCCAAGGAGTCATTAAGACAAAGCACTTGGCAGGAAAAAATAAGGCAGCGACCCTAATTCAGCACCAAGACTTTTATAAACTAAGCTTGGGAATACGAATCTTAGCCCTCCTCTTTTCCACAATCTCTTTTTTTAAATCAAATTCCTTCTGATCCATTTATGACAAAATGTGTGAATTTTCTAAATTTCAAGGAAAAGAAAACCCAGTTCCTATCCATCCCTATCTCAATATGACAAAGAGCTGCAGAACCAAGTCCTTTATTATTTCCAAAGATGTATCATTCATCGGTAATATTTATTACACAGGAATGTTAATTGTTAGAGAGAGGGTAAATTATATACTAGAAATAAGTACATCACCATTCAAAACAAGAAATGGCAGGGCTTTTTTGGTTGCAGCTGTGTTAGTTGTGAATCTGCATGTTGCTCGTAAAATGTAAGTAGAATAACTGCAGGGTAGTTGTTCAGGAAATACTACAGACAGTGTTGCATCACTCTAGCAATTTAGGGCTGTGTGGTACACAAAGAAGAAGAGCTGATAAAATCCATAGTTCTGTCTGTAGCTTGTAGCTATTATTTCCTGCCAGCCATGTGCTCCCTTCTTTAAGCTCCCCTGCAGAACATATGCTTCCTGTCATACCTTACCAGGTAACCAGAGACACACACCATCTGCCTGGTACATAAAACAAGAGACTCAGAGAAAGTAGGACCTTTAGTAAAAAGAACAGCAAAGCTTTCAGAGATGGGAGATCAGAGGGCTATTTTGGCTGCCAAGGAAGGAGACTTGAGCACGTTGGAGCAGCTACATGTAGATGGTACATTGGGTCATAATATCACTGACTCCTTAGGAGCAGGCCTGGTCCATCATGCTTCACGAGCAGGCAGGCTTGAGTGCGTCAAGTTCCTGGTACTGCAAGCAAAGCTTCCCGGGAATCAGAGAGCAAACAATGGTGCAACTCCAGCACATGATGCTGCAGCCATGGGCAACTTGGCTGAACTACAGTGGCTGATCAAAGATGGAGGGTACAGCAAGCAGGTAAGGTGGCTGTCTAATGTAAAAGGGGCTTCCTTACCAGGAGCTACAGAAAGCAGGAGCAAGGTAAAAGGTTGCTTACAACCAGCTATACGTGAAGAGCTTTTGTTCATATTGCTGCCTTTGGATTGTCAGAGAATACCAGCAACTCCTGGATCCAAATAGCTTCAGGTTGGAATGTTGTCAGCAATTAAACTTTCTCCTCCAAGCATACTTTAGCACATTGCTAAAGTCACATTGCTTCTCATTATGACAGCTGGTATAGGGAGGGTTTGTGTATTGCAAGGAGCTCTGAATGGAATGCTCTGTGTAGAGACATACAATGCATTTCCTATAAGATCCTTGTTACTAGGGCACCCAGAATCAGAGGAAGAGGGTAGATAATGACATAGCGGCATCTCCCAAGCACAGCATAGGAGTAAATGGCAGCCATTCATACAGAAGGAAGAAAATAAATAGGTGTGCTAGAGACATAATTATGGATAAAAACTGGTCCTTGTCTCTTGTGTCCCAGCCATTAAGAGTCAACCCCCTATACTGGCTTCTGTTTCTATGTTATGGTGGAATGCAATGGTATTTGGAGAACTGGGGCTTTTAAGATACACAGAAATGAGGCATGCATCAGGTAAAGATTGTGTATGTTGGGAGAAAGGGTAAGAATGAGGCAGAAACACAACAAAGCTCAGAGCATCGATGAAACTGCTATTTATCTTACTAATAATACTGCATCCATATTCTGTCACACTAGAATGCTTAATCCTGGTTTTCACTCATTCATCCCCATGCATTCTCGGCAGGCATGGAGGAGTGCCTTGCAAGAGGACAGTACCTGTTCCTGCTTGCCACTAGAACCAATTCAGGTGGAGGCCCATAAACTGGCATCATTAGCCTGTGGGCTCATCCTACTTTCCTCCTGTTCAGGTTCACTGAAGATGAATGCATGAAAGTAAGGTAAAACTAGTCTGGGTTCCCAGGTCCTCTGATGCAGCCCCCTGAAACCCAGTTTTATGATAGAGTATAAATTCTTAGTTCGTGATTGCTTTCATACAATGTAAGCATAAATACATATTCTGCATTAGTTTGAACAGTTTTCACTAAAGGTTGGCCCACAGAAAGGCATCATATTGAAGTGGCCCTCTCTGTGTTTCAGAAGAAATTGGATGATGAAAAACAGGGAAGTGAAGTTGTGTTTTGTTCTGCTGGTTTGCCCTCCCTGGATGCTTATTCAAAAAACAAACCCCAAACTTAAGACTCCAATGTATTTGTATCAATTGCTTCAGCATTTCATAAGTAGATACTCTCTAGATTGCAACTTCCATCACATCTGGCAGACAGAAGATTGGGACAAACTGCTTTATAGTTCTAGCCTAGGGACCAGGTGTGTGTATCCCTCCAATTGTAGCTGGACCACAACTCCAGTGATCTCTTTGCATTGGCTATACTATTTAGGGTTGTTGAGAACTGCAGGGCAACTACATCTAGCAGGTCACGCATCCCACACCTCACGCACCCTATCTAGACCAAATTCACACAAACACTTCATTTTGCCCACCCTCAGAACACTTTAAAATGTGTCACATTGTAATGCTGGTGACATGTACCGTAATTTGGCACATGAATTATCCCATTACAAAGACTTGCCATTCTGTTGCTACAGATTGCTAGTGATGTCGTTAGAGCATTGTGCCTGGGAGAGATGGGAATTCCACAGAGCAAACTGTCATGAAGTCTTCTTCTCTGTGGGCATTCAAATACCTCCTTTGCTCATTTACTGAACCATGGGATTTAGCTTATAACCCAGAGACGAAAATTGTGTGGCACTCCAGATGCATACCCTTGAACGTTTCACAGATTAAAATTTGGAAATGTGTAGCTAAGCTAAATCACAGTGTGCTCAAGATGGCAAAAGTTATTCATGAGGAGAAGCATACAAAGTACGAGAGGCTACAGAAGCCTGAGCCTATTGGGAAGGGCAAGATCCCACCTCTCCTCTTCTCTTCTCCCCTGCATTAATTGCAAATTCTTGTTTGTAGCAATTGAAATACACCAAAGACCAGAGCAGAAAGAGGAATGAGGAGAGAGAAACTAAGCTATTTTAGTTGGGGCATCAGAAAATTGGGACAGTCCCTTCCAATGAGGGACATTGTCCCTAATCATGTCCCTATCTCATGAGTGCCAGAGTGGGGTAGTGGTTTGAGTGTTGGACTGCAACTCTATAGAGACTGGAGTTCAAATCCCAACTCAGGCATAGAAATCTACTGGGTGACCTGGGACAAGTCACACTCTCTCGACCTCAAAAAAAGCAAAGGCAAACCCTCTTTGAATAAATCTTGCCAAGAAAACTGTTAGGGCTGCAATAAGTTGGAAGTGACCTGAAAAGGCACAACAACAAACAGTCCCTACCAAACTGGGACTGCTGGAGAGTATACAAATGTGGGATTTCTTAGCTGCTGGCAATGGCTGATGGGAGTTGCAGTGCAAAAACATCTGGAAGGTGGTACAGTTTGCATCCCATACTAAACCATGCCTATACAACTTCTGCCTGAGGTCCTTTCATACTACACAGCAATAGCATTTTGATTCTACTTTAACTGCCATGGCTGCATCCTGTGGAATCCTGAGATCTGCAGTTTGGTGACGCACCAGACCTCTCTGGAAAAGAATTCTAAACACCCCTCCCTAAACTGCAGATTGAGAGCCAGTGTGGTATAGTGGTTTGAGCATTGAACTGTGACCCTGGAGACCAGGATTCGATTCCCTGCTCGGCTGTGGAGATGTAGTGGGTGACCTTGGGTATGTCACATATTCTCAGCCCCAGAAAACCCACTGATAGGTTCACCTTAGGATTGCCATAAGTCCGAAACAAGTTGAAGGCACACAACAACAACAAACTGCGAATCCCAGGATGCCATGGGATGGAACCATGGCAATAAAAGTGGAATCATAGTGCTGTAATTGTTTTGTGTAAAAGGCCCCGGGTGCTAACTATATTTTTAATGGCAGTGTGAAGGGGTCCTATGTATGTAGGCCTTCTCCATTTGAACAGGAACCTTGGCCAGGCAGGGTTCCTGTTTAAACAGAGAAATGTGTATATAGGCCTCCATCACATTGCCACCAATGTCATGGCTAACAAAGAACATGACCAAGAGATGAAATGGCAGCCTGGAATGTGCTTATAGGGATGATCCTGCTATCTTTGTCATCCATTTGATAAATGGATGTATAGGATTGTTTGAAAATGCACACAGAGACACACACACATACAAACCCTGCAAAACCCCACAAAAGTTCTTTCTGTGCCACAAGTATAACTGGTGAAGCGGTCTAGACAGGAGAATTGAAATTGGGAAATACACCAACTTGTGCCCCCAAACTGTCATTTTCTCCATAGGAGCAAGATGCTTCTGGGGCTTCTCCACTCCATTTAGCTGCTCGCTTTGGACATTCAGAAGCTGTTGAGTGGCTGGTCCAGGCAGGGTTTGACACTGCAGTGGAGACCCGGGAAGGAGCAGTGCCAGCTCATTATGCAGCAGCCAAGGGAGATCTCACATGCCTGAAAGCGCTGGTTGCTGCAGACCACAGGTAGGCGAAAGCATAGCATGCTGCTCTTTACAGCACATCACACTCATAATATATTAAAAAACACAAAACGCTGTTTCCTCCACTGTACCTGTCACTCAGGCCTGGCCAACTGTACATATTGCAAAATTAAATGGCATTATGTGGACCAGCTTTCCTTAACCTGCTGCCCTCTAAATGTGTTGGATTACAACTTCCATAAGTTCATCTGATAGGCAGTTGGGAGTCTCCGGGGATAATAGGCCAGCCAGGACTAGCCCTAGTATTGGATAAAGTGAGGTGAGTCTAAGGAAGATGTCCAGTTGAAGAAGGATTCAGCTGCCAGTCTGGTTGGACTCTGGAGTTGGGTGGCACTGTTCTTTTGATCTTATTCCTAAGCAGTGAAATGTTTTTGTTGAGCCTTAACTCAACTTAATCTGGAGGGAAAACTGATGTGAACTGTTGACTTCAAAGTTATAGGTAGCAAGGACCATGTGAAAAAGTCGTTGCTTCCTGAAAGCAAATTGAGGAGCCGATTGGAATTTTTCTGGGTGTTTTGTTTCCACAGCAGAACATCACCAGATGCTCTGCCTGAGTCTATTGAGAGAACAGAAGGCAAGCGCTTGTAATCTTTGCTGAAGATGACTGAGTTTCCAGTAACAGTGCCCACAACCATCTGTCCCCCTTGGTCTTGTTCTCTTCAGTGGCTTGTTCTTTCCCAGCCATAGGAACTCAACACTAGGCTGGATTGCTCACTAATGGTGCACTTCTGTACATAGGTAAGGAGAAGTAAGGAATGGCCACAGTGTATAGTGGTGCTTGCCTTCAGGTAAGGGGGCCTAACTGTGAACCTCCAAGACAATGCATGTTCAGAAAAGAGGGAGTAGGGTGCAAAACTAAGGGTTAGACCTGGCCTTGGTTTGGATTGCACTAGGCTCTAATTTTATTTGCTTAATGCAAAAGGATCAGGATGTGAGCAAGACAGCATCCCCTTATGTATCCCTTCACTCCCATACTGGTTACCATGGCATATGCTCAGTGAGTGGGTTAAATCAACCACCAAGCTCTACACTGTGCCTATTTATGCCAGGTAACAAAAGCTGGAAAATTCTGTTACTCTGGAAAGTAATATAAGATACAAGAATGGTTGCCCTTTGCTGGAAATGAAAACAACAGAAAAGCCATTACGTAGGTCCCCCACAACTGGGGGGGGGATCTATTCTGGAACTTAGGCCATTTCCGCACTAGACTGTTATAGTGCTATTATTCTACTTTCAACATCCTATGGAATCCTGGGGTTTGTGTGTGTACGTTGTGCCAGACACCATATGATGGGTTAGATATTGACCACAACTTTAATGCAAATACATCATATAGTAATTAACTAAATCTACATACATAAGCATATTCATCAAGTATATTCATCAGTGAGTGATCACATATATCAAGTATATCCTAGTAAGTTGGAGGGGACACAGGGCCTGTCAGTTTCATGAAGCAGAAGATGCCCAGGCAGGGCATGTAGCCATAGATGGAAGTTAAATATCGGACAGAGCATGCTATATCATCCATTCTGTATCAGCAAGATGGGGCATCATTTCTCAACAGTCTGGTGACATAAGTTCACCTGATTTGCCCAGAGTGCAGGTTCTTTCCCCCTTAGCATCAGTTAGACCCCTCCCCTCAGGTTTCCCTCCCCCATAAAGCTCATGCCCAATGTCCCCTCTGCCTATTATGGACAAAAAGTCACTTGGTGGAGACTCAGTTCTCTCATTCATTATCATGCAATCATCCTTAGATATCAAGACAAACAAAAAGTGTATTTAGAAATCCTCTCCATGGGCTCAATGTAGCTTGCTTCCAAATTAAGTGCACAGATGATAGACTGCACACAATCTTTGGTAATCCTAAAATAGTTCAACTGCAACAGCTGTCTTAGATTTTGTGTGCTGTCTGTCTGTCTGTCTCTGTCTCTCTCTGTTTTCTTTTTTTCTTGACCATTTAGTACATTTCTGAATGATAATTCTGGGTGGGGCTCAACTACACAGTAACACTGGTGCTCCAGTTTTGTCCGATCATTTCAAGGTATATGTGTCAACCCCTTTATCCTAATTCCAGTTAGTGGTTTTTATGTCATGGTGGTTTCACTATACTTTAATTTTTTTTGTATTATTCTTTTTTACATTTTATCACAAGGTTCTCTGGATATCTTTTTTTTCCCCTTTGGAAGATCAGGATATAAACGTCTAAATCAAGTGAGTAAACAAGTTTCAGCCAAAGCAATGGGCCCTGCTACTAGATCTAACATTGCTGTAGTAATTTCTCTCCTCCAACAGTTGTGTGAACAAGCAAACCAGGAGTGGAGCAACCCCTCTGTACCTTGCCTGCCAGGAGGGTCACCTCCACATCACCCAGTTCCTGGTGAAAGACTGTGAAGCTGATGTGCACCTGAGAGCACATGATGGCATGACAGTACTGCATGCAGCTGCCTGTGGTGGCCATTATGCTGTTGTCATCTGGCTGGTAACCTTACACTTTTTACACTTCAAAAGAGCAAGCATTGTTGATGTCTGCAGTAGAACATTCTTCTCTAGATGGCTTTGTCACTGTCAGTGTTGTCATTTTCATTACTGGAGGACATTAACCATTCTGTTCAGTTAACTTACATTTCTCTGTCATTGTTCCAACCTAGGATTTCTATTCAGGATAATCAGATTTTTGTCCTAGTGTTATCCCAGTTTTCCTTCCTTACTTCTTAAGAGGCTGGACAACTAACTGCTGGGGATGCTCTAGTTGGAGATCCTGCATTGGGCAGGTGATTGCACCTGAAGGTCCATAATGGTCCCTTCTAACTTTTTGATTCTATCACCTTTCCTTAACCCTTATTCCATTATCGTTACTCCCAACTTTTTAGGAGAACCACATGTTGGGAATGTGTGTGCTTCTTGCTAGTGGTATCTGCCACTTAGGAGGGCCCAGGTTTGGGGAAAATTGCCTTTTTGGACTGTAACTTGTACATGACACATTATCCAATATGATAAGTAGCCATGTTGGTAAGGAGTTCTGAAAGATGTAGTCCAGAAGAGTAATTTTCTCCAGTTCTAGAAGTGCCACCAAAAGAAGGCTTTGATGTAGCAGCAAAAATTAGTGCTAGTAGCTTTTTGTTAAGGTTTATACTGAATTTTTGTCACTGCAGCAAAGTGTGAGATGGTGCTCTTGGGAGTGCCTTGCCCAGTAGTTCCAGTGTTTCCCACTGAGGAAGGACTTTGGCCAGCCCATCTATGTGGGCTTATGTAGCTGAGCATACAATATATAGAAAACAAATTACAGAACCTTTCTTTGTGTTTTATTATTTGTATTTTTCGTGTGGCTCTTGGCAGTTAAATACCAAAAATCACAGAAAAGCCAAATGAATGACAAAGACTCACTGAAGAAAGATAGTCTCCATTTTCACTTCTGTTTGACCCTTTCTCAACATACACAATTTTCCTTCAATGTAGGTAACCTTCACTGATGTCAGCCTCACCACCCAGGATGTTGAAGGAGCCACAGCACTCCACTTTGCTGCCAGAGAGGGACACACTGCTGTTGCTGACAGACTCCTCCTTATGGGTGCTAAGGTTGTGCTGGACAACTGGGGAGGAACTCCTCTCCATGATGCAGCAGAGAATGGGCACTTGGAGGTATTTGTTGATACTGTGTGGAGAACAAGAGGTATGGAGGGAAACAGGAGCTTGGTCAGAACTCCAAGTTTGGCTGAATGTTTCTCCTAACATTGGCCCTTTATAGACACACACACACACACACCACTAATCACTGGACAATTAGCAGGTTCAGAGCAGGCTAAATTTGGTTGTTTAAATCACTTGCTCCTGCATCTTGTGTACATATTTGTAATGCCTACAGACCTGCTACTATGGCAGTAAGGAGGAATTTCAGAATGCAGGGTCCGAAACATGGATCATGATGGAGTCTAGTGGGAAAATATTTTTTTAATGTGATGTCAGCTGACCCTTCTGAAGAAGACTAAATGCACTGCAAGTAATATGTTTAACTGGTCCTATTGAATCAGCCATGAAATTGCTACATGTTTTGCACCCAGTTTTCAGCAGCCATACAGAAGTTCCTTCTATCAGCAAAAGTTTAAAGAAGTCAGACTATATGTAGGGCAGCATATCCTGTTCTGAAATTACCTGAATAACAAAGATTTTTCTCTCTGGACACATTAAGGATATATTAGAATGACATACTATCCTTCTCCAATCTGGTGCTTTCTAAATGTTTGAGACTACAACTCTACTATACTCTACGAACATGGCACCTGGATGGATATGAGCAGTACTAGTCCAACATATTTTATCTAATTGTATTCATTAAAACAAAAGGATATTTTAACAAATACAGACAGCACAGACTATAATGCATTGAGCTACAGTTTGCATCATCCCTAGTGCTGTGCTTGCTAGGAATGATAGAAGCTATAGTCCCAGCCATCTGGAGGGCTCTAGGTTGGGGGAAATTGGTATTTTATTCTCAAACATCTGAATCTGTCTGGATAGAAAGATTTTTGCTATTTGGGTAATTTCAGAACAGAATATTCAGCCCCATGTACACTCTGATCTTCTACCTGAAGATATCAGATTAAGATGAATTCAACAGCTGAATTTAAAACAATTCACCACCAAACTGAGGATAATTGCTGTACACAGTGAACGATACCATCTAATAAGTGGAGTATAAGGGTGGCATAAGCCATAGAGATTTGTGGAATTGTGCTCTCATGCTGCTCCAACTCACTTTGTCTACAACCTGTGTTAAATGTGTAGTATGCAGCTAAGTTTCAATTTTTTTCCTTTCATACCCATGTTAATGTGCATGGGCTTGATCCAGAGTGGGATTACAGCACACACAGGTTGTTGTTGTTGTTGTTGTTGTTGTTGTTGTTGTTGTTGTGTGCCTTCAAACTGTTTCCAACTTATGGTGACCCTAAGGCAACCCTACCATGGGGTTTCTTGGAGCTGCAAGTGTGCGGCACACAGAAGGTTACTCAGTGGGTTTCCTTGGCCAAGCAAGGAATCAAATCCTGGTCTCCAGATCTGTAGAGCAATGCTCAAAGTGCTACACCACATTGGCTCTCACACAGGTAGATAATGCTTAGGCCATTTCCGCACTACACTCTTATAGCGCGATTATTCCACTTTCAACATCCTATGGAATCCTGGGGTTTGCAGTTTCAGGAGGGGCTGATCGGCCCCTCCCTATACTGCAAACCCCAGGATCCATAGGATGTTGAAAGTGGAATAATCGTGCTATAAGTGTGTAGAGCGGAAATGGCCTCAATGTTCCTTCTAGCAATTTTTTTTTCTAACTTCCTTCTTACACAGAGGCTAAACAAACTTCTGTTTGTACCGAGGCAGGTTTTATTTTAAGCATCTTGGGGCCAATGAATTTAAGATTGGGAAAAAAAAGACTGCTGGAGATTTTAACTTCCTCTACCCACGCACACTCATCCTGATCAGAATCAGGCCCAAATACACTTTCTATAGAGGAAAAAAGAAATTAAGGGTCATCTGCATGTTATATATTTAATGCAGCATGTAGTCAGTCCCTTATGTGGCTTTAGGACAAATCCACATGGCTATATACTCATGGCAGCTAACATGAGATAGCTTGACTTATTCAGACTTACCGTACATTTCCTGTCACAGCCATCATTCCCTGTAAATGTCATAGCCATCAACAGGATGCAAGTGATGGCAACTTGATCTGTCACAGAGTCCCTAACACTTATGACAAATGCTTCTCCTTTTGTGGGAGATACACTGGGGAAAAAACACTCTGAAAGAGAAACTTCAACTACATAAATTGTTTCCTGGGTTGTGTGTGAATAAGGAGGATGGTGATTGTTTATGTATTAATTTGCAGTGTTGTCAGGCGCTGATCTCTCACCGAATAGATCCAAGCATTTGTGATGTGGACGGTTACACTGCAAGGGACCTGGCAGAATACAATGGACACAGGCAGTGTGCACGCTACCTTCAGGAAGCAGAGAAGATGGTAATGGAAGAGTTATCTTTGGATATATAGAGCTTTGCTTCCATGTGAGTCCCTGAAAACAGAGGTCACTACATTACATGGCTATGCCACTTAGGTAAGATATGAGTGGGAACTGTGCAGTCCTCCAGAGGTTGGTGGACTGCATCTCCCAGCAGCCCTAGCCAGCATAGCTAGTGATAAGGAATCCTGAGAAGATGCAGAGTAATGGCCTCTGGATGGCTGCACAGTTCCCCCCTCCCCAAAGTAAGATATCAACATTAGAGAGAAGATGATCACATTATGGGGAAGACAGCTATATTGATTTCCCAGTTAATATCTCCTTGTTAAAAATGGAGACACAAAAAAGTTAAAACTGTCACTTCATAAATAAATAAGCAGTCACATAGGGACAGGGGGATGATGGAGGTGGGGCGCCTCCAGCAGATAGTTTCTGGGGCACCGCTGCTCCTTATCTACCCTCCCTATGCACTGTAGCATATGATGTAGCCCCACTCTCCACGTGATGTAGCCCCACCCTTCTGCCCATCCCCATGCCCAACCCTCCTCTGCGCTCTCTAAGCTACACCACTGTAAATAAGGACACAGCATTTACATGCCTATTTGATATAACAAATAGTTTGAGAAGATCCAGAAATTTCAATATTAATTGAAAACATCTTTTAAGACTAAATTAACTGTATTAATAATAGAGCACAAAAACTTGTATAGACTATATCTTATTGGATTCTGGAAGAGAAATTGCTAGTAAGTAGTAACTGACATCATTAAATAGATGCTTTAGAATCATCTCCCTCTAGCTTATTTTTAAAAGGACTGTAATTTACATTACAGATTGTACATAGGATGGACAGTGACAAAGATATGGAAAGACAATTAATTTATTTTTATAAAAACATGTATCTACACTCCTAATGTTTCCTCACCACTCTGAGCCACTAATGACAATTGAAAGCAACATGCAATAAAATAATAAAATATAACAACACAGATAAAATAAATGCAATGTTACATAAAATTTAAGAAATACATGTGTGTCTGAACATGAAAATATTTACCATACAGCAAAACATAGTCAAAAAAGGTGCCAACCTAGCCTCTAGAGGCAAGGAATTTGATAGCTTGGATGAAGATTTATGGAAGGAGTTTGGCAATCTGGAAGTGCTTGCTTTTCAATAAAATTAAGGGGGCAGGAGGAGGTGACAGTCGTGGTGGTTGCCTCTAAGTGGTGGGTAGATTACTGAGTAGGAGCAGAACATGCTTTTTATCATCATATTAACCATTATCTTTGGTTAACATTGAGTTACGATGGCAATGTAGCCAGAATGGGATTACTGAGAAACAAGAAGGTAGTAGTAACAACATAATTGGGGAACCCCAAGATTTGTAGAAGCATCTTTGGGGAGGGGAACAGAGGAGAAAAATCTCCCTGAAACAGCCAAAAGAAAATTGAGCAAGCTCAGTAGCTAAAGAATGCTAAGTTTCAGTTGGTTAGGAAGGACATGAAATGTAGCATTCTGACCAACTGGTAGGAACACTGAACAAGAAGAGACACTGTACATGTAACATTTTGTTCCCGACTTCACTTCTATTAGACATCTTAGTCTGGATGGATCACGAATCAATAGAATCCCTTCTGAATCATGAGGTCTGTTTATCTCATACATATTTTATCCTTGTCCCCATGAACAAGGGAAAATTAACCTTTTTGGAAAAGAGCTCCCACAATCAAAAAACCAGTATAGCCCTCAACCTGCTTTATCAAGCTCCATGAGATCAAACAGACTTTAAAGAGACGTTTATTTCCACCACCTCTACCACATTTTCACAGATGAAAATCAGGACATGTGTAGCCAAACAACATTAGAGTGTGCTTAAGATGAAAAAAGTTATTGATGAGGAAGACTACATAACCTAGGAGAAGCCATAGCTGTTTGTTTTTGCCTGAGCCTACTGGGAAGGACAAGATTCTTCTCTCTCTTCTCTCTCCCCTAATCTCCCACTTTTACCTCACTTTGCAGCAATTGAAATAAGTTGGGGACAAAGGAGGAAAGTGGCATTTTAAAAGCAGCTGAAAAAGTGAGATGATTGATGATTGTCCTTGCCAAATGGGGGCAATGGAAGAGCATGCCACCGCCACCTTCTCCTTCTCCTCCTTCTTGCTCTTCAACAGCAGCTCAGTGTTGGAGCTGGAGGTTGGCTCTCTACCACTGTGGCCTTAAAGGAATCCAATCTATGTCCCTTTTGCCTTTGCAACTATTTTTGGTTTGCCATTGAGTAGAGTGGAAATTTTTCACCTAGGCATGTCTCTGGCTTAGGATAACAACTGAGCAAGCATGTTGCCGAACATGGATACTAGAAAGCAAGTAGGAAGAGCCAGATGGCACGATAAGAAGGGTCAAGAGGAGTAGCTCAGAGATTTTTCAGGCTTGGATGAAAGTCTTCAGTTGAGCACCAAGATTTCTAAGTTTCCACACCGGAAGCTCTTCATCCACAAGAGAACAATGGGCGTTGGAGTGGCACTGTGGTTAACTTGAGAAGCTGGTGCTGAAATCCTAATCAAGCTCTTAGGTTTCATTGAACAAAGCACAGTAAATCTTTGCCATGGTATGAGATTTGGAACAGGGCCTTCTGAAACCAGAGCCTGCTGTCATCACTCAGTCTGCCAGTAAAATATTAATGGGGAAAAATATATCTCCAAAACACTTCTTAACTAATTAAAACAGAGCTGTTGCCCACATCTGGGCCTACTCACAAGGCCTCTAGGTCTCTCCTGTTCAAATCTGATGGGTAAATACTGTTTGAGCAGGATGAGATCCCAAAACAACAACATTAGTGTTGCCACTTTTTCAAAATGGCAGTAATGGACATTAGAAATTCATGAGGCGCAGGGTTGAAAATTAACCATGTATTTCTCTGTAAAATTAACATATTGCCAGTTTTATAAACTACATGGTGTGTACATTTCTGTCTTTATGGATGGCCCAGGAACAAAAATTTGGGATGTTTTGGCCTCTTGTTCAGTCTATTTAAAAGGAAAAGCTTTCCAGCCCTCAAACACGGGGCATCCCTTAGATAAGGGACACCTGCTAGTCCTATAATGGGGAAGCCTTCTGGCCTTCAGACAAGGGACATCCAATACAATATGGGACATCTGGCAAGTGAGAGTGAGGGGAAAAAAGTCCACATATGCAAGGGAACCTTTCCCAGATAAGGCACTAAGAATGCCTAGCTTGAGGTGTCTTAGCTGTTCCAACCAGTGGCTCTCAAACTTTGGCCTGCCAGATGTTATGGACTTCACTTCCCGAAAGCCCCAGCCAGCTTGGCCAATGGTCAGAGATTCTGGGAACTGAAGTTCAAAAAAACACAGGGACAACCAAAGTTTCAGAACCACTGTTTCAGAGTAAATACTATAATAGTGCATATTTGCCCTGCAATAAAATAATTTCTGAGTGCTGCAGCCCACTCTTACATTACACACTGCCTGTCTTGGTGTATTGCACTGCAATACACAGGAGACCCTTACTGTACTGGATATTCAGCAGAACCAAATGATATCCCTATCTCCCCACAGCACCTTTGTCCTGGCAGGTATTTGAAATAATAGATGTGTGTTGGAACCATCCCCACTAGAGGAGGTCAAGCAGCTGCCATCTCATTCCTTTTTATCTCCTCTTCCTGCTTCCATGACAGGGAGCGGGGGAGACAGAGCCTGAATCCACTGGTGGCCCTGATTGGCTGGTGGCCTTGAAGCCTTCCTCCCCTCAGAATGGCTTAGCCCCGTCTCTTGGCCCAAGGGTGCCTTTAGAAAAGGCTTTTTTCATGAAGTGGGTCTGCAAAATTTTATGATGAGTTCAGATGACATTTTGTCATACCATTGCCCCACCCCATTCACTTTATAGAAGTTTTGATGTTCTTCACCCATAACTCACTTTTGTTTTTCTACTGCTTCTTCTGTCTTTTTTTCTTAGCATCTTTGCAGAAAATACAGGTAGATGCACAGGGCCTACAAATAGGTAGTGTGAGAAGTCTTCCTTTTGGAAGGACCCACATTTGTAATCCTTCCATGTTCTACCACAGCTTCCATCTTTTCCCTTACAAAAAAAAAAAAATCCAATATAAAGCAAAGAACGTGAAGGCTACATAATGACTTTTGACTGACAGCACAAACAGCTGTCTATCCTGAAGTTCCCTTAGTGTCAAACAAAATCAAAATGTCTTATTACTAGGTAATAGTAAGGCATTGGCTGTGAATGCCACTCTGACAAGAATTTCAAGTGCTGACACTGGGTACATGCACATATAAAAACGTGTTTCTCATGATGTAGCTATAAACTGGATTCCATGCTTGCTATAGCAGCTTTCCCTAGAATGCATGTGAGAGAAGGAAGTAAATCCAAGGGAAGTCACTTAACTGGGGTCAAAATGCTCAAGTATCTAGCTTCCCTGTATCCATTTCACCCTCTCGTTATGTGCATTCAAGCTAAGTCACTGTGGAAAGGGATTTTCACTCAGTTGGTCGAGTGCTTACATTTACTGATATGTTTTAAATTGTGATTGTAATCTGGATTATGTTTTGGTTGTATGTATTTGTTTTCTTTGTTTTCGTATCATTGCTGGGCAGCTTGAGTACTATTCTTTGGGAGGAAAGACAGGGTATAAATCTAATAAATAAATAATAATCCCCTTTGCCACAGTAAGTATGAATTTAACAAGGCATCAATGGAACAGTGCAGGTGGATTCCATCAGTGGGGCAGTAAATCTCTCCTGGGTTTAAGTCTGAACCTAAAAGGGGTTATCAAAGATGTTGATCCTTATTCCCAAAATAGGATGGCACCTTGGATAACTTCTTTAACCACCAGACTAAAATCCAGGGTGGATTTACCACTCCACTTACATGGGTGTGCGCCTGGAATAACCACTACCTTGTTTCTAATTCTGAGCAAAGAATGAACTTCTATTGGTTAACTACTCATTTTCATTTGTCCTTCTTTCCTTTTTTGTGTTTAAAATCACAATAATGGGGTACAGCCATATTATATGGTTTGTATCAGTCACATGTGTAGATGATGTTGGAAATCATCAAACAAACTCCCAACCAAATGTGGGCATAAGGTAGAGATGCCATTTCTTCTTGTCTGTGTTCTGCTCCCTGCTTTTTCTGTAATTAGCTCCAGCTCACACTATTGTCTGTGCTGAGACAACCTTTGTTCACTAACATCCTCAGCTAGAATTACATGTTCTTCTCAGAGCCTTTGACATACATGGTTTGATCCTGTTTCCTCTCCACAAACACAGGCTTTGTCCTATCTTAGATCACTTACTTCTTATATTGGTGGGATGTCTTCACAGCCAGAGTTGAGCAGCCTTTTTACATTGGGAGACAGCTGCAAGAACAGTGTAGTGTGCTACCTCATGTGCAGCATTTTTAATAGTACCTCCTTATGAGGAAGTAGAAGTGTTTTCCCTCATTCATTCTTGTTCAGTTCACAAGCAAACTGGTTCAGCCCCATTTTGTGATGCAGAATGTCCACAGTCAACCCAAGATGTTTAGTTGCCTGAGCTCAAAGAAAAGATGGGGCCAACTGTAATCCACCTTTAGAAAGAAACCAAACAGATCAGGCATTGAGTCTTATTTCCACAGTGATGACAGGACACAGCACCTCTTCCTAACTCTGAAGGCAGCAGGTTAGATTAGTGCATGCAGGCCTGACTAGTATACTTTACTCAGTCTTGCACCAGACGAGAGCAGCCAGAGGGCTCTTTCCCTTCCATCTCACCCAGCATCAGCCAGCTGGGTGACTACTTAGGACTGTTCCACCCTACACTGTTATAGTGCTATTATTCCACTTTCAACATCCTATGGAATGCTAGTGTTTGCAGTTTAGGGAGAAGTATTTAGAATTCTCAACCAGAGAGCCCTTTGGCCGCAGTAAACTACAAACCCCAGAATTCCACAGGATATTGATAGTGGAATAATAGCAATATAACAGTGTAGTGTGGAAAGGCCTTTAGTTATACTTAGTTATAGGATGCTGCGTAACACTGACACTTTAAGACAGTGTCTTCTGTACACACTCCCTAGCAGGGGTGTAAAAATGTTCCATTTCAAAAGTAATATAACTGGTGGGAATCAATTTACTTCATTGACATAATTACTAATTACAGTGACTTTTAAAGTTAAAGAGCATCTAAAGGCAATTTGAACAAAAAATTTTTAACGTTTTATGCTATTATGGGAATAAAATGGACTTTTTTAAAAAAAAGTCTACTATAGCAAGTAACAGGAACACATTGCTTTTACAAAGTAACTTTTCTAAATTCTTAGCATAGCAAATACTTAAAATCATTTAGGAATAACTAGACTGATTATCCTTTCCTGTGGTTCTTGACAGAGCAGAAATGATGTAACTACCCAGCAGCCCTCTGGTTCCTGACAAGGGCCAGTGTGTTCACCCTTTTCCTTCAGAAACTGTAGGGTAGCTAGCAGATGAAGTAAGATCTTTGTGACAGCAAGAAAGAAGCTGATGCAACTCTCTGCAGTGGTGGCCCTCAGGCTCTGGCTAAGGCATATGGTTGGGCTAATTAAGGGCAAATACAATCTGATATTATCAAAACTCTATACAACATTCTTAAGAACAGACTAGAATATAGTACTACTATATATGTAAATCATGATTTTGAAAGCCCCGTAAAATATTTGTCTCAGATCAGCATCAGTCATTTTCTGAACTGTCATGGATTTTCAGCAAGTGATAAAAATTTTAAAACTCCAATTCTATACATATTGTCTTAAGATGCAAAGGCAGAAATTTGAAATAGGAAGCAACCATAAAATTTGCACAAAGTTGTACCAGAACATCAATGATGGAAAGCTAGAATGAAAATCCATATTAAATCAACATCTTCTAAGTATGGAGAAATACATTTCCTAAAGATTTAGGCCCTTTCTGCATGTGGAGGGGGAAATGGGGAAAACGCGCTAAAACGGAGCTTACCGGCAGCCATGTAAGTCCATCACCATGCAGAGCAGCATGAGCTTGCTGCTCCGCAGTCCTCCGGCGTCCAAAATGGCAGCTTCGGCGTCCAGAATGGCGGCTTCCGGCTGGTGGAGGCTCTCCACCAACTGGAGAAGCTCACCAGCTGGAAGCCCGCCCCAGCAGATCTGCAGGCATGCACTAGTGCGTGCCTGCAAATCTGCACCGAAGCGCAGCGACGGAGCTGCACGGAGCTACGCGCTCCGTGCTTTTTAAAAACCTCTGAAAAGAGGTTTTTAAAAAACATGCCGCACCACCAGTTCCAGTCGCTTCAGAGTGGACTGAGGTGCGGAACTACGAAAAGTAGTCCACCCCAATCTACTCCACGGTGCAGACAACCTCCGTTGGAGGTCGTTCTGCGCTGTTTTAATACCCCGGTGCGGAAAGGGCCTTACTAGCACTCAGCAACGTGGAGTATCTTTCAGAAGCTCAGTGGTTCTGACCATTGTTAGGAGTAGGGTGTAATTCCTAGATTGTTTCATCCTCATATATGAGGATAAATAATTTTATGTGGTTTACTCCTCACTGTGGAAGAAAATATTCCTGTGCAGTTTTCTCACCTTATTCAAGCATCCAAAGTGTTCTGGAGATTTCTTTTGTGCAGAAAAATACCCTTTTTGTGCAAACCTCTTGTTTCCTATGGAAAAAAAATGCATTTCCTTCTCACAAAACACTGTTTCCTCTACAAGAAACACATTTAGCAAATAGAAAATATGGGGAGATTTTATGCAAAAAAACCACATCTTTCTGCCTGCAGAAGAATTATCTATAACATTTGGGCGTGTTTGAGTACTAGAAGGAGAACTGCACAAACCTCTTGTTGTTCTGTTATTCTTCCCTGATAGGGCTTCCTGAGAGTCAGGAAACCCATTTTTCAAGAGAAAAAACAATATTATTTCCATCCCTAGTGAGCCGGCAGGTGGTATGTTAGTGGAAATGTTGTTTGTTGTTGTGTGCCTTCAAGTCATTTCTGACTTATGGTGACCCTAAGGTGAACCTATCAGCGGGTTTTCTAAGGCTGAGAGTATGTGATGCACCCAAGATCACCCAATGGGTTTCCACAGCCAAGTAAGGGATTCAGCCCTGATCTTCGGGGTTATAGTCCAATGCAGGTTCAGCACACTGATTCTCAGTGGGAATGTTATTGTCTGTTTTCCTTTCTGATAGTCGAACATTTTGTATTGGTTTTCTGTGCACCCTAAGAAATTTGAATGGGTTTGTATAAGTAATACAATCAGATAAATAGAAGTCAGTTACATGTTTGGGAGATGAAGATATGAAATAACCCTTGAAACTCTCGTTTGCCTGGAAACTACTGATATGTTGGAGGCAGTGACTATTTAGCTGTGCAGCAAATTGTTCTGAGTCCCTTCATCTCGTGGCTCATTATTTTATCCTAACCTCTTAATTAAATTAAACTTTTGTAATCTATCCCCACTAATCCATTATATCCATATATAATGTATGAAGGTTGTTCTGATGAGAGATGTTATTCATGTAAGGGCCATGCCCTGCATGACATGGACACTAGCTTCATAGACAGATCTCACAGCTTAGTTTTCTTTAAAGCTGCTAGCGGTGCTTCATTTCTTGTCAGAGTAGGGGCGCTGAGAAAAAGATGTTTAATTCTCTCCTGCCATCCTGTGTTTCTGAAATAACCTGTCAGAAAGGGCTCTTAGTTCTAAAAATATGGGCATAATGTAGGTATCCTGTATTTTTCCACCCAGTGAACTGTTAATAGCAGTCGGTGGGATGATTTAGAACTGGAAGATGACACTGGGGAGAGAAAGGATAAACTAATTGTGCTGCTACTGCTAAAGCTCCCCTGCTGCTTCTTTAAAGCTGTGCATGATTTGGTTTTAAGTCTTTACAGGAGATTCTGTGATAATTCAGCAACCATTTTGTACCGAGTGTCTAGGGAGACTGGATGCATCTCAGGCAGCTTTTTCTTGAGCCTTGCTGATCTCTAGCTCTGTCTGTGAAAATGGAAGACGGAACTACCATGTACAAAGGCCATTTCTGCACTACACTGTTACAGTGCTATTATTCCACTCTGTAGTTTATTGAAGCCAAATAGCTCTCTGGCTGAGAATTCTAAATGCCCCTCCCTAAACTGCAAACCCCAGGACTCCATAGGATGTTGAAAGTGGAATAATAGCACAGTAATGGTGCGGAAATGACCAAAGTCACTGAGAGGTAGTAGTTTGGTTTGGCTAAACTCAGGCAAATTTTTTATTTTTGTCCAAAATTCATACATTTTAGGAAATAAATGGAAAAGGAAGGCAAGGGCAGTTTGAGATGCTGGGGCAGCCAGCCATGGCTGCTCATACCACCAAAGGTTCCAGTACCCTTGTGTTCTCCTGCCACCTGATGCAAAGACTTCAAATATTAATGGGATGCTAATTGTGACTCCTTGACCTGCAGTCTTTCTCTTGCTGGCATTTATCACATAATACTGTCTCTGGCCGCCTCTCTAGACATGTTGAGTTCACCAACTTTTCCTTCTTTTGAGTAATATTCACTAGTTGGTTATAAAATTTTGATCTTCCTAAGGACCAGATCCTATCAGAACAGTACTTGTCCACCTTCTCTCCTCTGTTCCAAATGAATCTCCAAATGAGTGTAACAGGTATGTATCTCTTTGAACAATTCCATAATTTATGCTGTCATTTCTGGAGTCTGAGAGGCCTCCTGCTGGTGATGGTTAGGGCCAGCGCTGGTTTTGGAGTTTCTGTGGTTGGGACTGAAATCTAGCCTGTTCATTTCTGGACATGGAGAACCCACCCACAATATCTGAATATCTTGAATAGCAATTGTGATGAGCAACTTTGTTTTAGATTCTTTTTGTCAAATATAGTCTCACAGACAGTGTCAGGAGACATGTTTCCATGAGTCTGGCTGAAATACTGCTTGCTTTAGACTCATGGGTAGGGCTTAGAATTAAAGGGACACTTATTTGTATTTGGTAGAACTTTTTTGTTTTGTTTTTGCTTCTATAGGGTGAAAAAGAAAATGGCGCTATATGCAGTGGGCTTTTGGTAACAGTGTGTCAGTGTATTCAGTCTGATTGATCAATTGTTGAAAGACAGATGATTGACTGATAAATTGGTTGGCAGTGATGATTATTAAATTGGTTCATGGATAAACCACATCAGTGCGAAGACTAAGAGCATACCTGTTCTCTACCATGCACTCAAGAGATAAGGTACAAAAACAGCAAACATGCGACATACGGCTACACAGATTATACCCAGCAGTAGCTCTTGATGATAGTTGTCTAGGACAGGAACCCACTTGCACCTGGATATGGAACTGATCCATACACCAGTGACAGGGTAGCACACATAAAACACAGTGTCCAAGAAAAGGGGGCAAAACAAAACAAAAAAAACTCAGAAGCCCAATATCAGGATACCGGTTAGTTTATTCAGATGTGACGAAGAGTGTTCCTAAATATAAATGTGGAATCAGGCTATAAAACAGATATATACAATAATATCTATTTACTATTATTAATTGTAATAAATGTTGTGTGCTTTTGTATCACTCCATGTTATTAAGCCCTTCAAGTTCACATTTTCCCTCCTTTTTGTCTGTCCATTGATAACAATTATTCTTCTTCCAGTGTTTTTCTCATGATCGTAAAAAAGTATGAAAGACTATTATCTTGCTGAATACTCAGATATTTTTTCATAACCTTTTCAGCTGCACACAGTGATTAGCCTCATTTGATTGCAAAGGCAAACAAGCAGGGAGTTGCATCAGGTAGCCTGGGCCATTCTGCACTAGACTGTTATAGCGCTATTTTTCCACTTTCAACATCCTATGGAATCCTGGGGTTTGCAGTTTCAGGAGGGGCCCCTCTCAAAACTACAAATCCCAGGATTCTATAGGATGTTGAAAGTGGAATAATAGTGCTATAACAGTCTAGTGCAGAAATGACCCTGGTCTAAACATGAATCTTCCCTCACAATCAGTTCAGCATCTGAAGTCCTGCTTCACAGCTACCTTAACAGGAATGAGCAAGTGGGTCTTATTAGTAATAGCACCCCAGATATGGAACTCCTTCATCATAGAGGTTTGGTTGGTGCAATCTCTCTTTTTGCTCTCTGTCTAAGGTATTAGGAGGCCAAAAAGATACTGCTTTATTCTATTATCTCCTTAGTCTCTTTTAGCTTCTTGTATTGTCTATGCATTTTTAAACAGACCCAGTTTATCGTTACATCTTGCTATTTTAAAACTATAGCTCAAGTATCATATTTACTTTTACTTCTGTATCTTATTGCTTTTTTGTGTGTTTAATCTGGATGTTGCCTCAGGAGGAACAAAAGACAGAATAGGAGTCTTCAAACTAAACAAATAAATGAATAAAATTAAACAGATCCTTGAGCAGTTTTCACAAATTAGGTGCCATGTTTTTAGAAGAATGCATGGATGAGTTTATCCTCTGTCTGTTTAAAGGTTTCTTTACTATGGACAAAGGTTTTCCACTTCCCTCAGAAAGTAGTCACATTTTCCTGCACTCAGCCTTCAGTACAGAAAATGACTTGTATTTTCATATGTTGCTGCAACTGTTGTCTGTTTCCCAATAGGCAGACCAGCGAGGCAGTTTTAGAAATCAAGAAGATCAGGAAGCCAAGATTGAAATAGGATTGTCAGAGAACACCAATAAACACTACAAAGCAGCAGTTAGACAAAACTATCAGCAGGTACTGAGTGATGGCATCACAGGTTTGCCAAATGGCAAAGTAATAATTGCATTTTTTTTTTAAAAAAAAAGTATCAACGTCTTATCATGTGAAATGTTCTCACTGTTTAACTAGCTATGAATTTTTGGCTTAGATTTGATTTCACTCTTCTTGTAAGGCAAAATGGTTTCACATTAATTTTAGAAATAGAGGACTGTGGACCACAAATGTTTTTCCATGATACAAAATGATTGCCACACAATAGGAAGTTATTAAGACTTCCGGTCATATTTTTCAGACCTTTAGGTGCCTTGGGAATGTCGATGTTGATATTTGAGGCCTTGCCTCAGTGCTTTGATATTTCATGGAGAAAATAAGATTTTTTTAAAGAAAACCCATAAAGACAAAAAGATTAATTTATTGAACTTTCTAAAGTCCCTGTATGTTTTTTTAGACCCAGCAGGCAATGAAACCTCTTCAGTCAAATATAAGTCCTACATCAAACATGCAGAAAGAAGTTAACAGCCATCCTCAGAAAGCACCCGGTGAGTAAAGATATCCCCATTAGCTTTTCTTGCTAAACAAAAATGCCAGACAAAAAGAAATGGAGAACGTCCCCCCAAAACGATAGAGACTTTCAAAGGTTCAGTGGGCCTTTGAGGCCCCTCCCTAAACTGCAAGCCCCGGGATGCCATAGGATGTTGAAAGTGGAATAATAGCACTATAACAATCTAGTGCAGAATTAGTCCCACGCCGCCTGTGCGACAGCAAGTGGCGGGGGCACATTTTGCTGCCCTCCCCAAAGAGGAGATCACGCAAATAACGTGTGACAAGGGTCGCACGGTGTAATGGGGAGGGATCGGGGTTGCAGACCCCTTTTTAGGCTGCGCCGCCCCTCCCTCCAGCCTCTTTATTTCAGGCGACCCACCTATGGTTTCAGTGTAAGATTGCTGGTCGCTTCGGGGCCAGGTAGGAATTTTTCCCCCTTGGGGTTTTTCCGCCTACCCTACACTGCGCCAAGGGATTGGGCAGTTGGCTTTACAGGGTGGTGTCTTAACTAGGTATTAAATAGGTCTCCACAGCCTCACTTGTCTTTATCCAGGGCTGGTAGGGGGAGTCTATGGGTTTTGGTGAGTACCTATGGCACCCTTTGGTGTAGGATAAATGCTGTCCTTGAGGCGGGCCCGGGACTTGCCCCTACCATCATGAGACAGGGGGTTGCGGTTTGTGGGCTCGCCTTCCAGAAAAGGTCGTCATAAATTCAAGTTCATGGTCAAGTTAAATTCAAGCCCAAGTTCAATGTCAAGTTCACTTCCAGCTTTGTGTTAATTAGGCATACATTAATAAATTGCCCTAGTTCAACCCAAGCCCTGTGTGTGGTCTCTTCATTTTGGGGTTGGGCGGCAAATGGCCTTGGTGGGGAGAGGAAGATCTTGTTTTTACTAAACATTGCTCTTGTTCTTGTTTTGTGGTTACTGAATTTCCATTGTCTGATCACCACCTTGTCTCATTTGCACTTACATTCGGTTAATTTGGAAGACTTCTCTCAAGCTTTGCTTTCTTCCTTGCCTCTTCGTATCTCTGTTTCCTCTCTTACCGTGCTGTCTCCTTGCTAAACTCTACCTTATGTTCAACTCTCAATAATTTTGCTCGTTTGTCAATGTGTTCTGCTTCTGCTTCTAAACCTCAACCTTGGCTTACTCCCTCCACTCGGCATCTTCACTCATGTTGTCATGCCGCTGAGCATTTGTGGAGGAAAAGTAAAGAGCAGGCAGATTTCATTCACTTTAAGTTTATTCTTTCTTCTCTTTCTAGCACCATTTTTCTTGCCAAGCAGACATATTTCAGATCATTAATCTGCGCTAATTCCCGTTGTTCTCAGTGTCTTTTCTCTACTTTTCTCTCCTTAAGCCTCCTTCTTTGCCCCTTCCTTCATTATTTTCAGCTGATGACTTCGCTACTTTCTTCATTACCAAAATCAAAACTATTTGCACTTCTCTTTCTGTTCCTGACTCTTCCTTACTTCTAACTTATCAATTGTCCACTTGTCTTACATTCTCTTCCTTTCCCCCGTCTCGCTAGATGAATTGTCCAAAATTCTGAAGTCTTCTAATCCTTCTTCCTTCCTGATTCTTAATTATTTCTCCTGCTATTCTTCCTTTCTTGTATCATGTTATTAATTTGTCTCTTTCCTCACGTTTATTTCCTTCTGCTTTTAAACATGCTACTGTTCCTCAATTCTTAAGAAGCCTACGCTTGATTCTTCTTCTCTTACCAACTATTGCCCTATTTCTCTCCTGCCTTTCCTCTCTAAAGTGCTGGAACGTTTTGTCCATACATGTTGTCTTTCCTTTTTGTCTCAGGTTGCTATACTTGATCCTTTTCAGTCTGCATATCATCCTTTACACTCTACGAAGACAGCTCTTACTAAAATAACCAATGATCTTCTTGTAGCCAAGTCCCAGGGTATATATTCTATCATTCTTCTCAATCTCTCGGCTGCCTTTGAGGTGGTTGATCATGTTGTCTTGTTAGACTCGCTTCATGCCTTAGGGTTCACCAGGTCTGTTCTTAGTTGGTTTTCATCCTATCTTTCTGGTTGCTCTTTTAACATGGTAGTTGGTAATCATAAATCCTCTTCCTCTTCTCTCTCAGTGAGGGTCCCTCAAGGTTCTGTTTTGAGCCCTCTCTTATTTTCTCTTTACACTCTCTCCCTAGGTAATCTTATTAGTTCTTTTGAGTTTCAATATCATCTCTATGCTGATGATATTCAACTATACTTTTCCTTCCCTGAATTTTCAAAGGATATTAAAGACCGTGTTACAGATTATCTTTCTGGTATTTCTTCATGGATGCTTCACCACTATCTTAAACTTAATATGGGGAAAACAGAATTACTCACTTTCCCCCCAAAACCTTCTCTACTTTCCACTTTTTCTATCACTGTCAACAACACACTTACCAATTTGGTGAAAGAAGCTCACAGTCTTGGATTCATTTTTGACTCCTCTTTGTCTTTTGCTTCCTATATTGAGACTGTTGCTAGGTCATGACTCTTCTTTCTTTATAACATCTCTAAAATCTGACCCTTCCTATCTCCCTCTTCTGCTAAGACATTAATCCATGCTCTCGTTATTTCTCATCTCAATTACTATAATCTTTTACTTACTGGTCTTCTTAGATCTCATCTTTCTCCTCTGGTCTCTGACCCTTTTTGCATGGCATTTGCCATGCGAAAGGGCCCCTGGAGCATCACTCGACTGTGAGGAGCAGTCCACATGATACACTCAGTCACACAACACTTCAGGGGCTTGCAGATGCCGACTGCACACTATTTCATTTTTGGCTGTGAGCCGAAAATGGTGTGTGATCACGCATTGCTCTGGGGCCTCCGTGCGCACTTGCCGTGCGTGTGGAGCTCCAGAGCCATGGTGCTCGCGCTTCCTGTCCCAGCAAAGCCTGGGAAAATCCCAGGCTGCACTGAGGAAGGAAGAGGAGGGGCTTTTGCGTGAGCAGGCAGGAGCTGCGGAGCTGAAGGAAACGGGATGCGGGAGCCTCTCAGAAGAGGCTGCTCACATGATCCCCACACCCCAACTCCGCAAAAAAGGTGAGTTGCGGAAAGGTCCTCTGTTTTTCACTCTGTTGCTAAAATTATTTTCTTAGCCTGTCATTTCAATCACATAACCCCACTCCTGATCTCCCTTCACTGGTTACCTATTCCTTGTAGGATCTTTTATAAACTCCTTGTTTTGACTTTTAAGGTCTTACATAATTTAGCTCCTCCTTATCTTGCCGCTCTTATCTTGCTCCTTACCAGCCCACTGGAAACCTAAGTTCCACAAATACCTGTCTTCTTGCCCAGCCTAGAGTCTCTTCCTCTTTAGCGTGGTTACGCCCTTTTTCTCTCGCTGCCCCTTATGCATGGAATCGCCTTCCAGTGAACTTGCAAACTGCTCCTTCTCTTACTATTTTTAAATCTAAGTTGACAACTTTCTTGTTTTCTGAAATTTTTGGAATGTTGGACTAGTTTTTATTGTTAATTAGATATTGCATTTTATTGGCATTATAGTAATGTTATGTTGCACTGGTTGTAATTGCATTTACCCTTGACTTTCTTTTTCATTTTTTTATATCTTCATTTTATTATATATTTATCTATGTCAATTGTTGTATTTTAATTTTGTAAAGTGCCACATGCTAGGATGGCGCTATATAAATAAAGGATGATGGTGATGATGATATGGAAATGGCCTTGGTGGCGAGAGGAAGCTGTCTCCATATACCCTCTCCCCAGTGATATCCACCGAGATCTACCGTTGGCAAGAAACCCACTGTACCAAATGTGGGATCTCAGTTAATTTGATTGAGGCCACTGTCCTAGCAGTGAAACAAGAGGTCGGATTAATTAGGCAGAGGGCAGAAGTGGATGTCAGTCACAGTGTGAGCATCCCTGATTTAGATCGTCTGATGAAAGTCTGGAGATGGGGAACAAGGAAGATAGCCAAGAATTGCTGTTTGACATTCACAGGAACACAATTACCATCTAAGGTTAGTATTAGTCCAGAGACTCTTTCACAATACACAATTGATTCCACTTTAACTGCTATGGCTACATCCTATGGAATACTGGGATGTGTAGTTTTGTGAGGCACTGAGCTCTCTGGCTGAGAATTCTAAATACACCCCCAAACTACAAATCCCAGGATTCCATAGGATGGAAGCATGGCAATTAAAGTGGAATCATACTGCTTTAATTGTGTGCTCTGAAACAGCCCTTGCTGCTATGTGTAGGAAATGTCAGTCAGGTTGATTAGATTCCTTTTAAAATGTGGCTCAAACCACATTTGCCAGCATCCAACACTGCCAGGTTTTCAATACAAAAATAAGGGACAGCTGAGATTCATGATATGGACAGTGGCTCTTAACAAGGTTGTGTACTACCTAATTATCAATTTAAAATGTTGCCTGTCATCCTTTTAGGCAGTTACAATGTTGTAAGCCAGGCTTATGACCTTATGACTGCTTGGTATTCACATTTATGGTTGTGACATCATTGCCATGATTGTAAATGCCCCTGCACCTCATATTGCAGCTTGTTGACAGGAGGGGGTGGCCATGTTATCCTTCAGTGACCCGCTTGCCAGCATGACTGATTTTTTTTTTACCTCAGGGCAGCTGCCTGGATTTTAAGGTGGGTTTCAGGGACCGGATTAGGAAACGGATCATAGTCATAACATCATGGCTATGAGTATGATGCAAAATCCCAGTCATTTGTTATTTAGAAGTGAGGAAAAAAAATTTCAATGAAAGCATTTGATCCTGGAATGATTCAAAACAACAGGAAATAAACTCCTACAGCAGTGAGTCATATCCACACTCAAAGTAATAATCCAACTTGATTTCAAGGGGCTTACCCAGGTAGACCTACTCTAGTTGAGACTAGCAATTGAATCTAAGTCTAGAGAAAATGAAAAACAGGAAGGGATCATATAAGTATACTGTTTACAATGGAGCTGAAAGACTTCAGAGTGCCTCTGAAAATTATTTTGGCTTGAAATATATGCATTTAATAAAAGATAGTTCTGTGCATCTCTTCCTGCTTATCACATGGACTAGAACTGATGCAAATTCATCTGGCATTACCATAAGCTGCAGAAGAACATAATCAGTTGCTAGTTGTGTTTCATTTCACTAGCTAGCTTGTGTTGTACAGTGTGTTTTTGTGCAAATGGTGTGAAGGAAATTGTTACATAACATATATATAAGTATACACACACACACACACACACACGACTTTGCTCTTTAAAAATCAGCAACTTTGGAGATCTTATCAAAACGTATCTCACACTGTGTCTTGTTATGTTGTATATGTGTTCATGTTACATTGTATAACTGTGTGTGTGATATTGTTTTTATGAACTTGGGCTATTTGTCAGGCTAAGAAAGAAACAGAGTACACATAAGTTCAAAAAAGTTAATACACACAATTGTCTCCTTCATTTCTTCATAACGTAAGGAAAAAGTTAACTTGCTGTCAACTATGTAGAACAAAAGTGTTTAAGATTATAAATGAACAGTTGCATTTTCTAGCTGTCCCTGTGGACATTTTTGGATAGCCCTGTAAAATATTTTATCTTTTTTCCAGCTTCAAAGATGTTCAGCATGGAGAAACCTGCTGAGGCCACTAAATCACTGACAGCTGAGCTGAAGATCAATAAATCTCTGCAGAAGGCGAGGATCATGGCGTTATTTTCAAATTCTGTATGTTGAATACTGGTCTCCAATGGCTGTCTCATCTCTTCTATATTGCCATTCTTATATTCTCTCGCTGGTTTCTTGTGTACCCAGGCCCACTCTGTGTTGTATTTTGCTTAGACTTTCCTTGCTAAGCCTAGCTGTTTACCTAACCTTCCTTCAAACACTCTCTTTCAGAAAAGGTCAAACTAATCCACATGAGAGGAGATATAACATTTTGAGAATAGATCATAATCTGTTCTTGGCCATCTGTTCTATTTCAGGGTGTGGAAAAGGGGCATTTAGAAATAAAGCTGTTGTCTGTGCAGAGTGAGAAAACAGAACCGCCAAGTGCTGTCGTACCAAGGAGCCTCCTTTCAATGCTGGATGAGCTGGGGACCTCAGACATTGATGCACTGGTGCCTACTCATGACGATCGAGGTTCTCTATCCCAGAGTGGAAACGGCAGGTGATGGTGAGGAAACTGCAAGCCCAGCTGGCATCTGAAGAAGAGATGGGCAGGAAGGTACAGTATACTGAATTAACAGATGAGGAGGCATCACTGGACCCTCTTCCATAGTTCACACTCTTGACTTCCATTATAACTCCACTCTTAGCTCTATATTTTGTGCATTGTGATGACTTGACTGCTTTTGATACAATATCATCACTACAATCAGATGGATCAATGGGTTGCTATAAGAGAAGTGGCCTGACAAACTGAGTGCACATTTAGTAGGGAACATTTACAAAATATATTTTGGCAAAATATATTTTCCCGGAACTGGGAAACCTGTGGCCCTCCAGAAGTTGTTGAAATCCAGTTCCTATTAATCCTTGCCAGTACTGGGTTATGATAGGAGTAGTAGTTCATTAATATCTGGAAGGTCTAAGGTTCTCTACACTCACATTAACCCTTTGCTTTTCTCAGCTTTCTGCAAATGAAAAGGTTCCAGATCTGAGGGACTGCAATCCCCATTGTCCATAGCTAGCATGGCTATGCTATCCAGGTATGATGGGAGTTATATCTCAATACATCTGGACAGCAAGAGTTTGGAGAAAGCTGACTTATCATAATTGTCTATCCCTTTGCCTAGACCTTTTATTGTTAAAGCAACTTTAAGTGGAAACCCACTCAGATGCACAAACAATTATTTGTGAATTTTAGCTTTAAAGCTAGTACAGTCATGGTCTGCCTGACTCCAGAAGTTTTGTGAGACTTGACTGCTTGCGAGTGAACCTTCTTACATTATCTCAGCGTTTTTGGAAGCTGATTTCAATTAATTTAAAAGAGTATACTCTGTCTTTTATTCAAGGACCCCTGACATTTTGCATCCAAATTAATGCAAGAGTAAAATATTGCAATTAGTAATAAGAGGTAAAAACCATGACCGGTTACATAATGATGTTCACTAGAGGCTTGTGAGAGTTTTTCAACATCACTGAAATATGATGGCAGTAATATGCATCCAGTTAGTGATGGGATGAGTGCAGCTATTTGGGATACTTTTGTGTGGTAAATCACTTGTGTGAAGCAACTTGTTGCTTGTTTGTGGCTATTTCAGTCACACTATTGCAGCCATGATTGGATGTGCTATATGAGTTTTGGCCACTAATTGACACACAGCTGCATTTCAAGTGGAGACAATGATGCCAATTCCATGTCTGAATTATATTTGAGTTCAGATAACACAACTATTTGACTAGCCTATCTTAGGTAATTTGGGACTGAAATTATCTAAACTAGGATAGTCAAATACTTGTATTTTAGGTAGATTCAAACAGTTTTTCAGGCAAGAGGAGCTCTTAAATCACTGTCTAGTTAGATATCCAAAGCACCCAGCAGAGGAGTTAATGCACATTGTCCTGTGCTGAAGATCATTGTATATGAAATTCCTGCTTCTGTGAGTTGGACTAGATGATACCAATGCTGTGTTTCCATGATTGATTACTAATTTAAGGCAGGCTGAAGCCAGGGACTTGAAGCATTGTCTTTGAACTGAACTGATTACACAATTCTATGCAGTTTTCTGCTTTCTTTCTCCCTCATCCAGGACAAGGGAAGCTATTTGCTGGGGTTGGATGACTGGCAGTACTCCCAGGTTCATAATGCCATCCTGGGCCCCTATGGGGAACTCCTCACTGAGGATGACCTGCTGTATTTAGAGAAGCAGACTGAGCTACTGCAAGTGCAGAAAAAATGCCAGGAATATGAGAGTGGACTGGAATGTCTGACCGAAGAGTTGCAGGCAGTTCTTCCTGTTCCAATTGTCAATATCTCAATCAATAGTCAATTTCTGCAACAAGACTCTGAGAAGAACAGCCAGAAGCGTCCTGCCTTGTGCAGTCATGTGTCTGGTGTAGTCAAAAACATGTCCCTGTTGCTCACAGGCATCAACGGCATGAAAAAAGAAGAGGATAATGAGAAGGTCCTTACTAAGCCAAGTGAGACTGAAAGTTTTTCAGGAGGCATGGCCAAGAGGGAGATTCTAGAGTGTGGTGTCTCTGTAAAGGATCTGAGATGCAATTTTGAAAAACAAGATATTACAGGACAATGTAAATCTTTAGAGCCTCAAGTGTCAAAGACTATGTCCTTGCAACTTAAAGCAGGGGACGAGTCATCTGCTCCAGTGTCATCAAGTATTTGCAAAGGCAAGAGGAAATTGGTCTTTGAGGAACATGAGACTGGAAATATGGAGAATGCCAGTGACTCTGGCATCAGCTGTGAGGAAACCTCCTCTGAAGTTGGTAGGTCTCTTATCTCAACTGCAGAGGCCAGCACACTTCGAAAAGAGCGTATTGTACTGCTTTTTCTAAGCCACTGGAAGAAATCTGCTTACACACCTTCCCTGAAACTCATAGCCAGGAAGAGTGAACCTGAAAGGGTAGGACTGTTAGAAGTAATGACAGAGATCAAGAAGCATCAGGCTCCTACACATGGGCTCCCAATGGAAATTAGCAGACTTGGCCATTTAGTTCAACAGAGATACACCATCAAGAATCTGATCAGTCGTTGGAAGGACATCATCTCTCTTGTACCATCTCGTCAGATCAGACATCTCAATCAGCAGCACACAATATATTCTCCAGAGCAATTCCTGCCCTATGTCAGTGGTGAACCTGTTGACTACAACAGCTTAACTCTTGACCTCTTTATGCTTGGCTATTTTCACATCCTGGAGCTGGATCTTTCTCCAGAGGAACGTAAAGCAAGGCATCTCCTTTGCTTTGAAGTTTTTGACCACTTGGGCAGCCATCCATGGGAAACAGTGCGTGCTTTTCATAAAGCAGTGATTGATGAGGTTGCTGCAGACAAACGGAGCTGGAAAGACAGTTTTGAAGATATTAAGATACGATTCTTTGGAAACGACAAAGACCCAGCAAAGAACATGGAACTGAAAAAATCATCAGCAGAAATAGATCAAAAATCAGTTTCCAAAATGAGGATCCCAAACACGGCTCCTGAACAGGAAGAATGTATCCCAGAAACATATTGTGAACTAGGCAAATTTAGTAATGCTGAAATCTGCAGATACATTAACAGGAGTTTTGCTTTCTGGAAAGAAAAAGAAGCAGAAATCTTTAGCTTTGAAGGGTCAGACTCCTTACATTAACAGCCTTTATTTCTGAATAGGAGTAAGGCCATTTCTGCACTACACTGTTATAATGCTGTTCTTCCACTTTCAACTTCCTTTGGAATTCTGGGGTTTGTAGTTTACTGAGGCCAAAGAGCTCTCTGGCTGAGAATTCTAAATGCCCCTCCCTAAACTGCCAAGCCCAGGATTCCATAGGATGTTGAAGTGGAATAATAGTACGATAACAGTGTAGTGTAGAAATGGGCTAAAACTCAGAACATACAATTGAGAAGCCTGCTATCACCAAGGTGCATTATGTCAGGCACACAGCATGGAATAGGGAGTCATAACCTGCTTGTTTTGTGATTTGATAGAAATGTCTGCTAGATTTGTGAGCAACGAGTCAAAATATAAGCAACAACTTGGAAAGCTTACTTTTGTGGGCCATACTTCCCAGAGGCCCCTAGCTAGCAGATTGGCAGTGGGTTTCTGGTAGCAGAAGTCTGAAAAAGTAATGTTTTCCAAGTTCTGCTAGAATCTTGCAGTGACAAAGCTATTGTGGTTACCTCTTCATTGCGAAGCACTGTTTGGAGAAGGGAAGGGAGTGTTTAATCCTTCCAGTTAAACCTCTGCCAGTTCATTTCTCTTCTTCCAAAAGCTGGCACGTGTCTTCCAACTAATTGTTTTGCCCACCTGCCACCCCACCCCATAAGATCTCTGAGCCTGGATCTTACAAACATGGATTTGGAACTCTATGGTGATAATGATGAAGGGGAAATGGACTGGCAGATGAAAGGGTAAGCACTCTGCCCCCTACCCTGCCCCCTACTCTGCTCCACCTTGGAAAAGGAGTAGAATTGTCAAGGCTTCATTATACATGGTTGCAGTGTAATTAATTTACATCTAAATTGGGAGATGAATAGGAGATGTGTGTCGTTATGTTGTTCTCTTTCCATATTTGTTTTTCTGACACATATTCTTAACTATTATGTTCTGACATTGTACAGAATTATGTATTTTTGCAGCTTATGAATTGTCAGGTGTGCATGTATTGATTTCACAAATATGCATTTGGAAAGTGTTCATCTAAGCATGTTTGGAAGTTAAGATAATTATGAGCCTGACAGTTCACAAACCATAAGCATCTCTATTTGCTAGGCACTTCTTAGTATGTATCACAAAACAATTTATATGGGTACTTCTGCTCTGGAACAGCTCTTGTGCAGAGACTATTTAACAATAATTTCATATAGAGATTTTTGACACAAATTATCTCCTGGTGAAATCACAGAATTTACAGCAGAAAGATTCAAAGACTGTTACCCCAAGATTTAATCAGTTTCAGGCTTTCTGATCATAATGATTTAGTTATCTGGCCACATTTTCAACAGGGGATTAAAATGTTTGCCAGATGCATTATAATGCATCAACAATGTCATCCAGCTTAATAATGCTAACAAACCTGTTTCTTTAGCTGTTTGTCTCAGAAAATCATTCTGTTTTGTACACTTCATGGACTAAACGTTTGCTTTTAAAGCAATAGTTTTTCTTTCTTTTATGTTGTTTAATACAAACTTTTCTCTCAGTACAAGCAAGAAGTCCCACCTTGAAACAACTCCTATTGTGTTCTTTTCATTCAACAAACAAAATTCAGCGTTCTGACAGGAACTTTTGCCTACAATCATACAAATGTGTCGGTTTGATACAGGTGTTGTAAAAGGGAACGTGATGGATTTGTATGGAACTCTCACAGAAGAATTCTCCCAGCTCACTGGTATTTCAGCAGCACAGAACGCTCAGCTTATATATCCTCTATACCAGTGCTTCTGGTCCAGGGACCACCATTCTGAGCAGCACTGCTCTATATATCCTTAAACAGTTTCTCTGAGCCAGTCTACAAGAAAGATACAGTGAGAAAACTTAACTGTACAGGTTATAAGGTGAGGTCCAGTACTTTAGACTGTCTTTCCCTTTGTTATTATTGCCATCAGGGTAACTTTGACTTATGGTGATCCTATGAATATGAGAGACTTCCAAGTCATCCTATCAACAAGACTTGCTTAGATCTTGCAGCCTCAGGGCTGTGGATTCCATAACTAAGTCTATCTGTCTGCAGTGCAGTTTTTCTCTTCCTACTACTTTCCATCTTGCAAAGTATTATTGTCTTTTCTCATGAGCCAGTGTGGTGTAGTGATTTGAGTGCTGGACTACAACTTTGGAGAACAGAGTTCAGATCCCTGCTTAGCCATGCAAACCCATATCTTCTCATGGCATGTCCGAAGTACAATGGTCTCAATGGATTCTAGGGGGAGCTTAGGCCTGATTTGCTCTAGGACCAATTTATCTGTCCTTTTGGCAGTCCAGGGTATCCACAGAACTTTCCTCCAGCACTGCATTTCAAATGACAATTCTCTTCCTACCAGCCTTCTTCACTGTCCAGCTTTCACAACCATACATAGAACTTGGAAATACAATGGCACAAACATTCCTCACTTTGTTATTCAATGATATATCTTTACACTTGAGGATATTGTCTAGCTCTTTCATAGCTGTCCTTCAAAGTCGTAGTCTTCTTCTGATTTCTTGACTGCAGTTTCCATTTTGATTAATGATTGGGCCAAGATATAGGAAACCTTTGACCATCTCAGTGCCTTTACCGTCTGCTTTAAAGTTATCATCTGTGGTCAATCTTTTTCTTTTCTTTTGCCTTTCCCTACCTGACAGTTTTCAGACACAGTGGATTTTAACCATACAAGGAAACAATTATATTACAGACTTTGTAGTCCATCTGGGGAAAAATGTCAGGTTGGGGAAAGACAATTTTAACACAATATAGAAAATAAAATGTGCCTGTGGGTCAACAGTGGTATTCAGTATGAATCCCTGCTCTGCCCTGAGAACTGATGTCTTAAGGAAGATTAGTGACAACTTAAATTAAATCAGTTCAGTTTGGAGTTTTGGTGGTAATGAACTGCTTTGCAAAATCCAAAAATATAATATTATTGAGTTAATTTGCAGACCTAATGTTCTAAGCACTAGCAGTTTTATTCATACATTGCCAACTAATTCAAGGCTGGGCTTTCAGTGAATTCCCAATTTAAAAGAGACATATCTCAGGAGGCTGAAAAAATGGTTTTTCTTTGCTTATAAAACTCAGTGTGTCTCAGCCTGTGAACACTTTCTTCAGGGAGTTTTGTTTCAAATCATGTTACAGATATTGTTTCAGCTGTTAGGCTTTTTTAGCAAAGAAACCATACTTTTTCAGCATCCTGAGGCATGTTTCCTTCTTTGTGGATTCCACTGGGTGCTCTCTGGTTTTCACTTTTTTGAGCTTCTTGTGAAGAAAAGGCAGAATATAAACTTTAAAAATAAACAAGCAGAAGCTCGTATTCCCCTTCCATAGCAATTTCAGTGAAAGATACAAAAAGAAATTCACAATATCTACTAAACACTGTAAATCATATTGAGCGTTTTTTTAAAAAAAATTGCTGTTAACAATATAATATAATGAAAGAATGTAACAGAACAAACAAGAATCTCACCAGGACACGCGTATTATTTGTCCCCTGCTGCCGATGAGATTTTGGTTCATAGTTTCACAGCATCAAAAAATAACAATAAATTTGCCATTCAAGAAAAGCAAGCTTTAAATTATTCAGATGAATTAATTTTTCTTCTCTCTTTCACAAGCCTACAAAAGCACTTGAACTTACAGCTTTGACAAAACAACGTGAGGGAAAATCCCTCCAAGTCATTTTTCAAGAGAGGCCGCAGCTCTTTCCATTGTACATGCATGATACAATATGTTTTGCATATAAAAGACTGAATTAACGCTTTATCATGGCAACAAATCATAGGACCTTTCCGCAGCTTACCTTTTTGCGGAGCTGGAGTACGGGGACCATGCAAGCAGCCTCTTGCGAGAGGTTCTCGTGTCCCTGTTAGTTCAGCTCCGCAGCCACTGCCTGCTCACGAGCAGGTGCTGTGAGAGCCCCTCTGCTTCCTTCTGCAGTGCACCCTGGGATTTACCCAGGCTGCGCTGGGGCAGGAAGTGCGAGCGTCACGGCTCTGGAGCTCTGCATGCACGGTAAGTTCGCACAGAGCCCCGGAGCGATGTGCGATTGTGCACCATTTTCGGCTCAAAGCCGAAAATGAAATAGTGCATGATCGGTGTCTACCGGCCCCTGGAGGGTCACACGATTGCGAGTGCATCATGTGGACCACTCCTCATAATCACACGATGCTCCAGGGGCCCTTTCGCATGGCAAATGCTGTGTGAAAAGGGCCATAGTGACACACATTTTGTGAATTTTAATTTCTGTAGAAACAATAGAGCATCTTCAGGTACATCAAAGGTTAGCAAATTTTATTTGCCATAAAATTTCACTGACAGCAGCCTATTTCATCAGATCATAATTTCTATACTCATTAGTGATTATGAAGGGAGTGGTGTTTTCCTTTAGGTATACAAGGAAGAGTCTAATCTCATGCACTGGCTAGGCTGTGAGTTACCATGCAAAGTGTATATGATTCCCCTTGACTGCCTAATGCCACATCACTGCAAATGGAAAATGATACCCTTGCAACGCCTCTGCGACTGCTTCATGGGTTTATTTGTGGACATTCCTGGAGAAGGAGTGAGGTGTTACACAGGGATACCAGTGCCAAACTCTTGATATAAGTAGCTAACTGGACTATACTTAGAAAACAACGGTGAAAAGTGCAGATAGATTTGCAGGAAAGGAGAAGAGGGAGTGCTTGTTTGAATCATCATTATTGAATCACTAGGATGAGGTTGTTATCCTTGCATTTTTTACCATTCCTGAAAAGCCTTGTGCTGGTCATTTTCTGGCAGCTCCTGACTGAGAAATCACTCTCTCTTCTTTCCCTGGCTTCCACTGTTTAGACCAGCATTGAGAATTGTGCTGCCCTCTAGATGGGATTTTTTTGGACTGCAACTCCCAGCATTCATTACTATTGGCTATACTGGCTAGGGAGCTGTAGTGCAGCAACATATGGAGGGACACCTTATTAGTTCATTGTGTCCCAAACACATCTCTGTATCTGTATCTTAACTGGATTATAATGTGTCCATGCAAGTGTTGCAAGCACGGGTAGATTACTGTGTGTGACACAGCCTAGTGACAAGCAACTAACATTCCCACTAATCATCTGTGCAAACTATGATTTGTCTCAAATGTGACATTGGTTGCATGTCTGAACCTGCCCCATGCTATTTACTACAGTTTGTTTGGTTTAGACCTCCAGGACCCAGCCTGGCATTCCCTCACTATTAAGAGGTAATAAACCATTAAGAACAAGGGTCAAGGACCTATGTGGTTCATGGATCTTCGCCAAGCCACTTGTCCACATTCTCAGGCCTCAGCAATTGAGTATCATCTAATAAAACTAGGCCAGTCAGTGCTCTTTGCTGATGGGATTGCATTAACTGTGAGGTTTAAGTCATGCTGGATGTGAGTGATGTTATTTTTGAAGTGGTCTTCCCAAGCAGGTCACAATTCTGTGACCTCTCTCCCTGGCCCACCTTGCAGGAGAAGTAGAAGGGATTAGAAACATCCAATAAACCTAATGTGAAAAAGAAATTGACTCTTAGGATGTATTATAAAAGATTTTATTCCACAACATAGAACAAATTCTACAAATAACACTCCACTCATAAACCCTTTCAGGAAAAGAGATTCCATTTAAACATTAGGAAGAACTTTCTGACAGTAAGAGCAGTTCAACAGTGGAATATGCTGCCTCGGAGTGTGGTGGAGTCTCTTTCTTTGGAAGTTTTTAAACAGAGGCTGGATGGTCATATGTCGAGAATGCTTTGATGGTGTATTCCTGCATGGCAGGGGGTTGGACTGGGTGGCCTTTGTGGTCTCTCCAACTCTAGAATTCTATGATTCTAGGTCAGCATCTTCTATGCATGCAGTCTCTCCATGAGATCCTTGGGAGCCTGATTTTTCATAGAATCATAGATTTAGAAGAGGCCACAGGGGCCATCCAATCCAACCCCCTCTGTCATCCCACTTTTCAGCTGCTCTTAAAATGCCTGTGTTTCTCTCTCTTCCTCCTCTTCTTCCTTTCCTCCTTTATCCTCAGTGTACTTCAATTACTGCAAACTGAGTTCAAAGTGCAAGTACATTTGCATTCCATTAACTCAGCAGAGGGGAGAGGAGAGGAGTGAGCAGAATCACGACCTTCCCAGAAGACTCAGGCAAAAGCAAACTTCTGCAGCCTCCCCTAAGCTCTCCTGCAACCCAGCTTGTGTGTTCTTCCTCATTAATAACTTTCGCCATCATGACCACACCCTAATGTCGCTTAGCTATACATGTCCCAGTTTTCATCTGTGAAATATTGTAGAGGACAGTGTTTAATCCTGTATCCCGAATGTCTTGAACAGGGCTAATGCCCCAAAGCAGCACAATGCCGGAGGCATTTGTGGGAAGTTAAAATGGAAGCTAGCCTCCTGCTTCTGCTTCAGCTTCTTATCAGAGGAAGAGCCACTTTGCCAAGGACTACCTGAAGCCTGCAAGTAGGCCTGCTCACTGGATTTAGAAGTCAATGAGAGATTTTTGTGGGGCAAGGGGGGGGTGACTCCCAAGTCTCCTTACACTCCCTCTAAACCCAACACAGCCTGATCTCTGCATCTAGTGGATGCAGGTCTTCCTCCCAGGCTTGCTGCATCTTCTCATTGGCGTATTAAAGAGCAGGTGGCCTGGAGAGTATAACTGTCAAAGCACTTCCCAGTCCACCCCCGCTCTAGCTATGAGCTGCAGTCTAAATATATATATAAATAGATATCTAGAGACACACACTGTTGGTTGCTACCCACAGCCTACAACTGCTTCATAAAACCCTATTCTAGCTGGTAGTCTCCTCCCAGGAACAGCGGAAGCTGTCCCCAGTCATTCTCTCAAATCAAGTTGGCTGAGAGAAGAAAACAAGGTAAGAGCTGAAGTTTGGTTGATTTTGATTTTTGGAAGAGCTGAGGACACAGTTTAAGGCAAGAAGAAAGAGCAGAATTGGATTAGGGGAGACCAGTAGCACCCCTTCAGGAAAAAGATAGTGTTGAACCCATAAGTATGAGACATAAAGAAGAACCAGAATTCTAAGTTCTTGCCTCCTAGGAGACAAATTGTCAAATTTCTCCATCAGAGAATAATACTAGGAAGATCTACCAATACGGCACTAATGAAGAAAAAACTTCCTGGACTTTACATAGAAGGAGTGTTTGAAATGACACAACAAACTGCCATCACAGGCATTCTTACTGTTGTTTGTTTGTTTGTTTTGGTTAATGATGGCATTTCCTTGTTTACTCTGGCACAGATTTTCTACATAGGAATTGCTTTTTAGGTCAGACATGAGGACTTGGTAGGAAAAGGCCATCCTTCGCATTTTAATCAGAGCCACTGTTTGCTGGCATGGGGCACAGAGCAAGATGCATCATGGAGACCCACTCCCAATGTCTGCCCAGAAACCAAGTGTTACAGTTTTCTTTTAAGCTTTTCAATGACTCAAAGAGGTTGAGCAAGACTGAAAATGAAATTAAGAAATTTATCTGAAAGAGATATTTGCTATGTTTATTAAAAAATAACACTGTTCACAAACCCCAGTGTAAATAAACTTAAACAGGCTTATTACCATTACATTACTGATTAATTAGTAGTGTCAATATATTTGAATGAAAGTTCACTGTTGTATGACTGATCAACAGTCACATATCACAGTGCTGTGCAGGCATTCACGTTAGCAAATGTTAGTCAGGGCCTAATAGTTTTGATCTTGTGATACGTGTTGTATATGGCTAAGTCTGAATCACATCAGTAAATGTTAGTTCTTATGCAGGACTTGGAATATGCTGACCTTTAGCAACATACAGGCTAGTCTATTCTCTGGACTGTTGAGTCACCAACATTTTGTAAAGTTTTTGTTTGCTTGTTTTTCACTGTGCAGCCCCTGGAGGTCAGGACTCTCCATAGGAATTAGGGCCTCAGGTTTTTTGCCTCTCTGCCCCACCTCCTCTGCCTTGATTTGGATGTTGGGAATGCTTTGATTGCGTATTCCTGCATGGCAAGGGGTAGGACTCAGTGGTCCTTGTGGTCTCTTCCAACTCTGTGATTCTATGATTTTAATGCCGATGGACAAGAAATGTAAGCAAGATGGCTGAAGTAAGACTGAGTGTTTCTACAACTATGTACAAAGGTTGTCTAAAAATTCTCCACCCTATTTAAGGACAGATAATAGACGGGTGGATTTCACCAGATTTTACACTTGGAGGGGAAACTGAGGTTCACCATTATCAGCTATTTTTCCTTTGTTTTCTTTTTACATTGTTAAGTGGCACCAATACAAACTATACTGGTAGACTGGAGCCCATTTTCTGTCTTCCACAGTGTCCCAGACCTTAATGTTCTCCTGTAACATTGTGTATAAGAAGCACAGAAAAATGTTTGAGAATGTTCAGAGAAAATTTGGCAAAGTGGCCAAAAATTCACCTCTAGTTTGCTGCAATTAAAACCATTTTATTTATAGATATTATACATGGGATTGGGTATCTGCTGTGTCTCTGTGCAAGGTATTAAGTGTGGAGTTCAGTAGCCACTTGAGAATTTCAATTTTTATTAAATAAACACAACAAAATCCAGTGTGACCATGAAGATGGGCTAGAAAGTGGGTAATGCTGGAAAAACCTTTTAAGCCAAAGTAGGCACTTAGAAAGATTTTAAACAGTCAGATAGACAGGGCTTTGGTGTTCATGTAGTTTTGTGCCCCTCATTATTACCAAGAAGAGCAAAATGAAATATGTGAAATAAAGTTGTATCATTTATTGCTTTTTCTGGTTGTGGCACAGAGGGCCTTTCTGCACTGCACCGTTATAGTGCTATTATTCCACTTTCAACATCCTATGGAATCCAGAGGTTTGCAGTTTAGGGAGGGGCATTTACAATTCTCAGCCAGGAAACTCTTTGGCCTCAGGAAACTACAAACCTCAGAATTCCACAGGATGTTGAAAGTGGAATAATAGCACTATAACAGTGTAGTGCGGAAATGGCCTATGTTTCAAGGTTTTCCTGCACAATGCAATAAACAAAATCAAGATACATTGTGGAAAAATATAAAGTTAAATTGTGCTGGCCTTAGACAGTAAAGCAGTGCTGAGAATTGTCCTGCCCTCCATATATTGCTGGACTGCAACCCCACCCCCAGTTCTAGCCAACATAGTCAATGGGGAGGAATGCTGGTAGTGGCAGTTCAATAGCACCTGCAGAACAATAAGATTTCCCTCCCTGCAGAAAAGATTCAAAGGCCTAAATCCAGTTGCTAGTCCCAGCTAGAGAGGGCTCATTTAATCACTTTCTCAATGGTAATTCAATACTTATATGAAAAGTAATAATTCTTTGGGTCAACTCCAGTTGGGAGTTGCTGACGGCTGCTGGGATGATTGGTACAGATCTTGCCTTCTCTGTCCTCTGGTAGTAAGAAGATCAGGGCCATTTCTGCACTGCACTGTTATAGTGCTATTATTCCACTTTCAACATCCTATGGAATCCTGGGGTTTGCAGTTTGCAGAGGGGCATTTAGAATTCTCAGCCAGAGAGCTCTTTGGCTTAGTAAACTACAAACCCCAGGATTCCACAGGTCGTTGAAAGTGGAATAATAGCACTATAACAGTGCAGTGAAAAAATGGTCCAGGATTCAGAAGTGCCACCAGAGAAGTTTTCCATCTGAAGAGCATTTCCTTTTGAACATAACCTTCATTCTGTTCTTCTCTTCTTTCTGACTAGGACTGGGCAAGTATTATTTTCCATTGGTGGCATTTAGAGACATTTGTCACAGGAGAAGGAAAGCAGAACACCACCACCATGGTGAGGAACATTGATGATTTCGATTTTTGCCTTCCATCTCATCCTCAGTCCATTCTGGAAGGCCTTCAGGCATTGCGCTCCAACCCAAAACTCTCAGATGTCACCTTGATTGTTGGGGGACGTGAATTTCTCTGCCATCGCAGTATCCTCGCCCTTTGCAGTCACTATTTCAATGCCATGTTTGCTGGTGACTTCCTGGAAAGCTTTTCAGCCCGTGTAGAAATCAAAGATGTGGATCCTGCTGTTATGGAAATGTTAATTGACTTTGCTTACACAGGGAAGGTGACCATCAATCAGGGGAATGTAGAGGCTCTAATTCGGACATCCAACCAGCTCCACTTCCCCACTATCCGGAAAGTTTGCAGTCGGTACCTAAGGCAACAGATGGATGCCACCAACTGTTTAGGAATTTGTGAGTTTGGGGAGATGTATGGCTGTCCAGAGGTATCATCCAAGGCTTGGTCATTTCTGCAGGAGAATTTTGAGCTTGTGTCTCAACAGGAAGAGTTTCTTCAGCTGTCCAAAGAGAGGTTGGTTACCTACCTATCCAACAATCTACTACAAGTACATGAAGAGCAAAGCCTGGTTGAGGCTGTGCTCAGGTGGGTGAAGTATGAAAAATCTGCCAGAGCCATCGACCTTCCAGAGCTCCTGGACCTAGTGCATCTGGTATCACTGCCAGATCAGTATCTGCAGAACCTCTTGTCATTAGAACCATTGATTCAGGAATCAGAAGCTTGCAAGACCATCATCACCAACCATCGCAGCACGGTCAGTTTTTAGAGGCGCCACAGGATTCTATACTGGCTCCAGTTTTAAATCCTGAGATTAGAAAAAGGAACCATAGGGTGCAATAGTTATGGGGAATATAGGAGTTCCTAGAGCTGGGAAATATTCTTCTTGCTGTGCGAGACAGTAGAACAACGTTTAGTGGCTAGAGTACGTTTTTTGTTTTTAACCTAAAGGCGTTATGAAGGCAGTGATTTAAAGGCAGTGATTTAGACTTTTGGCTACTGATCTGAAGAGGCTGGGCCGCTTGAGGCTGGTGGCTCCTGTGTCAGTGGAGTGGTGAATCCAATCCAGAAGTTAAACTAGTTACTCCACTTTGGATAGCTCGTGGTCTAAAACCAGGAGCAAATTCAGCATATCAGAGCAACCAGTCATTACTGAGAGGCTGGGAAACTATAGTTGTGAGGAAACAGTGTGCCCACTTCTTTCTCCAAGAAACCTCACTGTATGTAATTAATTAGTTAAGGACTATTACATTTGATGGGTAGCAGAAGACTGGAGAATTGCTGTACTTTTCCTGCTGTACTTTTCCTCACTCCATCCTCTTCCCATCCATTGCAAAAGCAAGGGTCCACAATTGGTTTCCCCAAAATTAACAGCTTTCAGGCTCTAAGAAGATGAGAAACATTTCCCCATCCATAGAAGCTGAGAAAGACCCATTCATCCCCATTGTCTTCTTCCCTCCTTCAGCTCTCCCAGATCCAGCTTCTGTTTTATGGCGGAAGGGAAATGGGAGGCTGAAAGCATATGGACTCACAGAACCTTTGATTTGACTTCAGGAATGGCACTATTGCTCCCACAGCACTGCGCTCCAGTGTCTTTGTCAAGAGTGGCAAAGTCACCTGAATGAAAGGTGTAGCTGACTAGTCTTGCCTTCACTGTAACTGTGGTCCTAAATACTGTGCTTGAATTTCTTCTCCACCCCTTGCCCACTGTTTAACAACCATTTGTTTTATAGGAGAAAGTAACAGCATGTATCCAGGGTTAGGCCACTAAGCATCGTGTCACAGCTTCCCACCTGTTTGTTTTACCAAAAGTAACTGTGAACAGCTACAATCAGGACTTTTGTTCTGCCTTGACCAAGCCCCACCCTCACAAAAAAGAAAGTAGCAATCCAAAATCAAATGCCTGTTGCTGAAAATCATGTTCTAATAGTTAATGGATAGATTGGAACAGTTTGATTCCAACAGGTGAAAATAAAATACTTACATTTTCCAGACAACAGTATTAATATTCATATCCGAGAAATGAACTCACTGATTCCTTGATAGAAAAACCTAACTTTTGTTTAACAACTCCTCATTCATTATGCCGCATTTCAGTTTAGGAAAGTGGATGGGAGCAAATGTTGTGTCACGGTTGGAATGTTGGACTGGGGCTTGCTTTGGAGATCCGGGTTCAAGTCTCCATTGAACCATGAAAGTCACTAAGTGATCTTGAGCCAGTCGCTCCCTCTCAGACTGTCCTATTTCATAGGGCTGTTGTGAGGTTAAAATGAGGTGTGGGGAAGGAAAGCCTTGTATGCTTCCTTGAGCTCCTTGAAGGAGAGGAGGAAGAGAAGATACCTCCGCAAGCACTGGGGAGAAGGTAGTGTAATGTACTTCGTACATTGGAGCAGCTTGAACTTGACCTGGCTGCTTACAGATTCTAGCGTATATAGCGTATATATAATGTATATATATAGCGTATATATAATGTATCCTATAGGAACTTTTGGTATTTTTTCTTTACTGAATTCCATTAGATTATATATAATGTGTGCAGTATGGGAGAAGAATGTCAAAGAAGATGGCAAATTATTAACTTTCAGTCCTCTGACACTGATTTTTCCATTATCTCTTAGGTGGAGAACAGGCCTTTTGTCCAGCAGAGACTGAAAGCCCTTCCACAAAAGCTTGAGGAGGTGTTGGTGGTGGTAGGAGGTAGAGCTTTGGAAGAGAATGAAGAAGAAGGACAACCACCACCTATTTCCAAGAACTTTGCCTTTTATAACACCAAAACAAGTAAGTGCCTAGCATCAAACAATTCCAAAACAGCTCCTTCTGACTCAAAACATCTTTTAAGTTAGAGTGTAAACAGAATCATGATGACGTTGGACGCTGTTGTGTAATGACTATTGCACACTTTAGGATTTAGAAACGGTAAAAATAAAATCTGCACCAGAGTCTCTGAACAAATTTACCTTGTTCCTGTCCCACTGATGTTGTTATTCTGTATTAAGTTGGAAAATGCACAAGTTTCTAGACCTTGTTGTAGTTCAGGGAAAATATGAGACCTAAATCCCTCAGAAATCCAGGGATTTCCACAGCGGGTCAGGCCCTCCAAAGGACTCCATGATTACAACATTATTTGAAAGATTGCCACACTCATTCCCTTTTCTTGGTTTTTTGCTTAAAATTTCTCATCCTCTAAAGGATCGGTTCAGTGTTATCAACTATTGTATAATGTGCTTTGATTGTCTGAGGAGTACATCTTCCCCTTCGTAGTGATTTAAAATGCAAGAAGCTGAAAACAAGTATGTACTTTTAAATCAATGATATAAAACACTTTATATGATCCACACCCATTTTGTGTAAAAGAAATGCTGGCATAGGCAGAACCAACCATAGCTTGGACTTCAGTCTAGAATCATGTAGCTCTTGGCAAACAGGAGCTTTCCAGATGATGTAATTGCTCTGCGTTTCTTTGGCGTTTGTCACTGCTGAGCAGCTGCCTTCATCCCAGGCTGACGTCGCCATCAGACTCTGTCAGGCTGGCCCTGCAAACACACTGCATGGGATGGGGGGGAACTAATTTAGAGGAGGGAATAGAAATCTGAGAGAGACCTTTGGCATCTTTGGCATGATCTGGGCAAGATGATGCAATTGGGGTTCATTTTGACAACACTGTGAACATAGAAACAGTTAACAGCCATAGATAATTACCTCCAAGCACAAGCAGCTATAAACATGATGATTCCGATAAGAAAATTATCAGGTTTTTTTCCCTTTGAAGAAATGTGGCTGATTGAGAGATATATCAGTGAACTTCAGTTTTACACTTTCTCTAACTCTATCATTGTAGTCCGACCATGTCTTCTTCACTCAAGGCAGCACTGTGGTCTAAATAGCACTAAGTAGCACTGCAAGGATATAGTTGCTTCAGTTATGAGCAGGATAGCTTCTGCATTTCTGAGAGCACATGATAAAGCAGTACAGGTACCCAAGAGGCCTAGGACCCACCTTTCTAAGGATATTAAAGGGAAGGAGAGATTCTTAGTTTCTGCACCAAGATCTTAGCGTCATGAAATTAAAAGAGGGCGCTGCTGTAGGGCAATACTCTTTTTCTTCAATACCTGCACCAAAGAAAATGGGAACTGACTGTAGTATGTGAATATCATATATTCAGTAAAACCCCTCGCCCGCCACAACACAGGCTGCAAACATAGACCATTTCCACACTACAGTGTTATAGTGCTATTATTCCACTTTCAGCATCCTATGGAATCCTGGGGTTTGCAGTTTAGGGAGGGGCATTTAGAATTCTCAACCAGAGAACTCTTTGGCCTCAGTAAACTACAAACCCCAGAATTCTACAGGATGTTGAAAGTGGAATAATAGCACTATAACACTGTAGTGTGGAAATGACCATACTGTCAATCTCAGAAAAGAACAAGAGGGCAAAGTTAGCTCTGAATGTCTCTCCTTTATTTGCCATGCTGCCTACTCCCTAGTCCAGTGGTAAAAAAATGGAACTGTTCTAAATACCTCACTCCTGGTTATCGGTCATTATGGGTGAAGATGATGGGAGTTGCGGCTCTCAAGATATGGGAATTCCAGTTCCTCACTGCTGTTCTATTCCTCCAGGGTTCAGATCTTGATCCCCTATTACCACTGGATGATCTGATAAAATTTAATGTCTTTCAGTGCCACCTATGTTCTGAAGAAGCCTGGTTGCATTTTGTAGCTCTGCCTGTGTCTAGTCTATGCATCTCTGCCTGCCACTTTAATTTATCTACCTGGATGTCTCTTCACCATAAGAGCTCAGTATTTCCGAGAATGATTTAAGTCTTTTCCTTCCAAGCCTTCCTCTCCTCATTCCCTCTCTATATCAGTTGATAATAATTATCATTCCTCCATTTGACAGCTTTAGCTTTTCTGTTTTTCCCTCTTCTTTGTGTCATATTCAATTAGTTGCCATACGGTGTTGCTTCTCCCTGCACAAAAAATCCACTCGGGTAATCCATGTTTCTCACTTCACCTAGTCCAGGAATAAAGGCACCTGTACAAAAGTACCTAATTTCATGTTGTGGAAATCAAAGACCTCGGGGAAATCAGAGCACTTCACTGGTTAGAACAGATTGAGGGCCACTTATACACTTGATTTTCTCATTTCAGAAAACTGGATTGTTCTGCCAGATTTTCCAGATTATAATAAATGGGGCTTTTCTGTGGTTGCTCTGAACAACGATGTTTATGTTACAGGTGAGGCTAGTGTTTTTTCCCAATTAATGTTGTTGTCAAACTTTTAGGGGGTTTTTTGTATATAGATTATACTGTCTTCTTAGGTTTGTTTATTTGTTTAAGCTTTTTAAAAATCTAAAATAATTTAAATTGTAGCAATCAGATCACACAGACAACTGATGAAATGTAAATTTAACCAATTCCCATCATTTTAATCTCACGTCATTTACTTGATGATTCAGCAGATTTCCATCACATTTTATTAATTAATTAATTAATCAATCATAGAATTGGAAGGATTCTTCAAAGGTCACCTAATCCAAACCCCTTGTGTGTGCATGAGTGTGGGTGGGTGGATGCATGTGCGCCTTTAAATCAGTGGCTGACTTATGGTGATCCCATGAATTTCACATGAATTTCATATTCCTCAGGAATAGAGTTGGCCCTCCACATTTGCAGGTTAAGGATTTGTGGATTTGATGATTCATGGATTGTGTCACTGAGAGGAAATGAAACTGGCCTGGTGGCTGGCCCTGGCCATGTGCATGTTTCCTCACTCGCTCATGAGAGGAGGAGGGAGAAAGAGGATGGGATGGGAGGAAGGCATGCAGGCATGTTCACTTGCTCACCTATAGGAGGGGGGAAGAGGATGGGACAGAAGGAGGGAAGGCATGCTCGTTTGCTCACTAATGTGGGCAGGAAGGGGAAAGCGGATGGGGTGGGAGGAGGGTGCATGCGCATGCCTGCTCACTTGTGTGGCAGGAAGACATGAAGAAGGGTGCACATATTCATTCACTTGTTCACTTGCGTGGGGGAAGAAGATGGGATGGATGTCCCCTTTCTCCCCCCTCCTGCTCCCCCATACCATCCTTTTCCACACTGCCTGTGGAAGGGAGGGAAGCACGTGCCTCAGTACAGGGCCACCCTACTAGTACAGGTGGGGTTTTTTTGTCTATAAATATAGGCCTTTTCTGCACGGGGGAATTAAAACGGTGCAGTGCGTCCTCCACGGAGGACATCTGCACCTTGGAGCAGACTAGGAGCAGACTACTTACTGGAGATCCGCACCTCGGTCCGCTCCAAAACGATCCCAAGTGGTCCTCCAGCGTGTTTTTTAAAGACTGCAAAAAACAGGTCATTATTTTCCTGGAATGCACCATTGTGTTCCTGCTTCCTTGTGCAGATTCTCAGGTTCGCACCAATGCGAGCCTGCGATCTGCAGAGGGCGGGCTTTAGGCATGGCAAGCTTCACAGTTGGTCAGGACCCACGACCCACGACCAACTGGAAGCCGCCATTTTGGAAGCCGGAGCAGTGCGGATCTAAGACCACGCACTCCTCCGATTCACCCTGGACCAGACTGAGGAGCCAAAATATCTGGCTAATAAAGGCATGGAGCGATTCCCTTGCCTTGTGCGGAAATGGCCATAGTTTGGGGAGATTACGATATTCACAGTTTTTCCATTTTCATGAGGGTCATGCATCCCTAACTGCAGTGGAGGGCCAACTGTACTCAGAGGTGGCATTGCCTTCTCCTACCATGCAGAAAATTCGCAGTTATAGCATCTCAGCTTTAGGTAATTATCTCATAACTGAAGGCTCTTAATTTTTTTAAAAAATATTTATTTATTACTTTTAAAACAGACAAACAGTCTAATTCACAAGCAGAATCAGAATTACAGTCAAAGAAATATATGTTCAAAAAAAGGAAAAGAAACTAACACTAAAATTAAACACAATACTAGCACACTAAACTGAAACATTGAATGCTAGCTAAAACACTAAACAATAACTTACTAAAACACAAAAGGGCTCTGACTCTTTCCAAGCCAAACATAATGAAAGAAAGAAAAAGAAGAATATTATTCTACCATTACAGATCCAGCTAAGTAATCCTGTTAAAATTAATTAGTGATTATAGCCACAAATTATTGCATTGCTAGATTTCTTATTGCTCAAAAAGCCCACAAATGGTTTCCAATCTTCAATAGATCTTCAATTGATTTCTCCTTTAAAGCCCACATTACTTTTGCAATTTAGGCTAACTCTGGAACTTTAACAATCCACTCTTTTGCCATCCATGCTCTAGTCCATTTCCAAGTTTGAACAAACAATATTCTTGCTCTTGTTATCATATAAAAAAGAAGTAATCCATATTTGCTGTCTAAATCCTTATCCATAATAGCCAACAAAAACATTTATGGTGACAATAGAAAATTCACTTATAAAATTTTTTGAATTAACATATAAATCTTAGGCTAATAATATTTCACTTTCTCACAGATAAGGAGCCCTCCTTATTTGACATCCCCAACATTGATTTGCAGTATTTTTAGACATCTTTGACAGCTTATTTGGGGTTCGATACAATCTATACAACATATTTTATGTGTTTTCTTTTAAATTATTATACAAAGTGAGTTTTATATCTTTAGATCACATTTTTTCCCATTCTGAAAGCTCTTAAATGTTGGAACTACAGATCAAAACTACTCAGCAGAACTATAAATCCATCATACCAAATCCATAAATAACTCCCTCCCAAATTTGCAAGAGTATCAGAAGCATAAGTAATAAGGATGAATATGTTTTAATACCCAAAAGTGCTTTCATTTGATGTACACATGCAAATCTACTTGCTGTATGTGTATGAGGTCTTTTAGAGAGGAGTCTCTCTGAAAGTGTGGGAAAGCACTGTCAGTAGTTGTAAGCAATATTGAGTTAAATGGACACGATGATTTCATCTGATATAAGGCAGTGTTTCATGTTTCCTGTTTCTGTCCTCAGGTGGCTCTAGAGGCTCAAAGAATGACACATGGTCCACAACCCAGTCCTGGTGCTTCTGCCTGAAGAAGGGTGCCTGGAAATCCATTGCTCCAATGCTGAAGCCTCGAACCAACCATGCCAGTGCTGTCCTCAATGGAGAGATCTATGCCATTGGTGGTAGGTTGTAATGTAGAGAATAGGACATGAAGACAGTAGAAGGCACTGAGGGAAACTGGACAGAGCAGTCATTCAGAAGAACTCAAAATTCTGTAACTGCACTTCTAATGACTCTTTCACCAGTGGGAAGTGGATGGAGAAATACCTGGAAATATGTGCTGTGTCTCACAAGGGAAAGAGAGAATGGCATTGCATTGGATATGTAAATAGGCTAGTAATTAGCAAAGTACCTTTCACTACTGGATGGTTATGAAGGGTTTGTAAACCCTCATTGCCACAAACGCTTTCTCTACAAGAGGTGAGAATGAAGAAAGAGAAGAGAAATTCTGACCCTGTGGTTGTCAGAGCTGAAAAAGTGACAGTCACAACAGAAGACACAGTTTTGTTCAGGGGCAACTTGGGACAAAATTCTTAGGGCTCCCTGACAGTCTTTTATCTAGCCCTTAACAAGGATGAATCCTTCTTAATTCGAACAGTAATAAAGCATTGTGTACCCCTAACATTAGTGTACAGATAAGTCAACTTTGGTGTGGCTGACTTAAATATAGATCCCAAGCCCATAGGGAAATACATTGCTGTATGGGTTACTTAGGCACTCATGTTGCTCAGTCTACACAACTGTCGACATCTGCCATATGCAAATCCTTTTATATTTCTGCAGGCACAACAGTGGACACTGTGGAGGTGGAGTGCTACGATCCCTATAATGACAGCTGGTGTTTTGTCAGCCCTGCCCTGAAGTATGTCAGCAACTTTGCCGTAGCTGGATGTCTTGGCAAGCTGTACTTGATTGGTTCTTGTGCTGTCAAATACAATGCTTTGACCCTGCAGTGTTACAACCCTGCCATTGGTAAGAAAGAACAGAGAAAATCTTGATTGAAAGGCTTTTCCAAACTACCCACAACTTGAGGCCACTCAGTGGCCAGATCTTTTTTGTTTTAAAACAGACTCTTTGATGTGTTTCTAGGCTCCTTATGTTTTATTATCACTGGTCTTGAAATCGAAGCCCATCACCTTCCCCCACATAAGAGTTGGAAAATGCCTGTCATGATCAGTAATGGCTGGTGGTCTGATGTCAGTGAGATATTAAGTTTTTCCAGGTTTTAGTTCAAATTTTGAATGGCATTTCCAAGGTGCTGAGTCTGTTCTAGGGGTAGAGTTTAGCACCTCAGGTATTTCCTTTAAAGTTCAGACTGAAACTGGGACCAGATTGACCATTCCACTGACATTCAAGTTGCTGGTCATGAAGATGGTGTGCATATGCATGTGTGCCTGTTTGAGTCAGTGTGACCCACGGCATCTATGGTCAGTGAGAGCTGGGCTCCTGGTGTCAAGAGCAGGGAGCAGGTTATGTTCTCATTACAACAGTGTTCTCAAATGCAGTGTTTCCCTTCTTTAGTTATGAGTGAATGCCAACTATGGCATTCACCATGAAAGTAGGAAAGGGTGTGTATTCAGGGACACCAGTCAGATAGGGCTAAATTTCTTCCCTACACCTGGTTGACTCCAGCTATTCATCTATTTATTTTGATATGTGAGGTAAAAAAAAAAGGAGAAGTTTATAATGTGTGTTTCCCTGTACTGGCACACAGCACAGGATACCATCTAGCTCAGTAGTTCTTAAGCTATCTGATATGAGAGTCTGTCTGGCATGTTTTTCCCAATGTTCCAGGGACCAGTAACATATCTGTGCCCATTGGCTGTAATTGTTTCTTTCTTTCATGGAAACTCTCTAGGGGCCAGAGCCTGATAGCTTTACACTGGCCCTGATCCATGGACCACCACTTCTGAATGCTAGTTTAGCTTGTGCTACACCTTGTTGGCTTCCTTCATTCTTCTGACTCAGCCTCATGATTGTTCATCATGCTTGGTCATCTAGTTGACACATGATCTTAACTAGATTTTCAAGCTACTCATTTGTCATGATGTTTAGAAAATCTCAGTTAGTATCAGTTTGCCCTTGTAACTGATAGAGGTGCAATGTGACTCAGGTTTATTTCACCTGAGAGGGTCCCCAGGTGATAGCCATGGGACATGAGCATACCATATGGTTAACAAATCCAGCAGTTTCTCTTTTTCTCCAGTGTTGTTATATAACTGGAAGAGAGATGCAATCAATGTGCCATGTGTGTTCCCTTCAGCACCAACCCATCTCAGCTAGAGGCATTTCACACTGCACAATTATAGTGCCATGATTCCACTTTAACTGCCATGGATACATTCTATGGAATCCTGTGATTTGTAGTTTGGTGAGGCAGTGGTCAGAGCTGTCCAGCAGTGGAATATGCTGCGTTGGAGTGTGGTGGAGTCTCCTTCTTTGGAGACTGGATGGATTAAACAGAGGCTGGATGGCCATCTGTTGGGAGTACTTTGACGTGTGTGCCTGTGTAGCAGGGATTGGACTGGACTGTGGTCTCGTCCAACTCTATTATTCTATGATTCCATGGCAATGGGAGTTATGTGAATAAATGAGGCCAGAGTATTAGGCTGAAAATGCAGGATAGCCTGCTGTTTCACTGACACTGGTTTTATATATTAGATTTGTCAGGTCAGGACTAACCCAAGCACTGAGATTCACAGGCCAAAACCTGAGACCTAAGGGTGATCGCTGATGACATTAGAGGGATGGTAGTAGCAAATTAAGCTCTTTAATGATGTCATTAAGCATGGTGCTTTAAGCATCAACCACAGTTGCATAGAATCTGCAATTAAAAATGCCAAGTTAAACAAATGAGGAATACACACACATTTTCAGGGCAGCACTTTTGCCCTGAGACTCCTTTTTCTCTGTGGACAGGAGCAGTGCATTCAAGCTATGAGAGTCAAGGCAAGGGCTGGGAACCCTGCTGTACATTGGCATAAACAAGGACTGCTTGAGTCAATGAGGTAACAAAACCTAAGTGCTATGAGCCTTTTCTGCAGCCTCTGTTTCAGCCCTGCTCCATTTCTTGCTTGTTAACTTTTCACTTGAGATTAAACCATCATTCTTCTAAGGGACCTTTTTACCAAGCAAGAACATTACCTTTGTTCAAGAATGTTGAAGATGTTTAATGAAGATAGATGCATTTATTTGTTTGTAGATGTCTGGAGTGTAATTGCCTCACCCTTCATCCCAAAATATCTGTCTGGGCCCCGCTGTGCCTCCTTGCACGGAGTAATCTACCTTATTGGTGACAACACAAAGAAAGTCTATGTGTATGATCCAGATGCTAACATATGGCAGAAGGTGAGTAAGTAGGAAGTGGCCTTTAAAAAAATAAATAAAGGGAGATAGTATTAGACTTGGACTGTGGAGACCTGAGTTCAAATCTCCACTCAAGCCACAGAACTCACTGCCTAATTATGGGGCTGTTGCTCTCAGTCTAATCTACCATGGATTTTGATGTTTATTTTTGTTGTTTATTTTTTCTTGTCTTTCCCCTGATGGAGTTGGCTTACATACAACTTAAAAATACTATGAGAAGAAAGATTAAATCAGACTAAAATAATGCTAAAATGGGAGGTAGAAATGATGTATGCTGCCATGTTACTTACAGAAAAGGTAGAATAAAAATATAAAAAACCAAAAATGCCCCCAGATTTATTTATTTTTTTCAATTGAGGTGATAGCTATGGTTTTGTAGATGGCCACATCTTTCTTTTGCACATTCCACAAAAAGTAGTTTACTCTGCATAAAAAACCCCAATACATAGGCTGGCATCCTGTTCAATAGTTATATTATAAATTGAACTCATGATATCACAAATGTTGGAGATTCATGTTTCAGGTCACGAACAATCAAATGTGACTCCAAAAACCTACCTTTGCAACTTGGCAACTTGGAGATTGGGACACTGGAAATGACATCTGCAGCACTCTCCTGGTCACAGAGCAGGCAGTTGTGGCAGGACCCAGAGGGGGTCTCTCCAGCTGCCTGGGAGCATTTGTGGACATTATGTCCCAGTAGGCTGATCTCCAGCACATTAGAAATGCTTCATTCAGGGCACTGCCAGGCATCAAAGGCAGCGGTGGTGGTGGTGGTGGTGGGAATCATCAGTTGTAACTATAATGATATGTTATCAAGGAAGCTATGGGTAGGTGGGGCATGTAGCTTTGCATGACAGTAGCAAACATGGAAGTGGCTATAGCAGTGATTTCCAAACTCAGGTCTTCCAAGTGTTTTGGACTCCAGCTCCCAGAATCACTGAGCGTTGGCCAAGGCACCTGGGACTTCTGAGAGTTGAAGTCCAAAACACCTGGAGGACTAGAGTCTGGAAATCACTGGGCTATACGTTTCCATGATCTGTAGGCTTGTTGAAAAGAAATTAAGATGCAATTTATGTGTTTCATTTGTATCCAACAAGGTGCTCAAGATGTGTATCAATCATAAAATCTAGATCAAAAACATAGCACCAGCACCAATAAATTAAAACCTAAAGAGTAGAAGTTACAGCCAACATCCAAACAGTTAGACTCCTTTTTTGTCCCCCCTTACATACTTTTTTAAACACTTTTTTGAAGAACATGAAACAAAACATTGTAGGTGAATGATGCCTTGATGGAAGTGTCACCAAAGCCGACGATGTGGTTTGACGTACAGACTACTGTCCGTATTCCAAAATGGCATGAAGCCCATTCCTTGACTGAGGGTATCCCAGACAGAAGCACAGCATAGCCCTGTTCCCTTGTCCAGTTGGCTTCAGTAAAGATGTGTGTAATGTTGTTGGAGGGTTGGTTTACGCAGCATCATTCTGAAATCCTGCTGCAGCTGTTCTCATAGTGTCAGTGCTCAGCTGACCTTGACACTCCAGCCTCCAGGACAGGTGCAGAGGATACTCTGCCAATCTCTTCATCTCCCTAGATTGATGAATAATAGTTAGCGCTGTTGGTTTCTGTCAGGCCATTAGTTATACTTTTGCCAGTGGCCTCTTTAAGGTTCCCACTGTACCATCTTATCATCAAGCAACTTCTCTAGAAGCAAGCTTTTGGTTGTATCCAGAAACTGTTCATGCACAGCTTTACTCATATGCTGTTTTTTTTATTGTGTTCTTCAGGAGGAGAAAACAGGAGTTAAGACAAGCTTACCTAACTCAGCCCTGGTTACCAGTGTGCAATATGCCTGGTAGGGGGGGAAGTGAAGTAATAAGGGATTAGTTTGTTGTTGTTGTTGTTTTTACAGTTCAAAGGACTATAAAGCTTATCTTTTTTGCACAGATGCCATAAATCAAGCTGACACTAGAACAGCATCTCAAGTACATTTTGGAAAAAAGTAAATTAGATCCAAAAAGAGTTAAAATACAGTCATGTGTTGACTTGGTCATGTGACCAGAAAGAAACTAACATTAGTGACAATCAGACCTACAAAAAGAGAGGATTCCACAAATTAGGTGCCACAACAAAGAAGACCCTTCCCCATGTCTTTCTGCAATGTATTGCTCCCACTGGTGGAAGACAATTGAGTAAGATGTCAGCACACCATATCCAGCTCTTTACCTATTGTGGTTACTCCAACTGCTTCAAAATCTTTTTATCAGTGGTGCCAGGGGGATCCATGAGCTTGATTACATTAATTCGTAGTATATTTTCAACTGACAGAAGGCATTATCTTTTATTTCCAGCCAGTATGTGAGAGTCCCACCCACCAAACAGAAACATGTGCATGTGCCTTTAAGTTGCCACTTGATTTATGATGAGCCCATGAATTTCATAGAGGTTTCCTAGGCAAGGAATACTCAGAGGTAGTTTTGCCAGTTGCTTCCTCTGAAAAACTGCCTATAGCACCTGATATTTCTTCATGTTCTCCCATCCAAGTACTAACATGGGTTGACCCTGCTTAGCTTCCAAGATCAGACAGGATCTGGTGCCTTGCTGCTCTTCTGTATATAAAACCTATTGTTGTTTCTTAAGGCATGCCTCCTAATATAGTACTATAAACTTGACCGATGTCAATTCTTTGTTGGCAGGTGCAGCAACTTCACACACTCCATGAAAATGGAGGAATGGTATCTCTTGGAGGTAAACTTTTTGTCACAGGGGGCTATTGGAAAGGTATGGACGGTGACTATCAGGTGGAGATGGAAACATATGACTGTGCCAAAGATGTCTGGAGAAAGGAGGGGGCCCTCCCATGTTTATGGCTCTATCATGGTTCCTCTTCTATCTTCATGGATATTTCAAAATGGAGAGAACCTTTTCCAAGAAACCAATTGTAACAGGAAAGGTTAGAAGCAAACCTTACCTGTGTTCAGTTACAGATTTGGGAAAGTAAGAGACTTCATTTTCAAGATCACATTTTTATACTTCCTTTTACCTTTAGTTTGTTATTCTGACTGTACAGTTATTATTGTCTTCCCACTACAGCCCTTGTTGGGCTGAATCAGCTTGTCCGCTGATTAGAGTGAATAACAGCTTGTCCACTGTTAGAGTGAATAACTTTAGTCACATCAGTAACATTAATGGTGAACATGGGATGACAGGATTGTAAAGCTGTAAAGCAGCTGAGGATTAAAATGAAGATCTTCTAATGGGTGTATGTACTCAACACAAAGCACTGTGTTAACTCTGCTAAACATAACATACTATCACACTGAAGGCCAATGAAGGATTTGTTCATGTTGTTTCCAGATCCCATCTCCACTGATGAGAGAAGGTACGAACAAGGCCATTTCTGCACTAGACTGTTATAGCACATTCCACTTTCAACATCCTATGGAATCCTGGGGTTTGCAGTTTCGGGAGGGGCCGGTCGCTATAACAGTCTAGTGCACAAATGGCCCAAGTCTCTTATAGAACTTATTGCTAGAAACATCTCATAGAAAGTTGCCACAGCTGAAGTTTGTGAGATTCCAGTGCAAAATGTATTATGAATAGAATGGTCATTTTGCTTAAGTAGATTACTTCCTTGAGTAAAGGCAGCCAGTCTTGCAGAACTGAGTGAGTCCATTGATATCACCTACTGCTTAATTTGCTGCATAGTGGCCAGTGTCTGAAAGGGGCCAAAAGTAAACTAATAAGCCATCTCCAGATCAGAGCAAAAGTCTCTTAATGCTAATTTGAGATCATAGTGACTAATGTTGAAGGGTGATTTTAACGACCAATTTACAGAGCTCTGAGATGTTATTTTTTGGGCCACAATTCCCCAAATCCCTCAGTAATTTTTCCATGCTATGGCCATTTATTTAGGGAATGTGCTTCTCTAGGCAATGTGGGATTCTTATTGGTATATCTATTTTTCATTGCTCTGGATAATTCTATACTTAATGGTGCACATTCCTGCTCAGAATAATATCTTGCATACTGCGTTACTTCTGGCTGTGAAAGGGAGCCTGCCATATTGATACATACTTCTTCTTGTTCGTCACTCCAGTTAATCACTCTGAGAATAACTGTCTTGTTATAATAAGTTATATGCTTCTTTTTTTCTCACTGTCATTGGTGCTTGCTTAAGTCAGTACCTATTCTTATTTTGTTCTTAGGTTTACATAGGCTTTGAATTTTGGCCAGTTTGTAGTTCTTCCTTTCCACCTTCATGCTAGACATCACTGAGGGGAAAACATGGCCCTCCAAATAGCCATCAGCCCCATCCAGCATAGCTAATGGTCAGGGTGATAGGAGCAGCAATCCAACAACATCTGGAGGGCCACAGATTCCCAGCTCTATTTTATGTCAGTGTAGGTGTCTGCATGCAGTTGATAAATGACCCCAAAACTGACACTGAAATTAGGTGTGTTTTTTTTGTCAGAATGTGTGATTTTGAAAAGCGCTAATATGGCAGATAGCATCAGCTAAAACTAGCCTTTATAATTTCTTCCTTTCACAGTTATTATAAGCTTTCTTTTAAAATTATTCATGCTGTAATAGTATGGAGAGTACTGGAAATATCTTTTTAAACATAAATATATCATAAAATAATATTGTAGGATAATATTTTTATCCTACATAAAATAATATTGTAGGATAATATTGTTAGGATAAGCCCTCTTTCTCACTTTCTCACTTTAATTCAGGTTATCTCAACTTCACCTAAATTGTCTAGAGCGGGAATGGGGAACATTAGGCCTTCTAGATCTTTTGGAACACAACTTTCACAGTCCCATACTATTGGAGCTGATAGGGGTTGCAGGCCAAAGCATTTGGAAAGTCAAAGGCTTTCGATCTCTGCTCTAGAGAGGATCAAAATCTAACCAAATTGCAAGAGCAAGCCAGATTAGACACAAAAATTTCCTTAGAGACAAGTGTTTGATTCTTTGAGATTAAGGAAATTTAGTAGGGGATCAAAGCTGGACAGACAATAGATAAAGCTAGAGTCAGAGAGTTAAGAGAAACCTAATAAGCCCTGTAAGAGCCAGTGCGGTGTAGTGGTTTGAGTGTCAGACTATGACCCTGGACACCAGGGCCCTTTCCACACGAGGCGAGTGAATCGCTCCATGCCATTACTTACCGGCTCTTCTTGGGTCCGAAGTGACGCGCACTGTCCCTTGAGCCCTTCCGCAGGGCTCCTCCATTGGTGCAGGGTGAACCGGAGCAGTGCGAGGTCTGTAGATCTGCACTGCTCCGGCTCAAAATGGCGGCTTCCTGTGGCTTCCAGCTCAGAATAGCAGCTTCTGGTGTCTTCATGGGAGTGGACCAACCGCTGACGCTGGCCATGCCCACAGCCCACCCTCCGCTGATCGCAGGCTTGCGTTGGTGCGAGCCTGAGCATCTGCACAGGTAAGTAGGAACGCAATGGCATGTTCCAGAAAATGTAAAGACCTGATTTTTCCGGTCTTTACTTAGCGCAGGGGAGGACCACTTGGGGGCAGATTGGATTGGACTGAGGTGCGGAACCAAGTTAAATAGTCCGCGCTTAGTCCAATCCAAGGTGCGGACGACCTCCGTGCCAGGACGCCTTGGCCCATTTTAACTGCCTTGTGCGGAAAGGGCCTAGGAATCAATTCTTGGCTCAGCCATGGAAACCCACTGGGTGACTTTGGGTGTATCACACACTTTCAGCCCCAGAAAACCCAGTGATAAGTTCATCTTAGGGTTGCCATAAATTGGAAATGACTTGAGGGCACACAACAACAGTAGTAAGCCCTGTAGATGAGTTGACTCTTCATAGTCAGCCAGTGTGAGTTTACATTTGGCCAACCCACAACCATGTTTATATAGTAATGTGTTTCTCAGTGGGATTTGCTTCCAAGCAGCTGTGTATAGGATAGGATTGCAGCCTATAATGCATTCACATATATTACAAGGAGCTAAAGTTACTGGTGCTCTGAAGAACACAGTGACATATTTGTGATTGAGCTAAGCCCTAATGAAGCTTACTTGCACCTAATGTTACCACCATGTCCCAGTTTAACTATAAATTCCATTTGCATAAGTGGGTAAATGAGTCATATCAGCTGTTCATAAATAATTGTTTTAATTGAGCTTAGAAGTAACTGTAGCTAACATCACACAATCTTGGTTTTGGCTATATTAAATCAGTGTGTATTTACAGTATCTGAGAACTGATGTTACTTTACAACGGGTTGGTGGGTGGGAGGATTGGGTATGTTTTTAATGTCTTTTAATGCCTTTAATGTATTTCATGTTGTTCGCCGCCTCGATCCATGTGGAGAGGTGGGATAGAAATAAATTTTATTATTATTATTAGTATTATTATTTAGTACACCTAGCTAAATGAATTTTTATTATTGGTTTAGAAAAGTATGAGCTCTTGCAACATAACTCCTTGCATTTTGTTGGATTTTGCCAGTTTTTGTCACCTCCGCATCCAATTTTTCTGTTTCAGTATCAAGGGTATAGCAGGACAATTTCCAGAAGAAATAATGGGTTGGGGACAGAAGGCTTGGGTCATTGGTCATTATAAAAAAGGTCTCATTGAAAGAAAATTTCACCTAGGGAGACAATTATCTCCCACCTCCATTGCTGCACCCTTGTGGCACACACCTTTCTCCATTCTTTGGGGGGACTGTTTATTATTGGTTATAGCATTTGATCAGATTTTCTCTGGGTCTCATCCAAAGAGTATTGTAAATCAGAGGGGCAATCCTATGGTTTGCAGGACAACTTTTCTCCTTTCTGAGTTTTGTAGAGTTGTACAGCTGTAATGCCAAAGTGTGACTAATGCACTGTAGCGCTGTAATTTTTAAAAAGGGGAGAGGAAGAAGAGAAGAGTATTAAAGAAGTATCCTCTTACTTTTACCTTTCTAGCCTACCTCACCATACACATCAGTAATGGTATGTGTGTGTATGCATATGTGCTATCAAGTTGCCTGTGACTTGTGGCAACCCCATGAATTTCATAGGGTTTTCTTAGGGAAGGAGCACTCAGAGGTGGCTAGCACCCTGAAAAAAAACAGTAGGCACCTATGAGCCCCAAGAACTATGTAGCAACAAATGCAGCAAATTGCCAACACATTTGTCCCATCTGAAGGAGCCTATGTCTGCACTTAAGTATCACTTTTAGTAACAATCATGAAAGCAATAGATAGGTCTGATGAAACAAGAAAGCTTGATATTATTGTATTTTTGTAGGAATAGTTCTACATTTAGTGCTATTCCCAGTTTTGCTAATGGCATGCATTAGAAAGATTCAAGATGATATAAAGTCATTAGAGTTTACAGATGATACAAATGTGGAGGAATTGAAAATAAGTCAGAGAGGACTATAATTCAAAATAAGTGTAATAAATGTGATAATGGGGTTTGGAACAACAGAATAAAATTCAACAAGCACAAATGTTCATTCTGAGTTGTAGGAAAAAGAGCATTTCTGTTTATCAAACCTGTATTTGCTAGAATGTATTTGCAAAGGTCTTCCTAAGTTTTTATACTGAATTGTATATTGTAACATATTGTTTGGAGTGCAACTGTGTCTAATAAATCTTCCTCAAATAAATAAATAAAAAATCATAGATGAATGTGCCTGTATTTTCTGTTTATATATCACAATTTAATTTGCTTCTTCTCAGTGTGGGTTATAAAGTGTCTTTTTGTAGTTTATCTCTACAGTATGCCTCTGTCTTTGACATGTCCTAGCCCAGTGAAATCGCCCGTTCTCAATTTATTGGCCTATGCTGCCTTCTAGAGCTAGTACCCTGAACTTAGGGACTTTTGCCTCTTGAACATTGATGCTTCAGTAGTGCTGCTGCTCCTGCTCCTTCTTCTAGTTATGTGTGGTCAAGTCAACTTGGATTTATGGTGTACCCTTTGAATAAGAGACTTCCAAGATATCCTGTTATTAACAATCCTGATCAAGTCTTGCAAACCCAGGGCTGTGACTTCCTTTATTGAATCAATCCATCTGTAATGTAGTTTTCCTCTTTTCCCATTGCCCTTAGTTTTACCAAGCATTTTCCATTGAGTTATGGCATCTTACAATAAGCTCAAAATACAATGACTTCAGTCCAGTCATTTTAGCTTCTAGTGAGAATTCAGATTTGATTTACCCTTGAACTAATATATTTGTCATTTTAGCCATCCATGGTTGGAACTCTCCTCTAACACTACATTTCACATGAGCTGATTTTTTATCTTACAGCTTTCTTTCATATCCATATATAAAAATCAGAAATACTATGGCATTGGTGATTCTGACTTTGGTATTCAATAAGATATCTTTACACTTAATGATCTTATCTAGTTCCCTCATACTACCCTTCCAAGTTTTAATCTTCTGATTTCTTGACATAGTCTCCATTTTAATTAATCATTGAGGCAAGGCATAAAAAAAATCTTTAAAAAAAATTATGCCTTCATTACCTACTTTAAACTTTTGTAAATCTTCTGTGGTCATTATTTTTGTTTACTCAGCTGCAATCATAGATTTGCATTTTGTTCTTAAACTTTGATTGGTCATTGTTCCAAGATATTTGCTATTTTCTGCCACTGCATATTTAAAGTTATTGATATCTTTTCCTCCAGTTCCACACCTCCTTCCTCTGAGTCTAGTGCTGTTTCCTGTATGATATATTCTGTATAATGTATTATTGTCACTATTGTTGTTGTTATATTTATTTGTAGGGTGATAAAATGCACACTTGCCCGGTCCCTCTGCCCATTAAAAATCATCCTGTTTCTCATATTCTATCCTGACAGTGGCTTCTGGACAAGTGTGTAGGTAATGTATCAGGACACTCTGTTGTGCTACTCCTGTTTCTTTTACATTAATTTGTAATTTTTCATCTATGCAGTCAAGGGCTTTGCTATAATTTATAAAGCACAGGATGATATTCTTTGGAAAGTATTAGATATGCTCAATTAACCAAGGTATGTTTGCAGTATGTTCCTAGTGCCTCTTCCTTTTCTGAATCCAGCTTGGATGTTTGGCATTTCTTGTTCTGTACATCATAACAATCTCCCTTGTAAAATCTTGAGCATCACTTTCCTTACATGGAAGATGAATGCAATGGTCTGGTGGCTATCAAAATTCTTTGTGTCCTCCTTCTTGAGGATTGGAAAATATATTGAACTTTTCCAGTTCATGTGCCATTGTTTTGTTTTCCACATTTGTTGGCAGATTTTAGTTACAATTTGAATGGATTCTGTTTCAGCAGCTTGAAACAACTCTATGGGTATTTGCTTCAGTTCCAACAGAAGCAAAAGATAGCGTTCTATAAGTGTGTTTGAGTAAGATGGCTTCTGTTAGCGATGCATGGGAGGTTGATGCTTCAAATAAGCACCAAAGACCAGTTAGAGTAGACAGAAAAAAGGAACTTCATTACAGGAACTTCATCTAATGTGGAAGATATGCTTGGGATGCCATGGTTACCTTCTGACAGTTTGGGAGAAAGAGAAGATGGGAGATGGCGTGTGGCAGGAACCAAAGTCTTCCCTGACAGTATCAGTCAAGGCAAAGAAAAGAGAGATCAGACAGAACACCGGAAGGATCATCCAGGTAGCCCTAAGTATTCATCCACACCACTGTTGTCTCCTATAGGCACATAGCACAAGAGTTGGTGTGCTTTGCTTACAATAGGTCTGGTCATCCGATTTACCCAACTCCGAGCGAGAGAGATACACCAAGTTGAAGGAAAGGTATACCAGCCTTGGAGCTGGTGTACATAATTTCTTTCCCATTGCAACCAATGAGAGGAATATAAAAAAAGAAAATACTCTACCCCACTCTGTGGAGAATGAAAAACATTGTTCCCATCTATGCTCCTAGTAGTATGAGTCTAGCAGGGCTTTGGATAATGTTCTTTCTCTGAATTTTGATATCCCACCCACACTGGCCAGCAGTAGGATTACTCTGCCCAATGAGTCATATAGTACTGAGTCAGAAGCTTAAGTGAAATTTCTGCTGAAGACACAAAGGGTGAATATCTAATTGAATATTTCCAAGTATTGGTTATTTGTTTACTGAAAGAGAGGGTGCGCAACCATTGAACTATCTGGCAAGCAGATGAGCAGGACTGCCTGTCTTTTCCCTCTGGATGTCAAATGATATCCGTTCACTGGATGAGACCTGCAGCTCTTCTCCAGAGCATGCCACTCCATTACACTGAAGCTCCAAATACTGAAGAAAAGGCTAGAGAGGGGCATATCTTGTCTTCAGTAAATGACACATAAAAGTTGGCCATCCATGAAACCAATGAGACCTAACTGAATGAAATGTTTTCCACTCTGTTGTGCTGCCCCACTCAGCAATATCAGTTCATTTGACTTACTGAGATCTCTTTGTTCCTTATACAGACATGAGCCTGATGCACATATATCTATATAGCAGTTATTAGCACTAAATCTGTCAAGCTAGAACTGTGACAGCAACAACAGGTGGTGGTAGAAACTGGCAGGCCTGGGAGCCAACTTCAGCAGGTCCAGTGGAATCCTGGGGGCTGTTGGAGCTATGAAAAGGGGGCACCCTGAAAAATAAAACAAAACAACTGTAAGTGTCTGGAACTCCATTTTTGGTTTTGAAAAAAAAAAGTTTGAAAAAATATTAAACAGTGTAGAATACACTCTCTCTCCTGATCAAACTTGGCTAGAAAAACAGCATTGGGGGCTGCCTTCAGCCCCTAAACTGCACTCTCTTCACCTCTGATCTATGGTCTGAGGATTGGATATTTTCCATCATTGTCCTTAAACAGCCTTCATCTGTAAATTCTGCCACCAAGAAAATCCAGGAGCTGCAGCATACTGTCCAGTTGCTTTAGTGAGTAGGTGTCTAACCCCTAGGGCCCAAAACATTTGGTCTTACCTGGCCTTTGTTACTAGGTAGTACACTTGAATGACAGGGGACGCTAAGGAGACACTAAGGCAGTGATTCCCTACCTGGAATCCGTGTACCCCCGGGGTACAAATGAGGACATTTAGGGGTAGGCAAAAAAATTGAATAATGGAGTTAAAAATGGTATAAGTATAAGCTATTCTCTGAGGACTTCACAACTTGATGTGGTTTTTGATTGCCCACAGCATTGGTGTTTCTGTCCTGGAACCTTAAGAGATGAGGTGGGGAAATCATTGAGGTAAAAAGAAGAGTGACACACAAGCCAAACTTCTAACTGCCATTGGCACACAAACTTAACAAAAAAGTCTCTCACATAAATATGCACACATAGTCTTCTATTCAAGTTGCCATAACTCTAGCCTTGCCCACACTAGGTGATTTCTTGAGCCTTGCATGCAGACGTTCTTCTCTCCCTCTTCCTTGTGTCCCTCTGCATGAGGAGAAAGTGCCACAGGTGGAGACATCTAGTTCCACCCTGAATCTGTCTAAGGGAGGGACATGCAGCACCAGTCACTCCTCCCTGTGCCAAAAAAACAGACATGGCAGCAGAGGTGGGAGTACAATTTATGGAAATGGGCTGCCATAGGGTACACAAGGGAAAAAAAGGTTGGGAAACACTGGACTAAGGAACAGTTTCAGCAGCGACAGAGGTAGTAATGTCTAATTTGTGTTTTAATATTACAACTTTTATTTTTAATTTGTATCTTTGTTTGGAAATGTTGTGATTTATTATCTTAAGTCCCAGTTAGGAGAGAAAATGGTATATAAATCAGACAAATAATTAATAACAAATAATTTACAAGGATCATCCACTTTACAGCATCAACTCCATCAACCTCCAACAGTTATCATTGCCTTTTAAAAAAAATCTAATTAATTTGAGAGGCCTGATGTCAGACAAAAAGTGTCTGAAAATGTCTTGATGTATCCACATAAAACTAAATATTACCACATATTTGATAATGTAGTTGAAGTGACCAAGACGTGAATAAGAGGAAATGTTGGAGAGTGGGGGGAAATGCACACTCTCTTAGTGAGACAGACACTTTCTACCATACAGCAAATTATTTGTTGCATAATATGATAACATAGCTTGAGGTTATAGTGTTCCACAAAGGATGACAAGTTGCTACAGAAGCCATGTACATTGACTTCCCATCTGCACTACAGTGTTTTTGAAAACAGGTGGAGTTTTCATTCCCATGACTTCATTGGCATGGTCCTTCCCTTCATGGAAAAGTGAATGAGAGAGAGCCTGAGAGATAGAGAACAGCTTAGTTACATCACTCTGCTGGGAACAGTGGCCAAGACAATGACATGACGGTTCAAGAATGAAGCTTAGATTTCATTCAAGCATGAAGGGAAGCAGGGAGGGTGAAACAATTATTCGCTCTCCTTCATTGTAATTCTGTTTCAGTATCCAGTCACAGATTCTCCAGTATATCCCTGATGCCTTAGTCTAAAGGAAAGGGAGGCCAATAACTGAAGCGAAGTAGCATTACATATCAAACTTTCAGTTTAGAGCACTCACTTCAGTGTAATGGGAACACACAGATGACTGCAGTGTAGTGAACAGAGGGCTGCATTTGGATTTAGGCCTCAGTAACTAGGATGGCAGAAGTGGACTTCTCTTCCTACCCCTTTTCACAACAGCACTTTCAGTGCCTGACACAGAAGAGCCTGGACCATTCTGGTGTTGGGGGTTGTGGGGGTCCTACCAAATTAGATGGCAGCCCCTTACATGAGTGGAGGCTTTCTCTCCATGAAAGGCAAAGGTGCCATCCAATGCAAAATGTTATACTCAGTCTGGGAAGTCCTGGATGCAACTCTGCACTTAGCCATAAGTCTTGTTGAGTGACCTACTGTCTCTAACCTGCTTCAGAGAGTGGCTATGATGGTAAGATGTGTCTGTCTGTCTGTCCCTCCAAGACATTCTTGTATTGCCCTGAGGAACCTGGACAAAAGGGATGATGTTGATGGTGGTGGAGTAATACAATATTTCTTCGCAATAACATTATGAGGAGGATTGAGTTGAAACTAGTGGCTTACCCAGTGGGAAAATATTGGACAAGCAGAGATCTGAATACAGATGCACATTATAATACTATCCCCAGAATATACTCTCCAGGAAGCAGTAGGATCATTTCTAAAAGCAAGCAAGCAAACACACAAACAACCCTGTGCTGTTAAATATCAAGCTACGGCAATCCAGGTGAGTCTATGCTGGCACAGTAGTATTATTAGAGCACTTGCATTTCAACCTGATTTTATGAACTGCCCTGATAAGGTAGTATGAAGATCTTTTAAATATATAAAGCAAATACCTTATACTTTGTGGAACCCTTACACTAGCAGAGCCTACCATTTCCAGATAAAGAAATATAGATGAGACCAGAGTTCAATTCCCTGCTCGACTATGGAAAACCAACTGTGTGACCTTGGGAGCATCACACACTCTCAGTCCCAGAAAACCTTATGATAGGTTCGCCTTAGGGTCACCATAAGTTGAAAATGACTTGAAGGCACACAACAGAAGCAGCAATATTTCAGTTAACGCAGTAGACATATTCCCAGGCTTTACTTTATTAGAAATTTGATACTAGAGTCAAAAGTAAAATGGAAACAATAGAGATAGATTCCTGTGCCACACACAAAAAAGAGAAGTTTCACAAATTTCAGAAAACTTTTTATCCAAAACTAATAATGTATACATGTGAAATGAGAACCAGGTCAGTATATCTGTTGCACAAGTAAAGACAAAAAGAATTTGACCCTTCTAAAGACCACTTGAAAGCTTCTTCAGGAATGCATCCAGGAACGATTTTTTTTCTTTCTTCAGTCTCAATTTTTCTTATGATTCCTCTTTTGATAGCAAAACTTAGGCCATTTCCACACCACCCTGTTATAGTGCTTTTATTCCACTTTCAACATCCTGCGGAATTGGGGTTTGTAATTTACTGAGGTTAGGCGTTTGCAGTTTAGGGAGGGGCATTTAGAATTCTCAGCCAGAGAGCTCTTTGGCTTCAGTAAACTACAAACCCCAGAATTCCACAGAACGTTGAAAGTGGTATCGTAGCACTATAACAGTGTAGTGTGGAAAGGCCCTTACTTCTTCCCATGCTGAATATAAAGAAATATGCCAATTTTTTTGTGTTTTCTTAATTAAAAATGCTTATTGTTAATTGTTGTGAAATCTGCTTCAACCAGACCTCAAAGACATCGTGTTATTAACAGCCCTATCAGCATCTTATAAACACAGGGTTTTGGCTTTCTTAACTGGGTCAACCCACCTGTAATGAGGTCTTCCTCTTTTCTCATTCCCCTCCTCTTTATGAAGTGTTATCATCTTTTCTAATGATTCATGTCTCATTAGAATGAAATTCTCATCCATTTTTTTAAAAGTTAGCACTCTTTGGGTAGCTGTAGCATGCCATTGCTATCAGTAGGTGGCTCTGTGATGTTTCTAAAAATGAATGTGGGCGGCCACTCCAGTGAGGCGGGGAATTCAAGCTTATTAAAGGAAAGGAAAGCAGCAAATATAATGAAGTCAGGAGCAGGTGGACAGTAAGTAGTGTGTTCAGCTGCAAGGTGGCTTGGAGGGTACAAGTCCTCAGAAATCTTTTTTAAGAAAAGAAGAAGGAAACACTGCAAACAGCATGAGTCAGATGTCTCTTAGCCATCTATAGCTTGAATAGTCAAGCCATAGGACTTCTGTGGTTACAACAGTATTTTATCTAACTCTTAACAAGAGTATCCAGGAACAGGAAGACCATCTGCGCCTGTTTCATTTGGATACAGCCTGTCGCTCCAAGGAGAACTGTCCTGCAGCTCTTGATTTCGGTCTTCTGAACTGGAAGGGGCTACTGGTGAGGCCATTTGATAATATTTTTTTTCTTTCACATTTCTCCTCAACTGCAGAACTTGCATTAATTTTTCCTGATTTCATTGACAACACCAGGCCCTCAATCTGGTGTGGGGTCTATAGTATGGGTTATGTGATCAATTTCATTTTGTTTTTCTTATCTTTTTGTCCCTTTTTATTTACTTATTTATTTTTAAAGAAGCCTGGTTTATTCTCATTCTCTTGCTCCTCCTCCCTCACTTAATTCTTTTTAAAACTGTTATCTTGTATGGGTTTACTGTGGAAATACAGAATACATAAAGCAATCCTGAGGATACAGTGGATAACAACTTCCTGGAGTTTTTTGCTCCTGGAATTTCCCTAAGAATACCAACCTCTGTCCTTTTGGAAGGCCACAGCTTAAAGGGATTTTTTTTTTTTTTGGTTTGGTCTTTTCTCTTGAGAAATTCCTGGCAGTGCTTAGTTCCATGAGTCTTTCTCTGTAGAAACTGTGTGACAATGTTCCAGAAGATGGCTGGACCCCTTCTACTTTCTGGCAGTCTGCCCCAGTTATTGGCTGTGGGTTTGCTAGCTGTGACCTTTTGTGTTGGCCCTGTGGAAGCTGAAAAACATGGAATTGACCAGGAGAAGCCATCCCAATGGAATGGGACAAGAGGCCTTCCCTTGTTATCATCCAGTGACCAGGTGAGCAGGTGTGCTACTACTGGCTTACTAATTCAGTGTGCTATTCTGCCACCCTCTGCCTTAGCAATAACTGGAGCTTTCCCTTTGTATTATTAGCTCTACAACAAACAATTCACAAAACTGAAACTGGAGTAGACAGTAGAGAGCCCAGAGTCATTTCTCTCTGAAATGGTTTACAGAAGAACAATTGGACATGAAAGTGTGAGTGTCATACGGCCTTTCCGCACTACACTGTTACAGTGCTATTATTCCACTTTCAACATCCTATGGAATCCTGGAGTTTGCAGTTTAGGGAGGGGCCTTTAAAATTCTCAGCCAGAGAGCTCTTTGGCCTCAGTAAAGTACAAACCCTAAAATTCCACAGGATGTTGAAAGTGGAATATTAGCGCAATCACAGTGTAGTGCAGAAACTGTACTCCTGTGAGATCCTAAGTAAACTATTTAGAGATAAGTTCCATGGAGCTCACTAAGGACATGCAAAGATCTGCACAGTAAACTATAGCAATAATCCATTGTACTTCTAGTGCCATTTCAACAGAATCATAGAGTTGGAAGGGACTGCAAGGGCCATCTCATCTAATCCTTGGTCATGAAGGAATATACAGCTAAAGCTCTCCTGAAAGATGGCCATCCAATCGCTGTTTAAAGTTTTTTGTTTGTTTTTTTAAAAAGAGGGCCACCCCTGCCCAGTCAATCTATTCCAATGGATTAAAAGTCTGCTGTTTGTTCTAATATGCCTCATGCGCTTACCTTTCATTGAGTAGGCAAATATGGACGATAGTACTGTTTAGATAGAAACATTATCCCATTACTTCTGGCTAGAGAAGAGAGACGCTACTGTTCTCCAGCATAAAGGTGAGCAACTACAGCAGGCCTAAAACCATCTAGGGGCCACACGGTCTGCTCAAAATGGCAAAAAGGGATTCACATCAGAAATGGCCAGAAGTCCATTGCTGGTTTAAAAGAAACTGTTTTGTTAAACAGTGCAAGGTAGGGGTTGAAATCTGGGAGACTGTGACCTTCTTCAGCGAAAAAGCCACTCCTGAAGGCTTCTAGGAAGAGTGAAGTACCTTTTCTTTGGCTAGAAAAAAACTCAGGCTGACGAATCTGGAGGGGCTGAAGATGACAAAAACAGCAGCCTTGGGGGCTGCTTGCAGCCCCAGTCTTCACCCACACCTGCTCCGAAACTGTGGTTCAGGGTAGTTGAAAATATGTGCTGAGCCGGAAAGGAGAGAGGGAAAACAAACAGAGAAAAACATAAAATAGAATAAAATTTAAAGCAAGTTAAAAAGCAACAAAACAGAGCAAGTAACAATAGTGCTTAGGGCTTAAAAAATCAATGAACTCTATTCTTACAGCTGATAATTGTGGAAGCATAAAACGGTTTTCATGTGATACCAAGGAGACTATAATGGAAGTGCCAGGTAAGCCTCTCTGAAAAGATAGTGGTGTAGTGGAGCCAGTGCTCACAGGGTTGAAGCACTGGGATTTTTTTTATTAGCAGGGATGATGAGAACATCTGCTGCTCCCACTCCTTGGAATTTCTCTTCCTCCTGAATTTAGCTGTAGCTGGAGGGGAAATGGATTTTTCCAGGAAAGATGTAGGGTGGGGTTTTTTGTTTGTTTGTTTTTTGCTTTTAGTGATCCACGTTGTAATCCAAAGTATTTGTAAATCATTTTACAAAATACATGTTCCTGGTAGAAATGGAAAGTGCTAAAAACTGTTTTAGATACAGCCACCTGTATCTTGTACCTGTATCTTGGTCATCTACTGCAGAAAGGCGATTTCCAAAGTGGTGTGCCACCACTGAAAGGGCCCAGCACAAATGCCACGTTCCAACCCAGTGACACAAATTATTAGAAGACGCTAATGGCAGCTCTGACCTATGAGAAAAAACATATACCTAGGATATTGGCACTGTTCGGAATTATATAATCAAACATGACAGTTCTCTGTATCTCTTGATGAGAGAAGGAGAAAAACAAAAGCTGCCTCGTTGCATTGTCTTTACGAGATGGGATTACAAATGACTTTGGAATTAATAGAGTGGTGAAAGCTAGACAGATGAGGTATACTGAAGGAAATATCATGATTGATATCTGGATGCAACAGATACAATAAGCAAAGATAATCATCCAAGAACTTTTGAGAACAATGTAATATGTTGCTTGTTCCCAGGCTGCCTTATTCACTCTAAATGTATTCCTACTTTTTTAAAAAAAAATCTTTCCTTTGACTTTCTTCTCATTATATAAAGAACCCTGCTACAGGAAAGATCAGCAGTGCTATCTCTCGAGATGCCTGGTTGCTTCTTATGAAACAGTCGAACAATGGAGTCATCATCAAAAAAGCATCCAAAAGCCAACCTCAAAAGTTAAAGGTAACAAATACTGTCTTGGTATAGCCTTTCTTTGAATCATAGAATAATAGAATCCAAGAGTTGGAAGAGACCACAAGGGCCATCCAGTCCAACCCCCTGCCATGCAGGAACCCACATCAAAGCACTCCTGACAGACAGCCATCCAGCTTCTGCTGAAAAACCTCCAAAAAAAGGAGGCTCTACCACACTCCGAGGTGGTGTAGGACTTTCTCTCTGTTGAAATTCATTTTGTTAGCTTTGGCCCAGCAATCCAATCTGTCAAGGTAATTTTGAATTTTGATCTTCTCCTCTGGCATATTAGCAACCCCTCCCAATTTGGTGTTATCTGCAGATTTGATCAGCATGCCCTCTACTCCTTCATCCAAGTCATTGATGAAGTGAACCCTGTGGCACCCCACTAGTCATTTCTTCCCAGGAAGAAGAGAAGCCATTGGCGAGCACCCTTTGGGTTCGGTCAGTCAACCAATTACAAATCCACAAGTCTGCTTACATTAGGGATTCTTAGAATTTGATATTGCAAGCCTAGACTTTTGGCAAAAACAGTTGGAATTTCCCAAGATGAAGTCTTTCAGAGGCATATTTCAGGGATACACTCAAACGTGGCCTTCCTATGTAGCCTTGAGAGGTACATTTCATTCATACCCAAGGAAGGGCCTTCTTAGTTGCTGCTCCCAGATTATGGAACACCCCTTCAATTAAGCTAGCCCTTTTGCCATCCTCTTTCCGCTGGCAGGCATAGAGATTTCTCTTCAGTGAGGCCTTCAGCAAGTGACTGCCTGTATGGTCAGAGGTTTTTAAATAGATGTGGTGGACTTACTGCTTATTTATTATTAGTGTGAAGTTCTTAAATTGTTTTAACTGGTATTTTAATAGAATAGTTACTTAAATTTTGTTTTTTTTAATATGGATAATTTATTTATTTTTTAACTGAAGCTTTCAAAAACCATGTTGGTACACATTTGTTAGAAGACATTATTTGAACACATTGAACTATGTATCTATTTTCTCGCCATTCTGAATGCTTTCCTGGTTCCTCTATCCCTGCCCTAGGTCTCTGCACAAAATTTTAGCTGTTGGTCTGCTTTACATGTTGAAGAGTACTGACCCGGATTGTTTTTTGGTCTCTTCTTCATTATTTTGCTGCTCCAGCCATGTTTTGCTCTTCTTAACACATTAGGGGTTTTGCTACATTTCTTCTCAAACTTTCACATGCTTCTTTTGGAGTCCCAGGGGGTAGAAGTCACCAGAGTATGTGTAATCTATAAGAGAAAAATGGCAGGCAGGAAAGCTTCACACAAACTTCATCACAAAATGGCTCATAGTTGCATCTCATCGTAAAGTAGACATAGTATATTCTTCCACTTTTGGGTCACCTAACTAATGCACCACTGGTTGGCCAGAGATTCACCCTAATGTTACACATATGTGTAATTTGCAGAGTTGTGTTCTTTTGTGATCTAAAAATGTCACCTTGGAAAAGACTATGGATTTGTTGTTCCCTGCCTGTCTTGAAAGGATTGCAGACCCCTCCTCAAGTGGATTAATTAATTCAACAAGTGGGAAACACCTCAGAAAAACAGAAGCCATCTCTGGAGCCTGTTGACATGGACGATTGACCATAGATAGGCAGAAAATAGATTTAGTCTCTGAATCACAGGGGCCAGGCTTTAAATCACTGTCCTGTCTTTGCATCCTAGGCTGGCATTCCTGGTCCACCAGGTCCTCCTGGTCCCCCAGGACCTCCTGGAGCCACAATTACTAAGGAAGAGATGCTGAGAGAACTCCGATTGCTACTTAAAGGTATGGAGTGAAAGTTACTGCATTCCATACTAGCCATATTATGGCACTAACTAAGCCCCCATCCACAGAAAAATGAGCTGGGCCCTTGATAGTTGATGATTACGGTTGTCCTAATGATTCATCTGGATTCCAAGAGTTCTTTAATTATATTCTCTGGCTTAGAATGCTTGTAAAACAAAATGCGAAACTAAGTTTTTCTTTTTTGTTCCAAGTCACATGATTTTTAGGACCATCAGCCTTGCTATTAAATTGTGACTAGTTTTGAGACTGAGAATATTCCCTACATATTCAGCTTTATAGATTCCTTTGGGGTTTTGGGGGGTTTTTTTTAGATGATTTGCTTATCCATTGGTCTAATAACACTAAGGTCTTCTTATGTGTGTCAGTTAGCTGCACTCTCCATGATGGGAGAAAGGTAGGATATAAATACAAAATAAAAGAAAAAATAAAAGAGATACTTTAGTTGCATGTGGTTCTCATTGAAATCACTGAAGCTTAAGCTAACTTTTCACATTGATTTCAGCAGGATATCACTGTTAACTAAATCTGATTTGAGAATTTTGCAGATTTACTTTTTTGGACTTGAATTATAGTCCAAAAAAGTACATGTTCAAAGTTCTGCCATTCTTGGTTAAAATCTGTTATGTTGATGTCTCTTCCTTTGCTGTGAAGGAAGACAAGCGGGTAAGGCTTTGACCTTGACTTGTACAGAAACCGTAATTGGGTCCAGCACTGGCATTTAGGGTTGTCTTTCTGATTCCTTAGGAATAATCAGGGAATGGGAAGGGATCAAAGCCTGCAAAAACTGCCAGGAAGAAGAAGACAGGGAAGGAATGGAAAAGAAATTATTTGCCCAGATTAGTGGATTACTGCTAGAAAGCAGGGATTCAACGAGAGTGGAGGCTGCATTCTATTGCCGGATCTGGAAGAATATTTCAGTTGAACGACGATCACTGCAAGAGCTTCAACTCTATTACATAGTGAGTAGCAGAGGGAGAGGGAATGGTTTCTGGGTGGTTTGGTGCATTTCTCTCAGCTATGGTCGGTGCTTGTACATGCCAGGAAAGAAGGAAATGGCCTAGTCCTCAGTACTTTTTAAAGCATAACAACAGGGACCCTTAAAACAAGAAATTTGTCTTCTGCTTTCCAGGCTGTTGTAGTGCATTCTACAATCAGAGATCTATCTCTGTTTTAAATTTTAAACAGCAAATAATTAAACCTAGTCTTCTAGATTTAAAAAAAAATGGTGAAAGGTTAGGTATGTTAACTTTGAAAGATCACACTGCTAATAGAGGTACTTTTTTTCCACCAAACTCTGGGTTCCCTCCTATCAGGCTAATCTAGACACTTAGAATCATAGAATCCAAGAGTTGGAAGAGACCACAGGAGCCATCCAGTCCAACTCCCTGCCATGCAGGAACCCACATCAGAGCACTCCCAACAGATGGCCTTCCAGCCTCTGCTTCAAAACCTCCAAAGAAGGAGACTTCACCACACTCAGAGGAAGCATACTCCACTGCTGGACAGCTCCAACCATCAGGAGGTTCTTCCTGAGGTTTAGGTGGAATCTCTTTTCCTGTAGTTTGAATCCATTGCTCCTTGTCGTAATCTCTGGAGCAGTGGAAAACAAGCCTGCTCCCTCCTCAACATGACACCTCTTCAAATATTTAAACATGGCTATCATGTCCCCTCTTAATCTTCTCTTCTGCAGGCTAAACATACCCAGCTTCCTAAGTCACTCTTCATAGGGCATGGCTTCCAGACCCTTCACCATTTTGGTGGCCCTCCTCTGGACACATTATGTTATCTGTAAACATTAATATATTCTCTTATTAAGTGTGTTGGATTCAGAGTCAGCCATGCTTCAATTAATTTCACTGCAGCTTTATTTTCTGTAGTGTCATTACTCTTTGCTGCTAGTTTTATCCTTGGTCTCAGTGGTGTGAATTCTGTTGGTGACATGTGCTGGCATAGTCTATCCTTATGCCAGTGTATGGACTTTAAGGTCATGGCAGAAGTGGATATCTTGTGCCTCCTTCTACAACGACGCCCACCTCAGCCGACAAACCCAGCTGACAGCAGAGGAGTGCAGCCTCATGGCTGATCAGTGGGGTGGAGACTTTCAGGCACCATAGGGATGCAATTTTGGTGGAATTGAGAGTAGAAAGAGAGACCTGGTAGTATGATTATGAAAAGGAAGCTTGGCAGCAAGAAGCAGTCATATAGGATCTCAATCATTATATGCTATTGTTACTTCATTGTTGGTATTTTTAATGTATTGTATACTTTCCAAAGAATTCAGTCCACTGGTTGGTCCAAAAGAAAATGCCCATTGAAAATAATATTATATTTATTATAATATTGTATTATATTACATCACTCATGTTCAGGTTCAGGCTATTGAGAACAATGAGGTTATTATTGCCAAGTCACATATAATATTCTACAGAAAAATCAGTTTTCTGGTGGGTTTAAAAGAAAGTTCATTCTCAGAATAGAAGGGGTAGGAATTGCTAGAAAGTAGCCACAGAAGTGGTATATGGAAAGAGGGCTTGGAGGATAATGCCTTACCTTTCCAAATAATGTATCTCTAATGAGAAGGCAATTTTGAAATAGCAGTGCAGCCAATCATGATATGGGCACAATCACTCACATTCATGGGACTCGCAACCAGGGATTATACAAAATCCAGTTTCCCAGAATCTGAAAATCATAGGCAGACTGCCTCCTATAGCATTAGCAAGTCTGGATCTAAGGCACTATCTTTGGCCCTACAGCTCTGTGATACCTGTGTTTGAGTCCACCAATTAGGAGCTAGCATCAAGCTTTCACCTCTATGTACAGTTGAAAAAGCTGGAATGATTTTCTCCCCACTTCATGAGTCTTTCTGTTTGTTTGGTTCTAGCCTAAAAAAGGAGAGGTATTCCAACGTGGCCTGGGACTAAATCTTACTAGTGGTCAGTACCAAGCACCACTCAGTGGATACTACATCTTTAGTGCCACATTGCATGTTGGTAAGTGCTGAAACAAGCTGCTAATCTTCAACAGAGAAATGTTCAAAGCCAGGGCTGATAGATTATTTCTTTCACTTCATTAAATAAATGTTCAGCCTCCCTTAATCAATCATTTATTCATCATTCATTCATTCATTCATTCATTCATTCATTCCCTCCCTCGCTCCCTCCCTCCCTCTCCCCTTAATGGGAAAGGAAATTCTGCCAACTCCGGACATATGAATCTGGAAATACTGCAGTCTGACATTGTCAATTCTACTCTGATAAACATTTTGACTAATGAGGAACCACAAAACCTAAAGGAGAAATCTAACAGGGAAGGATTATGAAAAGATCTCTAATGATTTCATTAAAGATGTGCTACTTGGCTGGCTGCTACTAGATTAGAATTGGAATATACCTGTCCACTTGTTCAACTGGAACTTCTGTTTCCACTAAGGGTTCTTTGGGGTGATACAATAACCACAGGAGGTGCAAAAATCTACTTTGTATTTTGTATAGTGCAGTGAAATTGAAGTATGGATGAAACAGTGCTTGGAAAAGTTATGTTTTTGTTCTACAGAACAGTTCCCAGAATTCTCCAAATAGCATTGCCAGTGGCCATGTGAACTGGGGGTTCTGAAAGCTGTAGTCCAGATAGTAACTTTCTCATTGGAGTAATAAGTAGGTTAATGAAATCAGAGCAGATAGTAGTATCCAGCTGTTGAGGCCAAAGATTTCTTTCTAGCAGCAGGCACTAATCTTGTGTTTCAGCTTAATTTTTGCTTGTTGCAGTTCCCAGTGATCATGCAAAGAAGCACCAGCCATGTGCCCGAGATCGTTTGCGCTTATTGATCTGTATTCAGTCACTTTGCCGCCAGAACATGTGAGTATGGGGAGCAGAAGGTATTTGCTTATGCATGTTGGCCTGGCTTTGCCCTTTTGATGTGTGGCTATGATGGGAAACATCACACCAACTTGAACAGCTCTAAAAAAGGGATCAGACAAATTCATGAAGATTAGATAATCCACACCGACCGTTCGTTGTGGCTCAAAGGCAGCATGATTGTAATACCAGTCTCTGGGAAAAACAAGTGGAAGAGTTCTATTGGATTCATGTCATTTTGGGGGGCTTTTCATAATCATCTGATTGGCCCCTGTATGAACAGGAATGGATAGTCCTTGGAAAATTTAGGTTTTTGGCCCACGACTCCCAGAGTCCCTGAGCCAGAATGGCCAAAGGATACTTGAAACTATAGTTAAAAAAAGAAAGGTAATTTTTCTTAACCCTCTTTTTAGTCTTCAGTGTTGTCTCTCAACATACCTTATCACTTATTGCCTTGAATGAAATGAAGATGTTCAGGATAATGTGAGACTGAACAGACTTCTGAAAGAAAGAAAATAGTGGCTGAGACTTGATGCAGCTATTATGTGCGAAGTGGCATGCATTTTTTTAATAAGCTGAAGAGAGGGTAACCTATTATCTGATATCCCTTGGTTCTGATGAGGATATTGATCTCTCTTGCTTTCAGTTCTCTGAAAACAGTAAGGCATTTGGACAAAAACAGGGAACGCTTCACTCTTTCAGTCACTGGAACACTCTTTCTGCAGGTGAGTATCTGTAAATAAAACAGTACCCAAGGTAAAACTACCAGTAGCTAAACGTCGCAATGGGAAGTTGTGAATACTACCCTTAAGGGTAGTAATGTTCCATTTGGTCAGATGTAGTGCCATCTTTGTGGTATGTGGCCAGTAGAAGCTAAATTAACATCACAAGCCTGACAAAACTATCCATTTTCTCCCTTCTGACCTTAAACAACAGATATTAAAGTCAAATAGGCAAATACAATTCTTTAGAGTAAATAGATTACCAAACAATGTACTACAGACAAGGGCCATTTCCACACTACAGTTATGGTGCTATTATGCCACTTTCAACATCCTGTGGAATTCTGGGATTTGTAGTTTACTAAGGCCAAAGAGCTCTCTGGTTGAAAATTCTAAATGCTTCTCCCTAAACTGCAAACGCCAGAATTCCGTAGGATGTTGAAAGTGGAATAATAGCACTATAACAGTGTAGTATGGAAACGGCCAGAGTATGAAGCATTTTGAAAATTTCCTCAGGGCTGATGTTCTGTTCAGTTCAGTTCAGTGTATATTTTGGTTTGCTCACTCACTTTTAGCTTCTCTGTTATAGGCTGGCCAATATGCTTCAGTATTTGTAGACAACGCAACAGGATCCTCCCTCATTGTACAGAGAGGGTCAGACTTCAGTGCTGTCCTCTTGGGCGTCTGACTGGTGTACACCCATCGTTCCTTAAGCTGGAATTTTGGCTTTATTAGCCATGAGCTAAGCTTGGCCCCTTCAATCACACAAGTGGAGAAGCCAACATTAAAAGGAATACATAATTCCAGTGTGTGCAACATAAGCACACCCACGCTGCTACTCACTGGTTAAGCTTGTCAAGATGAAGAACTGAATTCAGGAAAATTGGCACCCATGTATGATAAAACTGAGCAAAAAAAATGTGCAACAGCTGCTTATAGATAGTGTTCAAAACTATCACAGCTTTCACCTGTTACTAAATGGTGGTAGACTAATACTTTGTCTTCAGTGTGGGTTCTCCAACGTAGTTTATTCTTACAAATATATGTGCTGTTCTCTGTTCAACAACAATAGCCTTTGCAAAGTATGACACTTTTTGATGAAACTATTATTGAGGCATGTGCAAACATATGGCTGGCATCCTGTTAGTGGAATACGCAGGCGTAAATCTAACTTATGCCCGTGTCTTTTGTTAGGGATGGCTTCCTTGTGCAGGCCAGAATTCTCTTCCTCCCTTCTACAATGACCAGAACCCCCTGACATCTTCTGGGACCTCCTGTGAGTCCTCCAGAAGTCATAGAAGATGACATTGTTGTCATACATCTGGCTATCACATCTCAATCACCCCTTGCTCTCCACAGGCACTTACATGGCCATGAGGGTAAGGTGGGCACACACACAGAAGGCTAGTAATTTCTACAGGAGGGAAGTGGGGAGATGTTCCATACTTCTTCCATGGCAAAGGATCCTCCTGATGCAGGATCATGCCCGTAGATCTCTTCATGCTCACTTTCTCCCACACCTTAACCCTCTCCAACATATGTGCATATTGCTTTCGTTTGGGATGTACCAACTGTCTGGTCTCTTCCTAACATAGAAATGTAATTTCCCTTATGGTTTTGCACTGCAGATTGCCCAGTTTACAAATGATGCTGGGTAAACTGCCAGCTACTCAATTTGGCTCAGGTTTCATAGAGGCATTGCCTTGCCTTGCTTGCTGCACTGCTAGCCCAATCTGTCTGTTCCCCTGAAATCCATCAGACCACATTGTGCTGTCAGCAGACAGAGGAAGGATATACTTTGTGCCACTCATTTTGGGAGTGATTAAGTTTATCAGGACAAATGTATATGTTACGTGCTTAGCATCCACTGGTGACATAGAGGAAGAAAAAAAGTACTTCCCTTTCTTAGTAATTTTCTGTACTTTCTCTGCAGCTGCTACAACTGCACTATGATAACCATGAAATCTAACACAACACAGAACCACCCGCTACTCCTACAGCAAGCCTGGCACATAGGCAGTCATACAAATTGTTCTTGCATTTATTTTTTAAAAAAACGTTTTCAGAGAAATTGGAGGAAAGTACACATTTTAGCCTCAGATATGTAATGGCTTTCTCCAGATAACTCTCTTTTATATAATCACTCCCTACAAGTTGCCATTTTTAAAAAAATGTTCAGCAAAGTATGCTGTGTAAACCCTTGATACAAGTGGGACTTCTAATGGAGTGCCAGCACCAACCTCATTCAAACAAAATTTGTGGCAAAGATCCCTACACTGGTCCACAGACATGCAACTACTCCCATGGAGACTAACTAAATTTTATTCATGTCATACTGCTTTCCAGGCAGTGAGATGCTTGATGTTTGAATCTTCCTCCCAGGAGAAGGCCCTTCCATGTAAAAATCTATCAGTGTCAGGAAAATTTCTAACATGGTCTCCTTAACATCTAGCTGTCTACATGAAAGGATCTTCTCCCAATGTAGGACACCGTATATACACATAAGCTTGCCTTTTCTGTGCATTATTATTTCCAAGAGTCATGAACTGCAAGTGGAGAGGGAAACAACTAGTTTTTCCAAAAGCCAGATGTTATCTGTATGAGGGGACCAGAGGGCAGAAGCAACTAAAGGAAAGATCAAAACTAGTTTTGAGGCAGCCAACAATATTGAGCTGTTGCATACAGCTAGATGTTTTAAGCAAGACAAATTCTCAGTAGGTTCTGCAACCACCCACCCTACTCTGGAGATGCCACTTAGGCCTGATAAGGTCCAGGAGGTGCCCTGCCCAGCAGCACGATCAGCATTAGCCTTCCAATTGCAGCTATTTTCTAATAATGCTTACATTCTCCTCTGTTAAATGTGCATTAATATATACGCTGTAACATTTTTGTGAGCATCTCTATTTATTGTGCTATATTGAAGAGTATATGTATGCATTTACAGTCAGATGTGTTTATTTTCTTGAAAAAAAGCGTATACAAAGCAAAAAGGTGGTAACATGGAAAAATAGCTTTGTTTTACTGTGACTTGAAGACAGACTAAAACGTGGTGGAATGGCCACAATAAAGCAAATCTTTGGTTTAAGTAGCCATGGGGCATCCACTTGGTTTTTTAAGCACTATTGGTTCTTCCTGCAGTGTTTCTATTTATCCTTTATTCCAACTGGCTCAGCATGTGTGTACACAGTGATATGCAGGGGTACCAAACTGTAATTTAGATGTTTGCTGTCATTACGACAGACGAAGGAGTCTTTTTAAACACTTCATAATAAAAATGTTTTCCCCACTTAACTTCTAGGCCCAAAGCAAGGATGCACAATGTGTTGGCCTCAAACTTATGTTTGACTGCAACTCCCACAAACCACAGTCAGCCAAGCCAATGTTCATGGATGATGGGAGTCGTAGTCCAATATCTTGTGGAAGGCCACCACTCTCCATCCCTGGATCACAAATGAAACATTTAAAACAAGAACAGCACCCTGGCTTAGAATCTAATTGTTGATTGTCGTGCTTATCTGTCACAAGACTGAAAAGATTAAAAAGTGTTGACACATGTATGAGCCATCACCAGTCTAGCAGCATCCAGTGTCACCTCATCCAGAGTGACTTTCCACAGTTTAAACATCTGGGTATTCCAGTGCTGAGATTCCAAAACGTGTACATTCAGCTCCAAGAATCCCCTGAAAAGTTTGTATTTTGTCATCTTTTGCAAACAGAACCTTTTGTTTATTCTTAATGATGGTTCCCATTTCTCATAGAGTGGATGATTACACTTCCTCAAGAACACTATATAAAATTTCAGTATTGCACAGAGGTTTTTTCTACTCCAGGCTGCACTGACATCAAATTAATCTGTAAAACAAATCCCACCACCTAGTTTAGATGTGTATTCAGTAGGAATAGGCAGATGCTGCTGCCATTAACTACATCATGGTCTAAACCCTATTATTACTCCTGACAAGAGCTCAATCAATTGGATTTACCTATGTTGACTCACCACTCCACAACTGTTTGGATCCATCTACTCTGTTTGGGACTAACAACAGTATTGCATCCACTGAGTCCAGCTTAGTACAATGCTTATTTACAGGCGAGTGTGCATAATGTTAGTTTTTGTGTTGAAGGTATGCACTGGCTTTCTTCACCTTTTAGCAAGGTCACATCTGAAAGATATCTTTCAACAGACATTCAGAAGAGCATCCACATGTAAATATCTAAACCATCTTCTTTGGCGTCTGTGTACACAGACATGCACACCTGTACTACTGCAACAAAGATTTCCCTACCTGATTCCATTGCTGCAGCTTCCATGTAAAATCTGCAACTTCTTTTAAAACTACTGAGTGATTCTTTAACAATGGCATCCTTTTAATTGTTCTTATGCTCAGTCTTGATTGACCTTCCATGACACTCAGGAAAGCAGTCTGCTGCTAGTATTGATCAAAAAGCCAGTTCTGTGGTTTGCATGCTGGACTAGGACTCTGGAGACAAGGTTTGAATCCCTGCTCATCCATGGAAACCCACTCAGTGACCTCAGCTTCAGAGGAAGGCAAAGGACAACCCCCTTCTCTGAATAAATCTTGCCAAGAAGACCCTGTGATATTGTTATCTTAGGGTCACTATAAGTGGGAAATGATGAAGGCACAGAATTAATGATTTTCTAGAGAGAAGTAAACATAAATATTTACTTATTCAGCACTGGATAAATCCATATGTAGTCTGAATCCGTAAGTAGGACTAGATTGCTGAAATAAATGGAACTAAGGTAGTCATGACTAACTTGCATCCTACTGATTTCAGTAACTTTGCTCTATGTGTGATAACCATCACACATAGAGCAAACTTACTGAAATTTACAGAGCTATCAGTCCCACTAATTTCACTAGAATTGATTTGCAAGTATAAAGCCTGCTGTAGCCTGTACCACTACTCAGTCTATACCTCTAACCTAACCCAAGTGCAATGAAATGGTTCACTACATGTCTACAGAAAGCCAAAAATCCAAGCTATCACGCAGCTCTTTTAATCATTTTTCTACCAAATTTACGAACTATTTGGAGGGGGGAAAGAAAAGGGAACTTGACTATCCAGAGGAATATCCAAAGGATCACAACTGTTGGGGATTGAGAGGTTGCTACTTAGGTGACTGATCATTCTGGGATGATAGGAGGAACAATCCAATTTTTCCTCTCCTGTATTGGCTGGTATGTGAGGGATCAACCCATGCGTGGTGGACTGATCCTCCTGCCATCCCAAGAATTTGAAAAGCTGCTCCTCCCAGGTTATTTCATTCTTTGATTCCTATGACATATGAAAAATTGTATACACCTATCCTGCAATATAGTATATTGCAGAGATAAGGGAAGGGACTGGACATCCTTTAAAGCGTTATCTTTGAATACAAGCTGCAGTTTAAATGTATCTGTGCCCTTCAAATTAAAACATGTGCGTATTGTGTACTTGGGTTAGTCTGAGTGAGGATCTTTGATGGCCTCATCTTACCTGGCTGTAAACCCCCCTGAAATAATGAACTGACTTGAACAGTTAGAAAAAAGAACCAAACTCTTTTATTTACAAATAAGAGCATTTGGGGAAGAAAAACACAGAAAACCCCTACATACACACACACGCACACACACCCACAGACACACTAACTTGTTCTATTTAATCCACTGCATGCTGCTAAGGACCTCACTTGCACATATTCCTCCCGTCACTGCTCAATCCGGACCACCACCACAGTGACGTTATCAGCAGATCCTCGCTGCACAGCTTTGTTGGCCAACCTGTTACAGGCTGCTTCATACCTAGCATCAATGGCTGATTTGGCATCTCTTGTAGGAATCGTTTTGTCCTGTTGACAAGTGGAAAACACAGACAAGATGGGTGGGTTCTCTTCATTTACTTACATTCCAGATATAGCTTCTCTTCTTCCCAGAGGCCGCCCTCAACATTTTGCATCGGTCAGCCAGCACAATTTTCTGCCCCCGGCATAACAATGAATGCTCCTCCTCTCAATGCTGCCCCTAAAATCAACCCAGGGCTAGGCAAGTAGTTTTCGCACTTGATGCAGAAAATCCCATAAGCATCTCTCCTCTGTTCCTGGTAGTAAAAATACTATAATATAAGACTAAATAACTAAAGGTTTGCTGTTCCTTCATGACACTTTTGTGACAGGAAAACCTGCTGCTACAGGCAAGCAGAGGAGCAGAGGAAGCTCTTCTTCCCATAGGCCTGCATTTAGTTGCTTGCCCTGCCACCTAAGGGTGTCTTCCCTTTAGTCACTACAGGGACAATACAAACACACCCTTACCACAGCGACAGAGTCAAGCACTGTTTCCAACCTAAAAGAGCAACTTACATTTAGCAGGGAGACAAAACAGCCTATCATGCAGCCCCAACAGCACTACCCAGTTTAACATGGCTGCATTACAGAAGCTGTATGTTCTGCTATTTTGCGCTCCTTGTCTTGGGAGCCCAGGCTGAGAAAGGGATTCATGTTCAGCCTTTATGCACAGCGAAGACTGACTAGGCTTGGCTCCAGGATCAGAAGTTGGGAGGTAAGATGCAGTCAATGTGGCAATGGATAGAAAGGAGCAGAAAAGTGAGCAGCCTTTCAGGAATTGTTTAAAACAATGAGGAAACTTGCCACATAATTCTTCAACAACAACAACAACAACCCTCTAAGCCAGTGGTTCTCAACCTGTGGGTCCCCAGATGTTTCTAGACTTCAGCTCCCAGAAGCCCTGAGCATTGACCATAGTGGCTGGGGCTTCTGGGAGCTGAAGTCCACAAACATCTGGGGACCCACAGGTTGAGAACCACTGCTCTAAGCTAAGGTGTTACTATTTAGGAGGACTGAAGTGAAAGTCATGAGAATTACATAAAAGAATTAGATAAAAAGGAGCAAGAATGGCCAAATTCTCCTGTCAGTGCAGTGAAAGTAAAGTATGGTTCCTCTGCCAAATTCCCTTCCTAAAAGGGAATGCCATTTCTCACTTAAGCATATACTCAGATCCGCTCACCTCCAAACAAGACACGATAAAGTTCACAGCTTCTTCTGGCAAGAAGACTTTGAAAAGACCATCACAAGCCAACAGAATAAACCTAGAAGAATAATTAGCAGTAAGCTTTATTCAAAATTTCCGAGGTAAAAATATTAGAAACAAAATAAGTAATAAATCTTAAGTCCAGTGCTAGTTTGTTTGTTTTTAAAAGAACTATTAACAAAAACACCACTCATATTTTCCTTATTTATCAATTTTCACTCAGTGTTACCTGTCATTGTGTGTAAGTTGGCAGCGTTTGACATCTGGCACAGAGATGACCCCAAAGCGCTTATACTGTCCATCCCCGATAGAGCGGGAGACTTCCAGGACACCCAGAACACGGCCTTCCCTAAGAAGGGGTGAGAGGGGTGGGAGGGGGTTCAGTGCATCAACAAGGTTAAACTACTAAACACCGTACAGTGCTCCCAACCATGGACCTGCAGCCAAGCAGCTCAGTGGTTGGAGATCTGGGGAACAGTTCAATCACACCTGAAAGCCTAAGGTTAGGAATCAATAAACTAGAAGAAAGAAGAATCTAGAACCAAGATGGAGTAGGTTTTGCAGACCCAGGTGATGAAATTCATGGGCAGCCTATTCCTTTATCCTCTAGCTGAAGAATGAGCAGAGTGCACCCCGTGTGCCACATGTGACACCCCCAAGGCTGTTTTTCAGCACTCAAGGGCCACCTTGAATCCCCAATCTGAAATTTTTAAATTTGGTTTTAAAACTAAAATCTTCCCCCCTCCATTGCAATGTGGTTTTACTTAAATCATGGCTGTTTTAAGCCCCACAGAAGCCTTTTTAAAGTGAAGTTTACTTTTTATCAAGCTGCACAGGCGCAACAGAGGTATGTGCATTGCCCTCTGAGGTTTTGTGAGGGGAAGGGGACAAATGCAGCCCCCAAACCTTTGTCCACTGCCCAGCTCTGTTCTCATTCTCAACTCAAGCAAAACCAACACCCTTCCCAAAATTGTATATTTAAATCTAAAATTAATACCTGATTTTGTTCTTATTTATTAGTTTAAAGTTGTCTTACTACTAGTGTAGCATTACAGCAGTTTCCTAGCCATACACATAACAACCTGAGGTGGGGATATTAAGGAAAACCCTTGTTTTACTGGAAATTAAGAAAGCCAATCCCATAGGAAAGTACAATTAGCAGACATCTGCCAAACTACAATGATTATTTCAATATATGCATCATGGGATGGAGGAACAACCAAGTTCCAGCTTTGTTCAAATACAGCACTCCACTGGTTAGAAGCTACTGGAGTATTTAACGCCTTCAAACCCCTCCAACAAGACCCAACACTTGCCCCCAAACCTTTAACTTGCATTCATATCCATTACCTGACATTCCCTCCAGCCTTTTGAATCCTCATCCGCTCATCGTACTGAGTTGGGTTATGTTCCTTACTGAGACTTAAGGCTGTATGTTTCTGATTCTCTTCATTGTAACGACACAGAATCGCCTGCACTGACAGAAGAAGCCTTGTTAACAAGCAGCCAATATTGTAAATGTCACAGTCTCTGCTTGGATTATACAGGGCACCACTGTCCTATAAGGAGATTCCTAAGCAAGTTCTAAGCAGCACAGTGAACTGCATGTATCAGTAATACATACAGCTTTCCTGAAACTGGCTTAAGCAAACATTTTTCTACACTGCCATCTAGCGTTCACTAAAAATATCCAAAGGACCACAGAGCTGCTCCAAGGTCTCTTTCGCTATACAATAGGCCCTCCACATTTGCGAGGGGAGAGGTGCAGAGAACCCCCGCAAAAGTGGAATAATCGTAACTCCCCCACCCCGATCATCTCCTCACTCCCTTCTCGGGCTCTGGCACAGAAGCCTTCTTTTTCTACGCCCAGGCCAGAGGGAAGGGCCTTGGGAGGGGGAGCTCCAAAGGGGAGAAGGAAGGAAGTGCACACCCCCGACTGCTTTACCTTTTGCCTGGGCACAAGTTCTCAGTGTGAGCAAGAGGCAAAGCAATGGCAGGAAGAGCTCAGAGAAGGAAAGCGTGCATGCACACATCTTCTGCCATCATATTGCCTTTCCTTCTTCCTCGCACAAGTTCTCAGCACCACTGAAGAGGGAGGGGAGAGCTCCAGGGAACAGGGAAAGTGCATGCGCATGTGTGTCTTCTGCTGCCCCATTGCCTTTTCTTCTCCCCCGTGCAAGTTCTCAGCACCAGCGAAGAGGCAAGGAAATGGGAAGGGAGAGCTCCAGGGTACCAGGAAAGCATGCGCATGTTCTGCTGCCTCATTGCCTTTCCTTTTCACTCACAGGAGTTCTCAGTGCCAGCACAGAGGCAAGGAAATGGGAGGGAATTGCAAGGGAATGGGGGGAGGAGAATTGGGAGGGAGGCACGGCTGCCTTGCAAATAATCAAATCCGCGAGAGTCAAACCTGCGAATGTGCAGGGAGAACTGTAAACTATTTATTGTTGTTGTTAAGTGTCCTCAAGTCAACTGGACTTAATGGTGACCCTATCACAGGGTCTTCTTGGCAAGATCTGTTCAGAGGAGGCTTGCTATTGTCTTCCTCTGAGAGTTTGACTTGCCCAAGATCACCCAGTGAATTTTTGTGGCTGAGCAGGAGTGGAGACTCTGGTCTCCCAGAAGCCTAGTCCACTACTCATTACATTGGCTCTCATAGCACACTAAAACTTCTTCAACTGCCATGGATGCATCCTATAAAACCCAGGGATTTGTAGTTTGGTGAGGCACTAGAGCTCTCTGGCAGACAATTCTCAATATCTAATCAAACTACAAATTCCAAGATTTCATCAGATGGAGCCATCGCAATTAAAGTAGTATCAAAATGTTATAGCAGTCTAGTATGCAAAAAACCTAAGACACTGTTCTTCTCAAGAAGAGTTTGAGGTAGCCGACTGCCCATTTCAGGAACATATTAAAAAGTTAACAGCTGCTACATTGCTACTGTACAACTGGAAATAAAATCAGCTCATTCAGCGCAAGAGAAACATATCTAAGATAAACCCACAACTTTCAGTGTTGCTTACCCTGCTATCTCCAAGGTTGGCAATATACAAAGTATTATCTATCACGAGTACACAGGTTGCCGTGGAACCATCCTTCCAGGCGGGTTTCCTAAAGACACCAGAAATTGAAAGCACTGACCCCAAGCCTTCTTTGAGGAGTGTTCCAAACCTGTCCAAGATTCCAGCTTCACAATTAAAGCAGGCTGAGAAGCACAACTCAGAAATAGTGTAAAAGGGAGTACCAACACATTCAGAAGACACAGGTGGAAGAAGCTTCCTTATATTCTGAACTGGCAGAGTCCACATTGAGGACTGCATATTTGCCTACTCTTTCCACCACACATACACATTAAAGGCTTCCTGCAAAAAGGCTGTCTACAAATGGAAGGCTAGCTAGCAACTGATGCAGAAGGTTTGATCAGAATTAGAAACGAATGAATCGGGTCATATGTGCCTATGTCACTTTTGAGGGTATATAATTTAAATCAGATCTGTCCAATTTCTACATTTGGCAATATTTCTTAAAAAACTTTTCTGCATTCCTCCCCTTGCATCTGTATACATCTCCCCAAATTTGCACTTTAAAAAGAAAGCAAATTCTATTTGTTCCCATATGTGATTTTCCCTTAATTTTTGCATGTATGTTTCTCTGGTAAACACATTTTTGTATGAGATTTCTGAGTCAAGAATTGCACTCAAAAATTCAGATAAGTATAGAAACTGAAGAATAATTTTTTAACATTAAAATATTAGTCTGGGAAGCACAAATTATTACTCATCTTAAAAATCTCATCTTAAAGGTTGCTCATCTTTAAAATCTGCATTATGTGAAAATATTTATGCATCCTTCTTTAGAAAAGTTACCCATGTGCAAGAACTGTTATACACAGAAGAAGTATTCAAAACTACAAGCCCAATCAGTATGTACTTTTTAAATCACACAGTCCTGAATATCCTTGATACCAGCATGACATCTGTGTAGTTGGTAAGGTTACACTTACTGACTGGAAGCCTGCTTGAGAAATTCTTCATCAGTGTGTTTGAAGGTATCGAGAAGGCATCTTCTTACTGCTTTTTCCACACTGGGCACCTCTCCTGCAAAATAAACCCCAGGAAGAGCGATCAGCTACTTATTCCACTTGCCTGGCAAGAGGGCATACATATTGTACACTACACAAATACAAGTTTCTGCTCAGTATAACCTTTCTGCTCTCAGTAGCTATTAAGATTGTAGGATCAATGAGTTCAAAGAGGAAGACTGAAGCTCAGCCTCAGCTTTTAACCAGCTTGCTCTTGCTTTCTACAGTTTCCACATTCAAAACAATAGGCATCACTTTATTTTCCCAAACAGAAAATCCATCATGTTGAGTAACAGATACCCCGTATGTATTAATTTTGTCTCTTATAACAAACATTCTCAGAGTGCAGCATTTATGCTCCTTTACATCAGAAAAGGTCTTCTGTGAGCCTGCAGCAGAAGACCGCAAAGGACAATACTGCATGCCACTTCACTGTCTTTCTATGCCCTCCCTTCAACTTTGTACCTTTAGGAAATTTTCTTATCAAGTTCTGATGCAGATTTTGTGCTGCATAGTTTGAAGCTCGAACTCCTCCGTGACCATCAAAGACAGCAAAATACGAGACACGGGTACTGTAAAGAAGATATAAATACATTGACAGACTGATCCCACTCCGTGGCTGGCCAAAAAAATTGAAGACGCATTCAGCTAACAGAGGTGCATCTCCTTATCTATATACAATCTCAAATGCTTCTTTGTTGGCCCTTTGAAAAACAAAACTTTTCTGCAACCAGTACTTGTGAACAAAAGATACTCCTACCTTCAAAAGACACACAAGTCATGTATTTCTGTTCAGTCTCCCTTCACATGCTATGTACCATTTCCATGAAGATAACACAACTGTACATGTGCCCTTGCTAAGATATTCTTCAAGAACATTAGATCTCAGCTGTGTTTTCTTTCCCACAACTTCTCCTCCTCAAAGGTGATGAAATCAAACTCAGATCAGTAGGACTGCCCAGTACACCAAGCCCCACCACATAAAGAATTTGCAGGAAACATACCCACAGGTTGTAATGTGAAGCAATACTACATAGAGGCATCCCCCCCACTTTTCATCATCTGATTTTTCAATGTTCTACTGCCTTAATGCTTACAAATTACAGACAACTTCCATTAATTTGGCGAAGGGTCCCCTCTTTCATCAAGTTCTTGGCTGTGGAAGCTCACTTGAGACTACCTGGATGCAAGTGCAGTCTCTAATCTTGCCTATGAAATCAGCAGGTCCCTTGTTGAATTAGTGGAATTTGTCTGTGATTTGCAAGTGTCAAAACAGTGGACTTTTATTCAATTATTCTTTCCTTCTGGCCTACTGATACTTACTTGGGACCACTCACACATGTGCAACTTACTTGCAAAGCCAGCTAAGAAGAAAAAGATGCCAAGCCAACTGACTTTGCAAGCAGCAGACGCACATGGTCAGTCCCAAGTGAGTCTCTGTAATTCCCTCACATTCCCTACATGGGTTCCACTTTTCGACCAATTCCGCTTTCTTACGGCACTCTGATACCTAACCAATCAGATAAAGTGAGTGAAGCCTGTATAGGTTTCACATTTACCTTCCATGTTGGAAGCACATTTCTGAATTTATTAAAATGAAACGTGGCCTTCAGTGTCAACTATATCAGAAAACCAAAACAATAAGAACAGACAAGTAAAGACTTGACTATATAAGGCCTATCTTACACAATGTGCTGGATACTGCTAATTGTTATGCTGGGATATGTGTGTTTTAATGATACATGTTTTAATCTAGTTTTAATTTTTTGACTGTTTAATTTTGTTTCAACTTTTGTATCGTGAGGATTTTTAATGATGTCTTTTTTTAATTATTGTAAGCTACTCTGAGTTCTAGAAAAATAACAATAATAATAATAATAATAGTATGACTAAACAGATGCTATTTGACCACTCCTCTAACTAGCTGTTCTACGAAGGGTTGGGTGATTGTGGGAAGCTAGGGGGCCACATCAACCCCTTAGGTGACGTTGGAGGGCCACCTCTGATCCCATTAAAAAAAAAACAGAATGCCTTCGGGGGCATTTCTTCCATGTTTAGGATTTCCTAAAAGGCCTCTTCTGGGCCCAAACTGGCCTGTTGGGAGCAAAATGTGGTGTAAATGCACCCACAGCCCCTTGTGGACATTTTGGTGCATTTAGGGGCACAAAAAAAATTTTTTTTTTAATTGTGCAAAAATCGTTTTTGACACCTGGGGGGCCCTAGAGAGGCTCCAAAAGTGGCGGACATGCAATTCACTCCCTAGAGTTCATTTGAGACATTCTGGAGGGGAAAAAAAGTGATATATATATATATATATATTATATATATATTATATATATATATATATATATATGAGAGAATGAATGACTTCCCGGGGACCCTGGAGTCTGCACGTCCACCTCTGTTCCAGGATAACTAACGTTTTCAAATAAGCCAAGCCAAGCTCAAGTGTTATTAGGTGAACGCTTGAAAGCGCAGGACTGCTCTTTCCAGTTAACACTGTCAGAATCTTTATAGGTATTGAATTCCAGGTCTTGAAAATTAAGGCAAGCATATTTCTAAATGCTCTGGAAACAATTTTCTGCAGCACTTATCAAAATGGGATATGAACATGTGTGCACATGCCTCTATCTGTACTGCTACAGTACTACAAGAAGAAAAAAAAGAACACTGACCACTTCCAGACATCAAGCCAAATGAATTCAAAATCACTGTCTACATAAGATTAGAAAGGCTATCCTAGCACAAGATGGAAGATAACAAATGCACGAGTCAAAGCAAGTACGCAGAGACAGAAGACTCACATCTGAGAGGGCAGGGGCTTGCATTCTTCTGTAATATCATTCAGAATCACATGGGCATCCTGCATTTCTTCTCGTTCACCTTTCCTCTCTGCCACATAACCCTTCAGAGCAAGAATCTCTGAAGAATCTAAAGAGGAACCAAAGAAAGAAACATATAGGATTCAATCCCTCTGCTCCATTTTTGACCCAAAGCAAAACAGTTCTCGAAAAGCAAAAAAACAATGCTCTAAGAACACCTCAGGCACAAACCATGTTCAAGCTCTAAGTTATCCACACATTTCACCCTGCAGCAGAAGAAGTCTCCTGTGACTGCTATGGTTCTAAGAAAAAGTTACGTAGCAGAATATGGCAATGCAGAGTTACTATGGCAAGGCCACTCAAACAAAAGAGTGACAGCAACATAGTGTTCAGAAACAGGCATGCTCCCAAAAAGTGTTCACAAGGAGGGAGGGGGAATTAATTTTACAAGCAGCTATTTAACCAGGCACTCATTAAATAGTAACTCCTGAAGTTTGTAACCAGTACTAGGGTAGTCACCATACAGCTAGACTGAACAATGTGTCAATCGGCTGCATCAGATTAGCGCACTCCAAAGACTGCAACAAATGCAGACAGTGCTAGAAGCAGTAAATGGGTGCAACTGGAACTATGCGACTATCATTACACCACTATTCCAGTAGGAAATTCAAACAGTGCTTTCACTTCTATACGTTAGGCTGTTTGAGATCAGTTATGAAGCCTCCTACATGCAAAGGAAACACTTAACAAGAATAGAGAAGGAGTATGGTCGGGGGTGTATGCCATGGTCATATTGCAAGAAACACTTATAAATATACAGTTGGCACTACAAGAACTTGTAGGGCAGAGCAAGAAGAAAGAACAGAGTCTTACATTTCCCACTCAGCTTGAGAAGAGATTTTTTTATTCAAATTAATTCTTTTTAATTGTGGAGATTATTCTGTTATTGCAAGGCACTTTGAGAAACAAGCTGGTAATCTACAAGTTTCATTAAAAATCAAACAAAACAGTAACATGACTAACCTACTTCCCAAGACTGTTGTGAGGAAACAGGGGGTAAGCCTCTTGCTGACTCTAACCCAGAGCTCCTTGGAGGATGTGAGGGCTAAAATGTGAGACAGGCACTACAGTAACTGGTGAGGAAAAATGAGTTGAGAGAAACCCATTCTTTACAGAGGCGGTATTCTATAAGGGGTCTGTCCACAGACAGTGAACCTGTACCTGACTTTGGACAATCATAATCAAGACTGTCCTAAAGAACTAATTTCATCTTTATCCTAATTTAAAATAGCACTAAAAAAAAAGAAAAGTATTTGGCTTCAGATTGTCTGAAAACCTTTACAAACTTTCTTTTCCACAAGTTCTTCACTCCCATTCTTCTCTCCTTCAGTGGACTTTCTCTTCTCTCCCTTTCCATAGCTCACAGAAAGAGAAACTTGCTCTGTGGGATGTGAAGCTGGAAAACAAAGGTCACCAGTGATTATGAGTTGCCTCTACTTTTACTTATTTACAATGACAATTTCATTTTTTAAAAAAAACCCAGTTACATAAAACTATGCTTTTATCACACATAGCACCCTCTCTAGTGCTTCAGATGGGGTGGGGGAGATCACTTTTTGGACTACAGCTCCCATAATCCCTAGCCAGAAGATCTAAACTATGACCCACTCCCAAATATAAGCAGTCCAACAGTTATCTCAAGGATGGTAGACAACTCTTGTGAATCTCAAGGCTAGAGCACAATCTAGAAAAAGCTCAGCAAACGTTAACCAACTGATTTAAAGAGCTCTCAACTGAAACAAAATGCAGTTGTCATCAAAGTTCAGTCAACTGTGAAAAGGAAACATCTCCCCCCACTCCAAGTTTTCAGAGACAGGGAGGAAAAAGACTGTGAACAGATGAAACAATACTTGCCAATTCAAATGCATTGCCCTCATTCTGAACTACCATTGCAATGTGGTTATATCACTATACCAGACAGGCAAAGTCAAAGATGGGGAAGCTTTGGCCCTCCAGATGTTCTAGCCTACAGTTCCCATCAGAGATACTCAGCATAGTCAATAAAGGGAGTGCTGGAGTTCCAGAATATCTTGAAGGCCAAAAGTTCCAACCCCTGGGCTATGTGTTTCCCAATTGATCAGGATAACGTAGATCAGTGGTTCTCAACCTTCCTAATGCCGCGACCCTTTAATACAGTTCCTCATGTTGTAGTGACCCCCAACCATAAAATTATTTATTTATTATTGACAATGCCCCCCCCGGCAAAGGCCGCCTCACCAGCCAGGAATGAGGGGGGGGGGCAGGGAGGGAAAGAGGAACTGCTCATCTCCCCCGGGAAAAAACTCCAAGACCCCCCCGGGCTCCGCTTCTGCTTCGCCCTCATTTTCAAAGGGGGGGGCAGTGTGGGAAAAGTTTCCAGATTGTCGACCCTGGCTGGGGGGGGGGGTCCCAGCGCCTTTGTCTTTTGCGCCGGGTGCAGCTGGCCCCCCCGGAAAAGCGCCGCCTTGTGGCCCCCCGGCCCTTCCGCAGCGCCCCCCTCTGTGGCGAGTGGGGCAGGGGCCGTGGTGAGGAAGGGGCCTGCCGCCCGTGCTGCTGCCGCCCCCCCCCCCAGCTGGCCCGTCAGACGGGAGGTTCTCCCGGTTGCGGAGAAGGGGAGCGATTTCAGTCCCTTCTGAACAGGGGGCAGGAGGACGCGAGCACATGGCTCGCGCTTGCGCACCACCACTCCTGGACCTTTTCCGGACGTTACCTTATCGCGGAGGTGGGGGGGTGCTATTCGTGCAAGCAGGTTCTTGCGCGAGGCGCTCTCTTTGCTGCTCCTTCATCCCGCAGCTGGCTTCCTGGTAGCGCAACCGCCCCACCCCTTCCTCCCCCAGCGCAGCCTACAGCTCCCAGCCTGCACTGCAGAAGGAAGGGGCGGGGCGGTCGCGCGACCAGGAAGTCAGCTGTGGGACGAAGGAGCAGCAAAGAGAGGGCACCCCCCACCTCCGTGATAAGGTAACATGCGGAAAAGGCCCAGGAGTGGTGATGCGCAAGCGCGAGCCACGCACTCACGTCCTCCTGCCCCCTTTGGCGGGAGCGCGTGGCTCGCGCTTGCGCACCACCACCAAGGAGGGAATGGAGCCTAAGACCATCGGAAATATGCATTTTCCGATGGTCTTAGGTGACCCCTGTGAAAGGGGCGTTCGACCCCCAAAGGGGTCGTGACCCACAGGTTGAGAACCACTGATGTAGACATTGCTGCTATATAACCTTTTTCTAAGAAAAAAAGTGCCCAAATGGCTGACAGGTACAAAATGAACTGCCTCTGGACAAGAACTAAAAAGCAGAAAAAAGAAACTATAGAACAGTTTTCATGGGACATTTGATCTTCCCTCAAACTATTATTCTGGCATCTTTGGTAGAATCCTCAAGTCAATCAACATTCAAAGGACTCAAGCATGTGAGATTCTATTATGGCAGTGCAAACAATGGCAAAAGGGAATCATGAAGATCTGCTCACCCGAGTTCCCACTGCTCGCAGGTGGGAGGTCATCAAAAAGCAAAGAGCTCCCCGCACCTAAAAAGACAAGAAAAAAGACAAGAAGAAACATGTTTAGAATTCAGATTCCACAGCAAACAGTTTTCTGAGATAGCTTTGCAGAAAAGATGAAGTCTACAAAATGTAATTCTGCCAAAGTAAAATAGTTCCTAAACTTTTGCTTGTTTAGGATGAGCCACTGAATCTAGCACATAAAATGGAGGAATGCTTCATTCAGACTGCAATCCTATAGAACAGTGGTTCTCAATCTGTGGGTCCCCAGATGTTTGTGGACTTCAGCTCCCAGAAGCCCCAGCCACTATGGTCAATGCTCAGGGCTTCTGGGAGCTGAAGTCCAAAACCATCTGGGGACCCACAGGTTGAGAACCACTGCTATAGAAACTTACCTAAAGTAAGCCTCTGTGAAATCAGTAGGACTTACTTTCGAGCAAACATGTTTAGAATTGCACTATTGTGCATATACAATATATCTCACTCCATGGTCAAAACTTGAAGAATGTAGAAAGAAGACTTAAAAGATGTGAAATGTTCAACTGAAGTGATATTAGCTTTTCAAAACAAGTTAAAACATTATCAGAATGTGAAACTTGTGGCAAAAGCAGGTGAACAATCAGTCCACATAGACAGTTAAGGAGCATAGAAAGCTGCCTGATACTAAATGAAGCCCTTGATTCATGCAGCTCAACATCCTGTACACCAGGGCTAGGAATCCTGCAACCCTCCAGATGTTGCTGCACTGCAACTCCCAGCACTCTCCACCATTACCTAAACTATCTAGGGCTGCAGAGACTTGCAGTCCAACAACATCAAAGCTGCAATTCTGCAAGTGACACATGCACAGTTCAGTATGGCTTGCATATGCTTATGTATGGTTTTTTAGATAGAGCAAAAGGTGCTATGCTAGAGCTGTTCACAGAATGCCCAAAATTATGCCCTCCCCACCCTGAGGTGTCAAGCCCCAGGAGAGGCTGCAGCTACTGCTGTTCACTGAGGGTGAGGGAAGAGAGCTGGAAGGCAATTCAATCAGAGCAGCTCCAAAGGGAAGGATTAGGAAGCCATACTCTGTCTGTGAGCACATTTTCACTTCCTTTACCCTCTAAGCCAAGGTGGGTCATCAACGTTTGAATCGCCTCCCAACTATTTCCTCTCCTATTGCTAAGCAGCAGCAGCCCTTCCTAATACTTAGCAGCTGGTGAGGGAGTTTTTGGACAGTGCACAAATGGCTAGAGCAGCAGTTCTTAACCTGGGTCTTGGACCCCCAGGGGGCCGTGATGTCCTCACAGGGGCTCCATCAAGGCTTGAAGAAATGTAAAATAGAAAAAGAGAAGGAAAGGAAGGAAGACAGATTTGTACAGAATCATTCCAATAAAAATATTATAATAGCAGTGTGTGCATTTATTTCTTTCTCCCTTCTCTCCCAATTTGATGAGCAAGTTTGAATAAATATTTGATGCAACTGAATTAAATCTTGGTGGCCCATGTTAAAGAAAAGGTTAAGAACCACTGGACTATAGAATAGACCCTTGTACCCCATAAAAAGGCATTTGCAAGGGATGAACACGGACTGCAAGGGTGGAGCATTTGGTCTGCCAGCTTGATGTAGAATCTCAGCTATAAAGAATCACTTGATTCCCATTACAGGTCTACATCAACCCTTCCTAGCCTGGAGCCTTTCCAGGTGGAAAGTTAGCTATGAGTTAACGGGAGTTGTAACCCCATAAATCTAGAACACAACAGGTTCAGGGATGGCAGCAACTATCTAGGCTTTCAGACAGATGGCCTTTACAGCCCTATGCGGAGATGGCAGAGGCTGAACTTAGAACCACACAAACAGTGGCCTTCGTCCAGCAATTGTTTGTAAAGACCTTCTGTTGTTGTTATGTGCTTTCAAGCACTTCCGACTTATGGCAACCCTAAAGCAAACCGATCACAGGATTTTCTGGGGCTACGACAGTGCCCAAGGTCACCCAGTGAGTTTCCACAGTCAAGCAGGGAACTGAACCCTGGACCCTTTCCGCACACCACCCCCAACCCACAATGGCTGTGAGATCGCCATGGGATCATGCCATTTCTGCATGACGTCATCATGATCCTGTGGCGATCCTGTGGCAATCCATCACAATCACGGATTAAATCATTGTTGGGTTTCTCTCAACAATGATACGTGACTGCGCAGTCCTCCCTTCTCCCTGCTGCACTTATCTGTCATGCAGAATGTCAGGAAGCGCAATGGCTGTGCTTCCTCCCCTGGGCTGCACTGCTGAAGGCAGAGCCATCGCACTTCCTCCCATCCAGCAGGCAGCCAGTGTGGAGGGAAGCGCAGCAGAAGCGATTCCCTCCTGGGAGAGGCTTTCACTGGATCCCTGCACAATGGCATCGGAACCAGGTAAGGTGCGGAAAGGGCCCTGGTCTCCAGGGTTGTGGTCCAACAGTCAAACCATAACTCCATGCTGGCTTGCAAAAGGCCTTCTACCTCGAGACAAGGACAGCATGTTCTACAGATGTGGGGCAGTTATGCCTGTCACTTCTTTACATATGTTTGCTATCCAGCCATGGCACATGGGTAAGGATGTTTCTAGCTTGTCAGAACAGAAGGAAGAGAACTTCCATCTCCCTTTTCTATCATACAGTAAGCAGCTTTTGCACTGCCAAGAATATCCCTGCTGCCCCTTCAAAACATTACCAGAAAACCTGAATGCAGAAAGGAAGCTTGTGTGGGTAGCTGAAGAACTGGTAAATATTAAAGTCTGGTAAATATCTAGCTATATTTTTTAATATAAGGGTACACAGTGAGAGGGTGAGCATATCTGTCTTTTGACACTCGAATCAGGTCCATGCTCTTCCATGAAGCTGAAAGAGATGAGAGTTAACCAAAGAAGAAAAATTACAGAGGAAGCATCAGTACAGCCACTTTTCAACAGCAGCCAATCACAGGGGAGAGGGAACATGAAGTTTCTAGGCCTTCAGCCCAAGTGTCATGAACAAGGGCATACCTATTTGGTCAGCAGATCTGGGAAAGAAAATGCAGTAGGTATGGTATGGATAGAGAACTGCCTAAAAAGGCAGAAGGGGACAAAACAAAAGATCTTTCTGATCTCTTCTCAAAATTGTAACAAGGAAGAAGAAGGGGATCAATTCCAGTCAGCCCTGAGCACTTTGGACAACTAGTTGAGGCAGGCCTTCCAAGAGGGTGTAGTTCACATCTCCATTCCCACACAGAATAAGGTTGCCAAGCATCCCTTATTATAAGCAATGTCCTTATTTGAGGATCAGAAAGCTTGTCTCTTACAGGGTAGTGGGTGTCTCTTAAGAGATATCCCCTATCTGACAGTTGAAAAGCTTCTCTTTTTATACAGGCTGAACAAAATGCCCAACAATCTCATATTTTGGTGTCTGGGCCTTTCATAAAGACAGAAATGTGTGCATCATGTAATTTATGAATGTTGACAATATGCTGATTTCATAATGAAACACATTGCTAAATTAATTGAATCAATACTTTCATCTGGTATTTTGAGAGCAACACAAACTTGTTTATAGGTACTTCCAGACTGTTAACCCCTGCAGCTCACAGATTTCAACTATCCTTTTTGCTACTTTGAAAACCTAGTAACAGTAATACACAGCAATCTTACACAGTGACCCAGCTAACTTCAACCCCTGCTTCCCATCCCAATTGATGCCAATCAGTGAAAGACAAGACACCCAAAAGAACCATACCCAAGTCAGTGCTGCTGACTGGCGGAAGATCATCAAACAGCAAAGATCCCCTCCGCTCTTCTTTCTCTAGAGAAACACACCAGAAGACAGTTAGGAGAGACTCTTGGCCACAAAGAACATTTTAAAAAATTATTTTATTTGAGGCAGGAGAGAACCTCAAGTCAGAATCTACCATGATTAAACCGTCTGCTCACTCCAGCCTCCCAAACCCACAACACTAGCTGGAGTCCCTGCTTCAGAGTTTGGGCACGTGGTGAAGGATCAGTACCAGCAATCGTCCATGCAACAGGGACCTTCGTGTTGTGTCTGTGGCCGCACCATGCTGGGGATGCGGTTTCTGCCCGCGCGCACCCTGGGCCATTTCCGCACTAGTCTGTTATAACGCTATTATTCCATTTCCAACATCCCATGGAATCCTGGGGTTTGCAGTTTAGGGAGGGGCCTCTGAGTTCTGCAAACCCCAGGATTCCACAGGATGCTGAAAGTGGAATAATAGCACTATAACAGTCTAGCGCGGAAACGGCCCGGGTGTCAATACGCGACGCGTGCCTCTGTGTATGGATTCCCAGGCGCATGCGTGCTGCGGCGTGTTTGGCAAAAGGGAGATAACCCTGGCCGTTATTTGGGTCCCCTCCCCCTCGCAAAAGCCAACAACCACCCTTCAAGGACTCGGATTTTTGTCATTTCCCCCTTTCCCGGCGAGGCCGCGCAAACGGCCGCGGGCGCCCGCGCGAGCTCTTCGGCGCCGAGGAGCCCGGAGAACTTGTCGGCTCCCAGGAGAGACGGGCTGCGCTCAGACCCGGCTCTCCCATTTCCCCAGGCTGGAGGCCGACAGGCGGAGGCTCCCTTCCCGCAGGCCGACGGCGCCGCGCTCACCTACTGCTGCAGCCGCCGGGGGTGCCGGCTCCGGGAGGTCCCCGAACAGATCCATCCACCCTCAAAGTCGGCCGCAGCGGCGAAGGAGGCGGCGGCGCGCGGCAGCCTAAGCGGCTTCCTCCTCCTCTCGCAAAGGCAGTCCGAGCTGCCAATCATCTGTGAAAAGCGGAATTGACTCCCGCTCTCATTGGTTGCTCTTTCCTTACCGCGGAGGCATGCCGCGGCTCTGTGTCTCCTTGAGGGGCGGAGTTACAGCAACCTTACCATAGTGGTGGCAAAAGGAGGGAGGAACGACGGGAAGGTGGAACTCGAACGGTCCTTCCCTCAACGCTCCAACCATACACTCGGACAGAGTGTAGAGTGTTACCGCTCTCCCTCATTCGTAACTCTATGGCTCTAAGCAAGAAGGTGGGGTTGTCTCTTGCCAATCATGGGCGGGCATTGCTCGGCTGGCTCGCCAGCACTTCGAGGGCGCGCAGGAGGGTTGTTTTTTTGCTGCTTCCGGAGGGCGGTGCTTCGGAGGCGGTTCTTCCCTGCCTCGCAGGCCACCAGGGAAAAAAAAGTGACAGGGGTGTGAGGCGGGGACGGGTGAAGGCGTGTTTTGGAACGCAGTGTGAGGTTTGCCTGACGTTTCGTTTCCAGAGAGAACATTCAGGAAAAATATGAGAGAAAAGCAGGATTAAAATAAAATACAGTCAGCCGTCCACATTTGTGGGTTTCACCGTTGCGGATTTGATTATTCACGGATTATTTGCTGTCCCCTTTGCTGCCTCCCTGTGCCATTTTTAATAGGCACTGCAGGCCTTGTGAGACTGAGGAAGTGCGGAGTAGGCTTGTAAGCCCCTATTAAAAGTGGTGTGGGGCAGCAGTGGAGGTGGCAGTAAGGCCCGCCAGCCACCCACTTCTGCCTTGTGAAGGAACCCTGAGGCCTCAAAGGAATCCATGGTGGGTTGACTATGGCTGTTTCCGACTACACTCTTATAGCGCGATTATTTCACTTTCAACATCCTGTGGAATCCTGGGGTTTGCAGTTTAGGGAGGGGCTGGCTGACTGCAAACCCCAGGATTCCATAGAATGTTGAAAGTGACATAATCACGCTATAAGAGTGTAGTGCAGAAATGGCCTACGGTGATCATACTTTTTTTCTGTGTTAAATATGGTTTGAGAGGGCCTAGAGTTATTCATGATTTTTCCACGTTCACAGGATCCTGTGCCCCTAATCTTAGTGAATGTGGAGGGATGTGAAGTGGATGTGCAGTTTCGGGTCAGGCCTAATGACCACAAGGAGTGGGGAAAGGCAGAAAAATACACTTTGCAGATGTAGTCTTTCTCTGTGCTTGATGAAAACAATAGAACTCTAAACGCTGACTTGTAATCTAGCTTTGCTTTGCAGGAGAAATGTAACCAGTAAGTTGAAACATTTCTAGGCGCGCAGCAGAACAGCTCATTGTTCATTGTATGGGAAAAACGAAACTTATGCCACATGTCTGTTGAAATATATAAAGGCTTGAACAATCTGAGAGGCGGGGCCGGTTCTTTTGGAGTGATCCCAACCGTGCAGCTTGCTAGCAAGGAGAAATAATAAAGAAAATTTTTTTTTCAAATCGAGGTCTGATCTCTGACTTGCCACTTTATCTGGGGGCTCGAGTCCGGGATTTGGGGCCTTTTGCCCTCTTGTGCAGCTACCGCCCTCCCGGTTCCCCCTGCCTCACCGACAGAGACTCTGGGCGCCCCCAACTCTTTGATCGGACAGTCTTCCTCGTGGAGGTGTGGAAACCAGGGAGGAAAGGTTGCCAGCCAGGAACCCACGGGCGGTTTGGAAAAACTGATATAGAACACAGCCCTAGGTAAGTGTGTCACTGCCTCCCTGCACGTTGGGGAGAAGAGGAGTCTGATCACCCCCTGGAATCCAGCCCTAGTAGAGCAACTCTAAACAGGTGGAGCTGCTGAAACTGCAAGATTCCTTAGACGCACACATGGGAAAGGTGGGAGGCTGTGTTCGTAGCGTGAAAGGTGTGAGCGTGACTGGCGTTGCAGTTCTCACTGGCAGACTGTCGGAACGTCCAGCTCCGTGAGTCAACGCGTGTGAAAGTTGTTTACCTCATTGTTTTGAGCTGTTGGGACCCCTCTACCCGCAGCTCACCCCCCTTCTCCTACTGTGTGTTGTCCTTTTGGGGTGGAGATGGGAGGAGGGAATAGCCGGCAAACTCCTCTTCAATGCATGTTGAAAAAGTTTAAGAAAGGATATGGAGGTGACTATGGCTGTCCCAGAATGATGCCAGGCAGGTGGAAAAACCTCTGTGAGGTAGAGTGGCCATCATTCAAGGTTGGATGGCCGCCCCAGGGGAGCTTAGATCCAGATAAGATTAAGGCTGTGTATGCAGTGGTGGTAGGGAACCCTGGACACTAATATCCCTAGATTCTTGGGACACTATAGTGACTGAATCCCCACCTTGGCTTGAGAGGTGCAAGGAGCAGTGTACCAGGGTCATGTTAGTCATGAAGGACAAGACTTAGAAGAAATTTGGAAGAGGTCCCATAATTTTAGATAGTCCCCTGAGGAACCAGAAGAACCACGTGCACCCCCGCCATATGTTCCAGCAATTTACAACCAGGAGACACAGGTAGAAGAGGTTCCAGCAGTGCCAGCAGCAGAAGTCCAAGTGGCCCCTATGGTGGCACAAGCAACTGGGCCTCCACCTATGCAAGTAACAGAGGCACTGGCGCTGCCACCAGTGAACCAGCCAATGCTAATGACCCCGGGGTGAAGGTATTATTGGTGAAGGCTCAACAAATCCTTCATCAATCAACAGTCTGTGGCAACACAAAGCCTCCCGGTACCTCCTCCCCTTTCTGTGACAGATATGCAGGTTCCACAAGAACCAGGAACTCTGAAAAGCCTATATCCCATATTACCAGCAAGGGAAGGGGAAATGACACATCCCCTAGCCCCACAGATGCCTTTAACCTTAGAAATGGGCCCAAGGTGAAAGCAAAACGGCCAAAGAGACCACAGGAAAGACCGCCTCTGTAGACCCAGAGTGAAGAGAGTGGAGAGGAAGAAAGGGATACAGTGGTGAAGAAAAGGTAGTGGCCCCACTCAGACAGATCAGTCAACTGGTAGTTGATGCTCAGCAACCAGGGGTCTACCGGCGAGTTCAGAGTTATCAATATACACCCTTCACCATGTCAGACCTACTAAAATGGAAGACACACTATGCAACTTATACGGAAAAGCCACAAGAAATAATAGAACTTTGCTCCAGTATCATGGCCTCACATGTCCCTAATTGGAAGGATTGTCAGCAGTTACTTCTGACCTTGTTCACCACTGAGGAGCAGAGGACAATAATTCAACATGCAGAATGGCTAACCAGAAGCAGGGCACCTCCTGGAGAGGCGAATCTCAAGCAATGGATGAGAGGCAGAGTTCCCTAGCTAATCCAGGGTACCAAAAAACCAAACCCAACCAAGGGCCAAAA